>CM035443.1:7993272-8428272 GCA_020310875.1 Ceratopteris richardii
ACGCACATGTCACATCACCGCTAGATAGGAACAAATGATGCTCAATATGTGCCTTACTGTGTGCTCTTAGCAGATTACAATGCGAAGATTCAATGAAGGTGTGGCAAAGCCCCGAGTTTTGCCACTCAATTTGGTCCCGAAGATCTACCTGAATGTGTGAAACAAGGATCAACCTTCCAACCCACCTGGCGGATTCGTGTCCTCAAAACATATCAAAAAATGCTCGGCACATGGAACAAAATGCCACTGTTTATCAAGTATAATCCATGTTACATTCCAGTCCTCCGAAGACACACATGGTGCGAGTTTTCCATTGCTGTCAAGAACGTCAAAGGCTGTGCAAACTGGTTGAATTATGTGTATCTAGCACCTCCACCAGGACATGCCTCGGTTGCATATATGATTTCCACCATCCATCACTGGAGTCTTAGACTATGAAACACCCCTGATGTGATGGCACAAATTTGTATGAAGATATTTGAATTAATGTTGATCACGTTCAGAACATTCAAAAACATTAAAGATCCATATTTCTCAGGAGTTGGCTTCATTGCAGGAAACCTAGACTTGGTGTATGACATGAGCACAACCCCCTCAATCAATGTAATATATGCCTGGCATGCATGAATAAAGTACCTCTGAGCTTGCTACAAACAAACTTTCGAAGAGATGTTCATCATAGGGTTCTGGGAATACCACTCTGAAATATTCGTACCCAGACCCTCACATCTCCTCCAATTGTTTGCTCTGGAGAGGACCTTACACTTGGATCAATTGCCATTGCCACATCCAGACATTCCAGGGCTAGTAGATTGGGATGCTTTATTAACAAACCTAGCACGGGAACATCACCTAGCTTCAGATGTGGTTGAATACTATGTCAAACACTCAGCCAAACAAGGGTCTGTGAGAGACGATAGATGCGAGAGAGGGGAGGGGGGTGTTGCCGACAGTCAAGGCACCCAAGGACCCACAAAGACAAGGAAGCCAAAGAAGGGAGTCAGAGCAAGGATCAATCAGGCAAAGTAGTCAATGCAAATCTGGCAAATAGGCCCTTAAATTTTTCCATGAAACAATATTTCCCAAATAGTGATTTTAGTTACTCCACACCATTGTAAATACCATTCCACCTCTTTGTAGCTCCATTTTGTGCAAGCCAAGGAGCCCTTGAGCTTGAGCAGCATTAGAAGTACCTACCTATCAATTTTCATATTCTTTAGACTCCATTTGAACCCTCAAATATGCCCTAGAACCTAATTTTTAACTAGATTGGACACTAGGTCTGGACAGGGCCAAAGCTAGTCAAAAAACTATGAATAGTTTTGGGGTTAGCTTGTGGTAGATTTGAACTTGTATGAGAACTCTTGAGTAATCCAAAGAACTCTATTGTCTCTCTCTTTGTTCTTGCCTTGTGTGCGCGTGTGTGTATGTGTGTGCATGTTGTTGTGCTTCTCAAGCACACACATGTGCCATCACTTGTTCGAGGTCTTCATACCATCCTCACATCAAGACTGGATCTATGACCATGCAATCAACTTAAACCTAAGAATTCAACTTCTTCAAGTTTGGGTACATGAACAATGCATAACATTAGACTTAGAGAATTGCATGAGCACAAATCCAAGTAGCACACATTCTCTTAGTTCCTCTAGGCCCAATCTTAGCAAAGATGATGTTGTATGCGTGAAAAGCTCTATGATCTAGAAGGAATCAATCATGGAAGAATAGTCTCAAAGGCAACTGGATCACTCTTCTTTTTCTAATACTAATGTAACCACACTAATTCAACCACAGAAGCAATCAGAGTAGTATAAGACAATTTCTATATCAAATAAATAACCCAAATTCAAGAAGAAAATAGTTCCAGTCATGAAGCTGATTTGGGTACAAAAAGGAGAGCAACCACCAACTTTGCCCCAACAATTTCCATCTAGGCAAGCCAACCATGCTCAAAGATGCAACACGCAACTAGGAAAAGCTCCACCACAAGGTCTCTGACAAATTTGGGTGCCTAAGAAATTAGCCGTAGCTCAACAAGGGCAATCACACATGTGGGTACCCAACGCACTCTTAAATGCACAAAACCCTATGATCTCCCTCATGAGCAAAGTCTCAACAAAGAAGATATGGAGAGGCAAGGGTCAATACCGAACATCGAGATCAAAAGAAAATCAATTCTCCTCTTCGGTACTAAAAAGGAGACAATCATCAAGGATATGGGTTTGGAAGCCAAAAGCACTAGTAGCACCCCAGAACCAAAGAGCCCCACGTGTGTGATAAAAAATCTTAGCAACCACCCAAAGATGAAGTAGTAAAAAAGGATACATATGCACTCAAATAATGTTCTAAAATGGATCCCTATGAGGAGGAATGATCAGTTGTCATTTTGAAATCCAATGGATACCTCCAACAAAGGCTGCATCAACATCTGCAAGAACATTGAAAGCTTTGATATGCAACAACCATGTGCCTTTGGCATAACCTTCTCTTTTGCACCATTTAGGTCATGCATTTCCAAAGTGTGCATCAATATAGGGCCACATTACATGGCCCTACATAGATAGAATGGAGACTTCAAGGCACATGCGACACATTTGACACACGTAAAATATTTTATTGGTACTAAACTCTTTCTTCTTGTTTGTGACAGTGTTCCTCTAAAAAAGAGAGAGAGAGAAAACAAAAGAAAAAAGGGACAAGAGTAGGCGCTCAAAGAATCTCATCAAGTGAGCCATCAGCAAGGACATCCATCAACAAGAAAGACAAACTAGTGGTCAATCATCGTGATGGGAGTACAATACGAAGAGATGAATATTGATCGACCTTTCACCATGGTATCAATCAGCTAGTTCAACAAAACTATAACCATGATAGATTAGGAAACCTCTTCATCAGCATACGCTTGAGCACTTAGCTCAAGACCCAATTCTTTTGCACCATGCTTTTCATGCATTCCCAAGTACACATACATAGGGCTACATTACAAGCTTGTGCACAAGGTGCGCCTTTTCCTCAACCCATGCACTAATGCACTTACCAATCATTCATTATGGGTTACAAAGTACTTGGCATAAAAATTGTAAAATCCATATTTGGAAGATCCAAAGGACATCCAGGTTACAACATCTGTATCTATAGAGTAATTCACACTTGATAGCTGCTCAACATCAACATTGACAACCTCTTTTGAGAAACTAGCAATTTTTCGGACACTCATAAATACACCCTCATGTTGGAATCCAAGGTAGAAGTACATACAAGGGGACTAACACTATCAAAGGCTATCAATGCATAATGAAGAACTAGAAACATGGTCCTTGCTACATTTGAAAGATAGATCCTCTTGTTGATCCATGACGGACACCTCTCAAGTACTACATATAACACCCACTCCAACAAGGGTCTATCAGGGACGACATACTCGAGAGGGGGGGGGGGAGTGTTGACATTCAAGGTCAAGCACAATGCATAGGAATGCATCAAAGAAGTGGACACATAAGAAGAGGGAGCATGTAGGGAGCTCCAAGAAGAACATGTCAAATTTCTAGAAGAAATCCCTATAAAAATAGTGATTTTTATGACTAAAAACGATTGTAAATATCATTTCACATTTTTGCAACTCCATTTTGTTCAAGCAGATTAGTCCTCAAGCTTGAGGAGCATTAGAAGTAGCTACCTACCAATTTTCATAATTTTTAAATTCCATTTCAGCCCCCAAATAAGCCCTAGAACCTAATCTTTAACTAGGCCAGACACTAGGTTTGGATAGGGCCAAAACTACTCAAAAAACTATAAAAAGAGCTAGAGAGCTCATTTTTAGGGTTATCTTGTTAGAGATTTGATCTTTTGTAAGAGAGTTCTTTTGTAATAGAAGCTTTCCATTGTTCCTCTCTTTGCTCTTACCTCATGTGTGTGTGTGTGTATATGTGTGTGCATGCTTATGTGCTTCTCACTCACACATTTGTGCCTTCACTTGCTCACGGTCTTCATACCAGTCCTCACATCTCTGCGGATTGACATTTATGAGGTGAATCTCCTCACGTTACTACTTACCATTGTGCTAGAGTGACACTACTTATTGTACATGTGTTTGGAGGAGAAACAAGACATGACTAGTTCAAGCAATTAAGGCAATCAGAGAACCTTCAATGGACCTAATCGCATGAATTAGTCATGTCTCATATCTCTTCCAAACTTTTCCATTTTGATATATTTATTCTCTCAAATGCTATAATTACATGTACTTATCTCTAAAGTGATGTATGTGGGCTCTACTAGATCTATTTTTTCTACTTCTATGTCTATCCACTTTCTTAAGTTGTAATCACTGTTACCTAGTAAAAACTTATGTGATGCATATAGTCTAACCTTAATGAATGATGTAAAGCACTTAAAAAAAGGCAACATGAACTGAAACTAATTGCGATCATGGAAAACCCAAAAAAGAAAAGATAAGTATTAAAAAAAGAAGATTAAGCACACTCAAGGTGTTCTTCTCATACCATTCCCTGCATTTCACTTGTGAGAGAGAGCGAAAGAGCATTTGTGTGCTTGTGCATTTGTGTGTTTTCTGAGATTTTCTATAGGAACCAACATCCCCAACAACTGTACCAGCTCTAGTAGGTAAAATTTTTTACTGTACAGGTCCCGAGGCATTGACTTCTGTCAATCATGATCGACAAAAAAATTTGACTATTGGGCTACACTAAGTGCATAAACATGATGTGTAGGCCTATGGAATCCTAAAAAATGTGTTTGAAATTATAAAATACCTCTGTTTTCTGTCAATCGCGATCAACACATCAATCAGGATTGACAAACGATAACAGACACCTCCGTACAGACCTGTCAATCGCGACCAACACATCGATCGTGACCGACAGAGTCCATGACCAATTGATCATGACTGACTGAGCCTTCCCGTGCCACGTGTCAATTGTGTCTGATCCATCAATCATGATCGACAGCCCCGATGGACCTCTCCATCATGACCGACTCAGTCAACGATTGTTTGACAATTACTGGCATAATTTTTGGGCCACATGTCAATCACAATTGACCCATCAATCGTGACTAACAGCCCCAACGGACCTGTCCATCGTGATCGACAAAACTAGTAAATAATAAATGCTCTTATTGGGATAAATAGCTTCATCATGTTGTTTGGGATTACCGAGTTACCTACAATATGGTACTCAATGCCACCCCATTTTAGATGTTCTTTGTACAAAATGATGTGCTACCATTAGATTTTCTAATCCTAGCTTTAAAACTAGCACAAGAGCACGAGTGGAATGGACATGAGTTTTCCTCCAAGATCTTTTTCTAGAACGCTTAGGTGAGACAAGGCTACGAGTGGCAACAGGTATCTATGCTTCAAAGAAAAGACAAAAGGCATACTTTGATGCACACATCAAGGATAAAGGATTGAAACAAGGAGACCTAGTGTTGGCTTATACCCTAAAGCAACATGCTCATAAATTGGAAAAGCGAGGATATGGAACCATAATCATTAATAGAATTTCCACTAGTGGTGTAGTTCAATTGGCCACTCTAGAAGGTGACATCTTGCCAAACTATATTAGTCGTAGAGTCAAGCTATATTGAGAACCTGTTACAGAGGATATGCAAACGAGACTCAATATTGCTAAGAAGCAAAAAGAAGACGAGTTAAGGGTTAGAGAAGAAGCACAAGTAGAGGCTAGAGAGCGCATTAGGCAAAATAAGTTAAGATGAATAGGACTAGATGTCAATCCTGAGGCCCCAAGATATCACATAGCCATGTGCCAAACATCAAGTGCAATTGCTTCTTGAATAATTGATTGACACCCCTTTGTGACCATAGAGATAGGACAAGGAAAGAATGTAAGGATTGTGAGAGCATTGATTGACTCAAGTGCAACAACTAGTGTAGTAAGACTCTTATACTGCCAAGATATGCAATTGAACATCAATCCCATTGAAGCATGTGTCATAGGTGAGGTGGACCTTCCCATCTAACTTCATGATGTCCCAATGTCAGTCAAAATGCTAGTGTGTGAAGATGACCTCATGGAACCACTGGTCTTAGGTTAAGACTGGATCTATGACCATGCAATCAACATAAACCTAAGAATTCAACTTTTTCAAGTTCGGGTAAATGAACGATGCATAACATTAGACTTAGAGAATTGCATGAGCACAAATCCAAGTAGCACACATTCTCTTAGTGCCTCTAGGACCAATCTTAGCAAAGAAGATGTTGTATGGGTGAAAAGCTCTATGATCCAAAAGGAATCAATCATGGAAGAATAATCTCAAAGGCAAGTGGATCAGTCTTCTTTCTCTAATACTAATGCAACCACACTAATTCAAGCACAGAAGCAATCACAGCAGTATAAGACAATTTCTATATCAAATAAATAACCCAAATTCAAGAAGAAAATAGTTTCAGGCATGAAGTTGATTTGGGTACAAAAAGGAGAGCAACCACCAACTTTACCCCAATAATTTCCATCTAGGCAAGCCAACCATGCTCAAAGATGATCCAAGCAACTAGGAAAAGCTCAACCACAAGGACTCTCACAAATTTTGGTGCCTAAGAAATTAGCGGCAACTCAACAAGGGCAATCACACATGTGGGTACCCAAGGCACTCTTACATGCACAAAACCCTATGATCTCCCTCACGAGCAAAGTCTCAACAAAGATGCCATGGAGAGTCAAGGGTCAGTACCAAACACTGAGATCAAAAGAAAATCAATTAATCTCTTCCTTAATAAAAAGGAGACAATCATCAAGGATATGGGTTTGGAAGCCAAAAGCACTAGTAGAACCAAAGAGCCCCACCGTGTGGGATAAAAAATCTTAGCAACCACCCAAAGATGAAGAAGTCAAAAGGGATACATATGCACTCAAACACTATTCTAAAATGGATCTTTATAAGGAGGAATGATCAGTTGTCATTTTGAAATCCAATGGATACCTCCAACAAAGGCTGCATGAACATCTACAAAAACATTGAAAACCTTGATATGCAACAACCATGTGACTTTGGCATAACCTTGTCTTTTGCACTATTTAGGCCATGCATTTGCAAAGTGTGCATCAATATAGGGCCACATTACATGGCCGTGCATAGATAGAATTGAGACTCCAAGGCACATGCGACACATTTAACACACGTAAAATATTTTATTGGTACTAACCTCTTTCTTCTTGTTTGTGACATTGTTCCTCTAAAAGAAAAGAGAGAGATAAAAGAAAAGAAGGAAGGGACAAGAGCAAGCGCTCAAAGAATCTCATCAAGTGAACCATCAACAAGGACATCCATCAACAAGAAAGACAAACCAATGGTCAATCATTGTGATCGGAGTACAATACGAAGAGGTGAATATCGATCGACCTTTCACCGTGGTATGAATCAGCTAGTTCAACAAAACTACAACTATGATGGATTAGGAAACATCTTTGTCAGTATATGCTTGAGCACTTAGCTCAAGACCCAATTTTTTGCACCATGCTTTTCATACATTCCCAAGTACACATACATAGGGCCACATTACAAGCACAAGGCATGTCTTTTCTTCAACCCATGCACTAATGCACTTGCCCATCATTCATTATGGGTTACAAAGTACTTGGCATAAAAAATTGTAAAATCCATGTTTGTAAGATCTACAGGACATCCATGTCGCAACGTCTGTATCTACAGAGTAATTCACAGTTGACAGGTGCTCAACATCAATATTGACAACCTCTTTTGAGAAACTAGTAATTTTTGGGATAGTCATAAATACACCATGTTGGAATCCAAGGTAGAAGTACATACAAGCGGACTAACACTAGCAAAGGCTATCAATGCATAATGAAGAACCAGACACATGGACCTTGCTACATTTGAAAGATAGATTCTCTTGTTGATCCATGAGGGACACCTCTCAAGTACTACATATAACACCCACTCCAACAAGGGTCTATCAAGGACGACATACTCGAGCGGGGGGGAGTGTTGACATTCAAGGTCAAGCATAATGCATAGGAATGCATCATAGAAGTGCACACATAAGAAGAGGGAGCATGTAGGGAGCTCCAAGAAGCACATGTCAAATTTCGAGAAGAAATCCCTATAAAAATAGCTTATGACTAAAAAACATTGTAAATATCATTTCACATTTTTGCAGCTCCATTTTGTTCAAAAAGATGAGTCCTCAAGCTTGAGGAGTATTGGAAGTAGCTACCTACCAATTTTCATAATTTTTAAATTCCATTTGAGCCCCCAAATAAGCCCTAGAACCTAATCTTTAACTAGGCCAGACACTAGGTTTGGACAGGGCCAAAACTACTCAAAAAACTATAAAAAGAGCTAGAGAGCTCATTTTTGGGGTTATCTTGTTAGAGATTTGAGCTTTTGTAAGAGAGTTCTTTTGTTATAGAAGCTTTCCATTGTTCCTCTCTTTGCTCTTACCTCATGTGTGTGTGTGTGTATATATGTTTATGCATGCTTATATGCTTCTCACTCACACATTTGTGCCTTCATTTGCTCACACTCTTCATACCAGTCCTTACATCTCTACAGATTGACATCTATGAGGTGAATCTCCTCACATTACTACTTACCAAAACTTTAAAATACCTCTGTTTTCTATCAATCACGATCGACACGACAATCGCGACTGACAAACGACGACGGACACCTCCCGATGGACCTATCAATCATGATCGACACGTTGATCATGACCGATAGAGTCCACGACCGATTGACCACAACCGATTGAGCCTTTGCGTGCCATGTGTCTATTGCGACTGACCCATCAATCGTGATTAACCCATCAATCGCAACTGATAGCCCTGACAGACCTGTCCATCATGGCCGACTCAGTCAACAATTGTTTGACCATGACTGACAAAGTTTTCGGGCCACGTGTCAATCGCGATTGACCTATCAATCGCGATTGACCTATCAATCGCAATTGACCTATCAATCGTGACTGATAGCCCCGATGGACCTGTCCATCACGATTAACCAGTTGATCATGATTGACACATCAATCACGATTGATAGACCACTCGATCATGATTGATGGGCAAATTTGGCATTTGGTAGGGAAAAAGAAATTTAATCTATTTTTGGGCAAAAAATTTGCAAAAGTGAGGGTCATTAGAGCATAAAGAAGCCTTAGAAGACACTATGAGTTATCCCTAAGTGCCTGTTTCACCTATTTTGACTCCGGAGTGCCTAATTGGCTATAAGTATTTTTTTGTTGACCATCAGTCACTACTAGGGAAGTGAGAATACTATTTAGGGTAAAAAAGAAAAGGAAATGGATTGTGCTTCTCAGTGAATGTTGAAGATTGTTTTTGTTTGTCAATCCATTACGGTCAAGTACATTTCTAACTAGTAAAATTTGCAGGTCGGCTGTGCAAGCAAAGAATTCAAGCAACCTTAGCTAGGTGATCATAGAGCTTGGGCGAGCGTTTCTTGGGCTCAACTAGCACTCAAAAGGCAAAGAACTTAAGGTTGGTGTTTGTTGTTACCCTTTGGAGTTGTCCTCTCCAATCATTTAGCATAAAGAATCAACAATACATCTTATATTTGTCAATCCTGGAAGTATACAATAGACCACAGCCCCTTCTAGATGATAGAATCCAAGAAATAAGAGAAAACTGGATGGATTTCTGAGAAATAATGAAGATGAAGAGGAATTTCTAGGGTTTGGATTATCTTGAGCAATACTCCATCATTTTCAATAATCTTGGTATCTAAAGTGTGTTATTTTCTCAACAGAATACAATCATAAAGTCAAAATTCAAAAATGATACCTGTAACTTTCAGACGAGACAATCGCGATCCTGTGAAATTAGACGATTTTCATCTCCAGCACCATTCTTCATCAATTTCTCACTCAACACATCATGAATCATCTCTCTTCATACACATTCATCAAAATTACACAATAGAAGCTTGCAAATTCCATGGATACACATAGAATAGACTCAACAAATCAAAGAAATTCACACAAAAGGAAGAATCACGATTTTCTGCAGGAAACTTCTCTCTTTGCTTGGATAGCATCAAATACAAATAACCAACCCTCTCAAAATAGAGGAAATTGTTTTTTATACATTTTCAAGTGTCCCTTTTCACACTTGAATTTTGGTCCTTTTCCCTTCTAATCTAAAAATATGCTATCGAGAAGTTTCCAAAAATTTTAGAAAAAATACATATGATTCTAATTCACATGAGGAAGACTCTTCCTCATTTTACATCATTTGTATAAATATTTTTACAACTTTTTGGCCTTTTATAATTATTTTTCCATCAAAAAATACTTCAAAAATACTTCTTCAAAAATACTCCTAGACCTTTTGGCTCCTGACAAAAGACATTCTTGCTCATATACCTTGAATGCTTCCTTCACTTCTTCTTTCTTTGATAAACCTGTGACAGTAGATCATGGCTCTTTCTTTCTGTAATGTTCAAGTTGTTTACCATCTCAAATAGTTCCTTTTTCCATTTAACAACAGCCTCTCGTTTATCAATTACATCTTTTTTAGGTATTCTGTGTATGCAGCTTCATAAGCAGTGAGTCGAGACTTTGTAACTAGTGACAAATTTCCAAATATTTCCGATTCTCTTTCAAAAAACCCATAATCAAACGCATCTTCAAAAATCTAGAGATAATGGCTACCCAAAAATATTATTCTGCTATAATAAGCCATCAAACATATCCTGTCAGGCGTTTCACTAAGATCAAATATTAAAGCATTAGATGGTGAATTGAAGCCAATGTAATTGAGAACTCTGACATCTGTATCTGTAAAGGTCTCTATACATGCCAATATGAGTCTCATTATTCTGATTAATAAAATACATGCTGGATCATTAACATCTTTGTATGTGGATATGAAGACTCATCTGTGTCCACCATATACTTCTTTGTGGGCCATGTTCTTGCCTTTGGACCTTCTATCTTTGGAAAATTCAACCATTTGGATGGAATCTGTCCTTCTTTCCCAAAAGACTGTCCACTCCCTCCTCCTTGCTACTGGGCAGTATGCTGGATTGATCTTCAGCTGAATAGGTGCTTCGTTCCATATTTTTCTGCACTCTTTATTAGCATCCAACCACCTATTCCTCCATTTGGGATTAGCTTTTTCAAATAGCTCCTTTGTCACATTGATATCTTTCTCATATTCTAAATACTTGTTCGGAGGTAATCCCACCCTTGCCAATTGATAGTTTTTAATACTTTCCATGATCATGCACAAGGGTATGCCTAATCCATCTGTAGCCCAATGACGTTGATCCGGATTTATCCCTTTATTTAAAGCAAATTTAACAATCTATTCCTCGTATTCATCATGCATTTTTCTAATGAATTCCATTCTGGATTCTCTGTCTGTCAGAAGTTTCTGGACAAACTCCTCTGAGTACTCTTCTACAGGTGCTTTGTTTTCTTTTTCACCACCATGTTGGGTTCTGTCATCATTTCCGACTTCATAATCTTCTGTTTGTGTAGTCTCTATCTGATCTTCCACCTGAGTTTGTGGTTTTTCCAGATTTTTCTGTAGCGCTTCTATTGTCACCATTAAACTTCTATTTTGAGAAGTCCACAACTCTCTTTCAGATTTCCACTCATTTGTTTCCTTTTCCAAACTCAACTGCCAATCACTTCTCTCTCTTTCTATATCCATATGTAACTTATTGTACCCCCTCATAGAGGTAGCAACCTTTCAACTCTGTTTGCAATCTCATGATTTCCTTGTGCAAATCTTCCTTCTCCTCCTGTGTC
Organism: Ceratopteris richardii; assembly: GCA_020310875.1. NCBI lineage: Eukaryota > Viridiplantae > Streptophyta > Polypodiopsida > Polypodiales > Pteridaceae > Ceratopteris > Ceratopteris richardii. Next base: position 8,005,046 of record CM035443.1, read on the forward strand.
CCCTCAACAGTCTTGCTTTCTTCCTTCAACTGGCCTTCTTCCATTAATAATTTGTTTATTTCCTCATTTGCTTTGACCATAATTTGATATGAACTTTGTAAGGTTCTGTACCTCCCTTCTATTTTCTTCAGCTCCATCTCCATTTTACTACTATGCTCTGTCTGTTTTGCACACTTCTCTTCAAGATATTGGATTTTGTTTTGTTGTTGAACCTCCAATTCCTCCAAAGAAATTATCCTGTGTGTTAATTCCTCATTTTTCTCCTTTCCAATCCTCAATTGTTCTATTAACTGTTCTTTTTCTTTCTTTTGCTCATTAATGATTCTGCTACCTTTCACAAACTCAGATTCGGCTACCATGCCTGATATGATCATATTTCTACTTGATGGCCTAAACTGTTCTATATTACTCATAATAACCTTACAGGGAGATCTTATGTCTTTAGGTATTCTTTCCAACCCAGCTTCCAGTTCCATCTGCTTTACTTCTATCTATTTTTCTGCCTTACAATCATTCTCTTCTTCATTGTCTTCCTCATACTCTATGACCTGATTATTTTGTTCTTCATAGCTCTTATCTGCTTGCATTTCTCCTTTGTCCTCAGATTCTAATATCTGATTCTCCTTATTCTCATGTCCTGATGTGTCTTGAATTGTCTCTATTTCTCCTGCCTTCTTGTTCGCTACCACTTGTTTTTCTTCTTCAAAGAAATATCTTTGCTTTACCTAGACTAGGGTTGATTCAGTTTCCTCAATAAGCTTTATCTGATCATTACTTATCTGCTCTTTCTGTCCTTCCTCTTGCTCATCTATATCCATGAGATCCAGCTCTTCCTCTTGTCCTTGATCTTTTGTAATTGTAAACTCTTCATTATGATTCAAGTCATACAGTATATCTTCTATGCTTTGGTTGATCTCTTTTTCTGTAATTCCTTCTTCTACTTCTTGAGCATTCTTCTTTTCCACTATTTCCTCTGTTTCCTTGATTTGATATGTATCTTTTTGTTTAACTGCTGGACTGCTTAATTGAACTCCTTTTTCTATTCCTGCTTTTCCTTCATCCAATTTGAAATAGGTTTGCTAGAAAGATTTTGTACATATTGTCTTCAATCCAGATTCCACTAATCCACAGCTGAATGCTTTCCTTACTTCACTATCTTCTTCCATCATTACTACTTTGCTTTTCAATAACCTTTTCTCTTCTTCAGGACTGACCTGCTTTATGGCTTCTTCTTGGACTTGCTTTCCCTGTGTCTTCTCACTCAAGTCTTCTGATGTTTTATTTTTCTCAGGGACTTGTGTTATCACATTTGGTGTACTAGGCACTGATAGGTTCAAACTTTTCAATAAAAAGCTTTCAATATCACTTTCAGAGTCTAAAGAAAATTGTGAAGAGCCTGCTATTCCTATTTTGTCCATCCTTGACTTCTTTACTGCCATGGATTCCTCCTTCTTTTTTTCTTCTACAGTCACTTCTTCAGTCTCCATTATTGGTATAGGTTCTACTACTAATTTTCCTTTACTTTTCCTGGTTAATTTCATCTTCTATACAGGTTTCTTCTGAACCTTCTTCTTCAGTACAACCGTAGTTCTAGTTTCAGGAGGTCCTTGTAGCTCTTTGAAATATGCTAACAGTTCCACTTCTTTTTTAACAAAGACTTCCTCTGTTTCTGCTGCCATCATCTGATCATGCAACTCTTCATAATGTTCTACTTCCTCTTGAACCCAATCTGTTGCCTTGCAAGAGTAGTCGTCCAACATCTTTTGATATTGGGCTTCATATACTGCCCTTTTATTATTTCCTTGGGTCAAATAGGTATACAACTGCTTCTTGCTTGTTTGAGGTGGGTGAGGATCATTTGAAGACTGCACCTGCTTCTGAGCAGCTTCATGCTCTTCCTTGGTTGCTTCTACCTGCTCCAATTCAACTTTTCTTGGATCCAACCTCCTTTTCTTTACAGGAACAACTTCCTCTGAGATTCCCTTTCTTTTTCTTTCTACTCCCCTCATGCTTGATTGTCCTTCTACTTCTCTCACAGACATCTTCCTGGGAGGACTCTTGATTCCTATCATCAGGCTTCTGAAGTACTGGGCTTCTGGAGCCAATTTTAACTAATCCTCCATGCCTAGAACATGGTATATAATTCTTGTTAAGAATGTTCGAGATAGACGTCTGCGGAAGCACGCAAACAGCATAAGGAAGAAGAAGAAGCTTGGAGCACAAACACACAATACTGAATGTATTACTAGAGAATGTACAAAGATAAGTAGCCCATTAGGGCAATAGGCGTATATACAAGCCGGGGGAAAAAAACCTCCTAAAGAGGGAAAAAAGTGCCCCGGCAGTCCTAGAGTGTTCACACACATCACTACCTAAATATATCAACAAATCCCCCCTGGGAGTGATGCGGTGAACAAGGAGCTGGCACTCATGTATAAGGAAGTGCCAAGCTATGTGGAAATCACTCCACAAAAGGAAGCAAGCCCAAAGCTTTGCAGAAAGCTTCAAACTTCTCCCTAGGCAGAGCCTTCGTGAAAAGGTCTGCAATGTTCTCCTGCGTGGGCACATATGCCAAGCTGATCTCCCCAGCAGAGAACCTCTCCCTGACATAGTGATAATGCACCTCAATGTGCTTAGTGCGAGCATGGAACACAGGGTTCCTCGCAACTGCCAATGCGCTCTGACTGTCAGTGAAGATGGTGGTGGCAGAAGACTGGCCAACACCCAAATCAGTCATAAGGTGTCTGAGCCACACACACTCAACAGTCGCTGTGAAAGCTGCCCTATACTCAGCCTCACAACTGGAAGTGGCCACAGTAGGCTGCTTCTTGCTCAACCAAGATATACATGAGCTACCAAGCATGAAGCAAAAACCACTGGTAGACACACGAGTGTCATAGCAACCAGCCCAATCTGAGTCAGAAAAAGCATGCAAATCTGGCGGTAGTGATCCCCCCTTGGGATAAAACAACCCAAGTAGCCGAGTACCACTCAAGTAGCGAAAGATGCGCTTAACCGCTTTCCAATGCGTGACTCCTGGGCAATGCATAAACCTGCTCATCTGTGAGATAGCAAACTGAATATCTGGCCGAGTAATGCATAAGTAAATCAAGCATCCAACAGCCTGCTGATAGAGAACAGCATCAAATGCATCTCCAGCATCATGAAGACTCAATCGTAAACCTGTCTCCATAGGAGTGGCAATAGGCTTACAGTCTTCGAACCAACTGACGATTCTACCAGTGTGACAGGGTTTGTTTACTAAGTAAAGTAAAGCTTGGTGATCCAAAAAAAAATTAAACTTGTTGGACAAAAGGTAATGTCTATATTTTTTCACAGCAAATATCATTCCCAACCCTTCCCTTTCAGTAGTTGTGTAATTTTTCTCTGCTGAATTCAGTTGCCTGCTAGCATAAGCAACTGGAAAATCTATTTTGCTCCCTTCTATTGGTTGTGCTAACACACATCCCAAAGCATAGTTTGAAGCGTCCACATGGACATGAAAAATTTTATCCCACTGGGGTGTTTTCAGAATTGTGGCTGTAACCAAACAAGTTTTTAGAGTCTCAAAAGCTTGGTCACACTCTTTGGTCCACTCAAACTTTGTAATCAAAGCATAGAAAGGTTTAGCTATGTCAGCAAGCTTGTGTACAAATTTTCTATAATACCCGCAATGTCCCATGAAAGTTTGAAGTTCCTTTACATTTGTTGGTCTTGTAAGTTATACTATGGCCTTTATTTTTTTCTCATCAGTTGAAATTCCACTTTTGGAGACTATGTGAGCTAACATTCTTCCTTGTCTTACAAAGAATACACACTTTTTTGGATTTAATGATACTCTGTATGTTCTGCATTTCTTGAATATGTTTTCTAAATCTTTCAAATAATCATGTCTTTTTAATGAAAAAGTACACAGATCATCCACATAAATTTCCATTACATTCCTCAAGAATTCTTTGAAGATATGACACATCAATCTTTGAAAAGTTGTTGGGGCATTAGTTAACCCAAAGGGCATAACCCTAAAAGCATAAATTTCCCATTCTGTGGAAAAGGTAGTTTTATGTTGGTCTTCCAATGCTATGGGTACCTGATTGTATCCTGAAAAACCATCCAAAAAACTATACACCTGCTTCCCTGCAACTCTTTTTAGAAGATGGTCTGTTATAGGCAATGGGTAGCTATCCCTTATAGTTGCAGCATTCACTAATTAATGCATACCCTAAGTTTCCCATTCTTTTTTGGTACTACAACTATAGGAGATATCCATTCTATATACTCAATCTCATAGATGAGATTGGCAGCCAACAGCTTGTCTCTGTTTGCTAGTAGAGTATTTATCATTGAATGTGTAATGTCTCTGTTTGCTAGGCTTTGCATCAGGTGTAATAGGAATCTTATGCTCATAGATTTTAGGATCAATACCTTTCAAATCCTTGTAACTATAAGCAAACACATCCCTATAGTTTCTGGCCAAATTTCTTAATGCCTCCTCTTCTTGATTTGTCATGTCATTAGCTATTAAAATATGTCTTTCTTCCCCCTCTTCCTTGGTGATCATTACCTTCTTAGTTTGTTCTTCATTGTCGTATGCCTCCCCTTTTTTCTTTTCTCTTTGGTTTCATTTTTAGAAGTAGTCGGTCTTCTACTTCATAAGTCTTAAAATTTTCTTGAACATCAAACTGTTGATCCTTGTTTGTTATTTTCTCATTTTTTTCATCCTCTTGGTCTTTTTCTATTTCCTTGTGTTTCTTTTTTCTATATTTGCCTGAGATTTTATCTTTTATTGCATCTGCAGCTTTTACCTCTTCCAAATATTGTGTTTTTCCATTTTTCAATATCATTTCTTTTTCTTGGTCTTCTTATATTTTTGATACCTTTATCATTTGTATTCCTATGTGAAAAACATCATATCCTTCTTCATTTTGGAATTTCACTCCCACATACTCATCTTTGGCTAGATCCATGGTGGCCAAAATCTGGTTCCAACCATAAGGCTCAAATTCTTCATCTTTGAATTTTTGTGGTAAATAGCTCTCATCTTGTAATTTTCTCCCTTCTACACAATCTTCTTTTCTTAATCTTCCTTTTCCATTTGTAAGTTTTCTTAACACATTGCACTTCCATATTGATGATTCTGTTTCATTCTGATCTTCCAACTCTGATTCTTCACTTAATTCTTGATTTTGATGTATTTTGAACCATTATTGAGGGGATATGTCACAATAATGACCATTTCTTAGATTCACTCTGGTTATCCTCCCTTTGCTCTGAAGGTATAGGCAATCATTACCCCAATCTTGCACAATTTGCATTTGTCTCATAAATGTTCTTCCTAGGATAATTTCATATGAAGTGGATTGTGGAAATTCTACTATAGAAAAAGTATGCTCTATTTCTATTCCACATATATCCACAATCACCTTTTCCCATATTCCTAGAGGTTTTTCTATGTGTCCATCTGCAAGTTGCAATCTCATTTTAGTGGGTATTAATTCATTTTTTCCCCATCTTTCCCAAGTTTGTTTAGTCATGATGGCCACACCTGATCCACTATCCAATATAGCTTTGGCATAATTTTTACCAAATTGTATTTTTAGGGTTGAGTTTCCTTTTTCTCCTTCACAATATGCTCCTATCTTATCAATAGGAATGTATCAAAATTCCTCCAATTCCTATGGTTGTGGATCAAGATTCTCTGGTATTGCTTCCCATTTTTTCATTTTGTATTGTAAGTGAGGATTCTGTTTTACCAATTCTTCCATTGTGGTGTGGTATAAGATTGTACATTGTTTATCTATATTTACTTGGAATGTAATTTGTGGGTTATCTTCTTGATTAATAGTTTCTCTTGTTCTTGTTGCCTTTGATTCCCCAACTGTTGTTTGAGAATTGTCTAATTCCCCCAGTTTGAGTTGTGCTTCTTGTATGATTTGTTTGCATTTTTGCATCCTTTCATGTTCTATTTCTGGCATAGGATAAGCCATTACATGGTCTGTAGGATTTGGTCCCTCTTGAATTCTTCCCTTGTATGCTTTTATCAAGGTGTCTAGACTCTGTGAATTTCTTATCTCTGACTGGGTTTGTGTCTTTTGAGGAGGAGTATGGTTTGAATGTTCCATACTCTCTTCTTCCAAACTTTTACCCATTCTCATTTTCCTTTCCCATTTCCCCTTTTGTTTATTTTTCTTCACCTTTGAAACTGAACTCTTATTTTTTTCTTTAGTTGTTTCTTGTTGTTTAGCTTGTGCCCTTGTTATAGCATTTACATTTACTTGGTCAAAGTCACTCAATTCTTCTTGCTCCATGATGTTGATTGTTCTCAATGGTATGTTATTAGATGTGTTTTGTTGTTTTTGAGGATTTCTCGGACAATCCTTTATTAAATCAATCCTTGCAATAGGCTCCTTCTATTCTTAATGTAGGAGGTTGTGGATAGTCTCTAATGAAATGTTCTCCCCCACATCTATAACAAGTTATCTTTTGGCTCCCTTTGAACTGAGGTTTCTGATTGGACATATAATTATTGGTTATATACATGAATGTGGTTGTATCCATCTCAATTCTCCCATTTCCCAAATCTAGGGCTTGAAGTTCTGGTTCTCTCATCTCATAACCTTCCCACTCTTCCTGATATCCTTCATTTGAGTGATAATCTTCTTTGTATGGTGATCTTATTCTTGAGTTTCCCTCCTCTATTGGTGTGTATTTAACTGGTACCACATTTGTTGGTAATGGAGGTTGTTGCCCAAGCACAGGTCTTGGTTGCTCAATAAATCCAGATTCTCTTTGGTTTGCATAATCTCTCTCTTTAATGGGTTGTTTATTGTAGAAACATTCTTCTCTGGTATGATTTGTCCATTTTCTTTCTAATGTACAGTATTTGAGTGTTTTCCTATCTTGCAAATGTTGTGGTTTTTGATATGGACATTGTTGTACCAAATGATTTTGTCCACAATTATAGCATTTTTTATTTGTTGTTATCTTGGTGTTTATCAAATTGGTTTTGGTGCTAACTTCTAGGGCTTTAGCAATGGCTTGTGCCAATTCTTCTGCTGGTGGAATTTAATCTTCATTTGTTCTAGGTTGATCAAATGCTAACAGGTCTTGTCCTCTGTTGTCTTCCAAATCTATTGCCTCTTTCACACATGCTCCTAGGTCAGGGCATCTCCTATAATACACCACAGTTCTTAATTGGGCACTTCTTAATCCTTCTATGAATAGGGATACTTGTCTTGCCATGGAAGGTACTTCTTCTCTGGGACATCTATCAATGTACTGCTTGAATCTCCTAGCTGCCTCTCTGACATTTTCATCTTTTTGCTGTGTAAAGCTATGTATCCATGTAGCTGTGCTATGTTTTATTCGAGTTTTTGAGAATTCCCCAATGAAGGCTTCTAGGAAGGATTCAATATCTAGATACATTTCCTTTCTCAAGGGAATGAACCAAGATAATGCAGGTATTGTTAGGGTTAGAAAAAATGCCTCAAATTGTACTTTGTAATCCTCAACCTCTTCTGCTCTAATTAGTTGTCTGAATTCTGCAGCATGAGCATGAGGATCAGAATATCCTTCATATTGATTTTTCATGCATTTGGCTACTTGATAGGGTCTAAGCATTCTGCCCTGATTTTGCCAATGATGTCTTCTTCTCAAAGGAAAATCATTAAATCCTTCTGGTTCCTTTTCAAAAGGATTTGGGGAAGTATGTGTTCTCCTACCTTGTTGTTGTTCACCATTATTGTGAATTTCATGTGGTCTTGGCAAGTCTGATTGCCCTAGGTTCTGTTCCCAAGGTCTCTTGTCTGCACATTGCCTTAGGTCATTAGAATTTTCTGGGTCTTGTGGGAAGATGTATACACATCCCTGCCTATCCTCATATCTACCATCCTTAAATTGTGGTACTGGTGTTATGTTCAGGGGAACTTCTAAGTTTCTCAATCTTATGAGAAACTTATGCATTCCATCCTGATATACATAGGTTCCAAACCTATTTGTATACATGTATTTGAGGATGTTTCTATAGTCCCCAGTTTCAGAGGATTCATTTGTTTCATTTAAATTTTCCATATTAATTTCTTGCCCTAAATCTATTTCTTGCAATTCTCCTTCCACTGGCTCTATTTCCTTCCTTCCCAGTTCTTGCTTGGAATGTGTGTACAATTTATTACCAGACCTAAGGATCATTCAATTAATTTCACGATTCTGTGGAAAGAATCGTGTTTTCCACAATTTTGTGGAGAGAATCGTGTCTTTTTCACGATTTTGTGAGAGAATCATGTTTTTCACGATTCTGTGGAGAGAATCATGTCTTTTTCATGATTCTGTGAGAGCGTGTTTTTCACGATTCTGTTGTGAGAATCGTGCTTTTCCACGATCTTGTGGTGAGAATCGTGTTTTTCATGATTCTGTTGTGAAAATCGTGTTTTTCACGATTCTATTGTGAGAATCGTGTTTTTCCACGATCTTGTGATGAGAATCGTGTTTTTCACGATTTTGTTGTGAAAATCGTGTTTTTCATGATTCTGTTGTGAGAATCGTGTTTTTCCATGATCTTGTGATGAGAATCGTGTTTTTCACGATTCTGTTGTGAGAATCCTGTTTTTCACGATTCTGTTGTGAGAATCGTGTTTTTCACGATTCTGTTGTGAAAATCGTGTTTTCACGATTCTGTTCCCAGACAATCGTGATTGCTCACAATCGTTAGAAAACACGATTTCCTTATGAAAATTGTGCTCTGGGAATCGCGATTTTGTGCTTTATTTCAAAGAATCGCGATTTTGTGTTTGACTACAGAATCGCGATTCTGTGCAGATTTCTGGAAAATTTTAGGTTGTTATTTTTGAGTTTTGATTTCTCACAAAGATTCGCATAATTAAAATTTTAGCATGCAATAAAAGAGCTTTCACAAAATTATTATAATTTGTTTGTGAAATTCAAAATCCTAAAAGTCGCGATTCGATGATTTTACTGTTTCCTGAGTTTTTTGTGTTCTAATCATAACCTAAGAACTTGAGATAATGCAAAAATTGATTAGTAAATCCTTACCTTGCTTGCTTGACCAGAAGATGTCCAAAAGCTTGTGTTTTGCAGAAAGCCACGATTCTGTTCTTGCTCTCACTCTCTCTCTCTTCCTCAGTCAAATGAGTTTTACTCTTAGATTCCACGGTTTTATAGTGTTCACACAATCGCAATCTTGTGCAATTTCCTCAGAATTTTCACTTTTTTCTTGTCCAACTTTTATTCTTCAACAATTTTATGGTTTTAATCCACAATTCCTAATTTTTCATCATTGGTTACTCCCATTATCCACTGGTGAGAATCGCGATTCTGTACCTCTTTTCCACTTTACCCACTTGATGCTACAACCTCCCTGATTTTTAGAATTCGACTTCCTTTACTTACTCAACTTAATGAATTCTCTTCCAATTACCTTTCTCAAAACCCAAATATGCTTAATATTTCAAAAATTTTTCCTCTTACAGAGAATCGCGATCCTCTGCAGAGAATCGTAATTTTTCTGTACTTCTTGTTTTTTGCAATTTTGAGTCTTCTTTCCTCTTAGTCCTCTTCCAGATTTTTCATCAACTCCAATTCACTAGTCACCTGCAATTTTACATCATCAACAAAAATTAGCAATCCTCTGTAGAGAATCGTGGTTTTCTGATCTTCCTATTTTTTTCAGTTTTTTAACTTTTCTTTCCAATTGTTCTCCTTCAATATTCTTTACCAATTCCAATTCAGCTGTCACCTGCAATTTTACATCATTAACAAAAATTCAACCAGAAAATCGCGATCCTGTGAAGAGAATCGTGTTTTTCTAATCTTCTTGTTTTTTTCAGATTTTTGACTTTTCTTTCCACTTGTTCTCCTTTACTCTTGACAACAACACTTCAATTCAACTTCCTAAGGAAAAAAGAAATTTGTTTGAATGTTTTAATGAATTTTATGAATTTTTTTAGTATTTTGCCCTAAATTAAGGTAAACACTTCACTTAGGGTTTCTTGTTTAGTGATCTATTGATCCTGTGTTCCCTGATTGGTTATACTCTTTTATGTTTTGCTATCAAAACAATTCATGAGCAAAAGTTCCCAAAAAAAAAGTGCTAAGAAGTGCAAATATCAAATTTTGCAAAGATAAACTCAAACATTTTTCTTTTCAAGATGCAAAAAAACTTTTTCTCAAGATTATTGCTTTGGCTTGGTTAACAAATGGATCTTATCTACTTGCATCTAGCTACTTTACTTGACTTTCCTCAATTCAATCATGTCATCTTCCCAAGATCAACAATTTTGCTTTGTACTTGGTCAAAAAGCACTCTACAAATGCAAAGATAAACACATTTTACCTTATCTTCAACTTTCTTGATTCAGTTTTTCACACACCTGCACTTTACTTCCAAAAAATGATATGAGCAACTATCAATTTGCAATAATTTCAACACTTCTTATTCTCAAAAGATTATCTATTGCTTCCTTTTCCCAAAAGACAAACAAAGAAATCTACCATTTCATGTTTCCATTTCTTGATTAAAGAGTATTACCTTTTCAATGTGTTCAATACCATCAACAATAGAAGATCTAGCAAGGTCCAACTTCAATGAAGCTTTTGATATCCTCCCCGGCAACGATGCCAAAAAATGTTTGTTGTTACCCTTTGGAGTTGTCCTCTCCAATCATTTAGCATAAAGAATCAACAATACATCTTATAATTTTCAATCGTGGAAGTATACAATAGACCACAGCCCCTTCTAGATGATAGAATCCAAGCAATCAGAGAAAACTGGCTGGATTTCTGAGAAATAATGAAGATGAAGAGGAATTTCTAGGGTTTGGATTATCTTGATCAATACTCCATCATTTTCAATAATCTTGGTTTCTAAAGTGTGTTATTTTCTCAGCAGAACACAATCATAAAGTCAAAATTCAAAAATGATACCTATAACCTTCATACGAGACAATCGCGATTCTATGTAATCAGATGATTTTCATCTCCAGCACCATTCCTCATCAATTTCTCACTCAACACATCATGAATCATCTCTCTTCATACACATTCATCAGAATTACAGAATAGAAGCTTGCAAATTCCATGGATACACATAGAATAGACTCAACAAATCAAAGAAATTCACACAAAAGGAAGAATCACGATTTTGTATAGGAAACTTCTCTCTTTGCTTGGATAGCATCAAATACAAATAACCAACCCTCTCAAAATAGAGGAAATTGTTTTTTATACATTTTCAAGTGCCCCTTTTCACACTTGAATTTTGGTCCTTTTCCCTTCAAATCTAAAAATATGCTATCTAGAAGTTTTCAAAAGATTCTAGAAAAAATACATATGATTCTAATCTACATGAGGAAGACTCTTCCTCATTTTTACATCATTTTTATAAATATTTTTACAACTTTTTGGCCTTTTATAATTATTTTTCCATCAAAAAATACTTCAAAAATACTTCTTCCAACAGTTGGAAATTCTCTTAACTCCTTTAGTCAATTCTTAGCTTAGGCTAAGAATGCATAGTATTGGAAGTAAGTTAGGGTGACGATAGGCACGAGACAAGTTGAAAACTATCTAAGTAATCAAGTTCAAGTCAAGGGATACCTGTGCATGTGACGATAACCTTAAAGCAAAGAACTAATTTTATTGCGATCAACTCCAAGTGTGAAAATTCATTCAAGTATTCTTGACGATGCAAAATCACACAAGACCATAAACACAATAGCAAAATAAAAAGAATCTAGTGATTGATAAGAAAGAATCAACAACGAGGTTTTACTTTGGGTAAAAATTGGGATTGTTCATTCAAGCATATGAACCTTAGATCAGGACGACACCTAGGGAGACATAGGCAAAGTCTTAGGTCTTCAGAGGCAAGTGTCACTCACACTGCTAGATCTTGGGCCTAGCAGTTGAGTGCTCACCCACAGTACTCTAGTTATGAAACTAGCAAATCAGAGATGTCTCATGGAATGGAGAGACCCATAGGAAGTTGAGGTGTGGCCTACTTACAAAAGGTTCAAGGTCCTTACAAGACGCAATTGAAATACCTTAGGATCAACCGATTACGATAAAAAACCCAGATCGACCCATTGGACTAGAACATCCAGCAGTCAAGTTCAAAACTGGTGCATACCTAGGCAAAGAAGGAACCATGTACGTAGTCATCAATCACCCAGATAGGACAGACAAATTCAGAAATGTGATCCTAGAAATGGACATAGGTGACATAGAGCAAGGGAACATAGGAAGAAAGCCCAGAACCCCTCGAGGTAAATCAGTCCTGACGAGAATCATCAATCCCGAGTGGATTCCCCAAGACAATAAGAGAATAGACCTGCTCTTAAATTGAGAGACTGACGAAGCTTTTTGGAGGTATAATCCTGATCAGTCGAATGAGGTTTTGAATGTGAGTTTAAAGACCCTCATAGTCAAGGAAAAGTGACCTACCTAGACAATACTGTAGAGAGGGTCTTCGTGGTCACAGAGCACGGAAGGCACATCTACACTTGGAAGGGAGAGTTTGTCTCTCCTCATCTAAGATCTAATGTCTCTTATAGTCACCAAGGAGCTCGGACATCCAAGGCTCAAGGAGCTCACAGGGATAGACGTAGAGATAGGCCAGAAGTAAGTTTTGCCAACCCAATGGGAAGAGAAAGGATGAGAACGAAGATGGATAAAGTGGAAACTAAGAGACCTAGAGAACCAAGGAACCAAAGAACTGTTGATGAATTTCCTTTGCCAAGGCCTAGAGAACATAGTAGGACCTTGAGGTCAACCCAGCTAATTAAGTCCATGACGAATAACTTTGATGGCACTGGAGACCCATACGATCATGTGGCTGAATTTAGGCAAGTCTTGAGAGCTGAAAAAGTTGAGAATCTATTCATGCAGTACAATGCTTTCAGTCTAAACCTTAGGAACACAAACCTTACATGGTTTCAACCACTAAATGAGAGGGAGTTCAAGAACATAGACCAACTTCTATAGGCTTTCATTACCAAATTTTCTAAGAGTGGTATATGACATAATACATCCTCACTAATTCATAGTTTCAAGCAGACAACTCAAGAGGCAGTTAGACTTGGAGGAAGAAGGTTTATAGGCAATACTTGGAGAGATGTCCTGTTCCTAAGTTACCCACTCCTACCAAACAGGTGGCTTTATTCTTAGATGGATTTATGAGTACCAAGTTGAGATCATATGTGTACCGGAAGGACCCTAGAACCATAGAAGAATGTGTACACATGTGCATTGACATAGAGGATAATCTAGGAGAGGGGTTGGAGCTTTCAAACATCTACAAAGACTCAGATAGATCTAGCAGTCTCTCTTCCAAACAATCCATGTCTATTGAGGAACTCGTAGAGAAGGTAGCTCAGAAATTAGGTTTCTCAAGCAAACAGATACCCCGATTTACCCCAGTGAGGCAGTGCTATACTTGTGGAGGTGACCATATGCCAAGTGTATGTCCCATTATGGCTCAGCCCCAAGTGAATCCTAGTAGCGAGTACTGCACCATAGAGCGAAGATACACCAACCACACCACACAAGACTGCCCCTTTAACAAACAAACTCTCAGACAAAATTACCCTTAGCCATATCCACAATAGGGCAGATACCAGAACTAGTACCCACCACAACAGTACGATAGGCCCCAACAACCCTATCAACCACCCTATCAAGGGCAGCAGAGGCCTCAACCAGTTCTAGCACAGCAACCCCCTACTCCAGCCAATGTGATTCTAGTGAAGTACGCAGCTACTGAAGAAAATCTAAATAAAGCTATAGTCCCAATAGCTCCATTACTTTCAGAACGTGACCCTAGTGATCATAGTTTCAACTCTACCCATATTGATAGCCCCTATGCCTACTACATGCAGTCACCTGAGCATAATGAGTCCTACTATTGTGAAGAACCGAGTGAACCTAGTTGGGAGCCAGAGTATTCAAATGTCATGTACGCAAGCCCTAGCCCTAGGCCTCAACCTAGGAAGGTAAGACCACCATTTCCTAGAGGACCATGCTACCGATGTCAAGGAGATTACCTCATTCATGATTGCCTGATGCCTTGTTAGAATATGCAAGTCCACATCATCTCTTCAAAGTATTATTATAGGTTGAACTCTTTATTAAAGTTCATTATATTCTTAGAGTGATTTATTATGTTTTCCACATCAGCCATAGTCGTGAATAAAGCATATTTGAAGTCAATGCTAAGTTGGAAAAGTGTTCCTATAATTTAGGAAAAATTTTAGGATAGTAGTACACCTTTTTTAAAGGTAGTTTTGCACGGATCATATCTTGCTAATCGTGCATTTTTTTTGGTTGATCTAAATGCTGAAAGGTTCTCCATAATATGATGTATCCGCTCACCAAAAATTTCCCGCAAACGCATCTCCAAAATCAATTTATGCTGGCCGCAAGTTGGTAGGTAGAGAATTGGCAGATTGTTGGAAACGGCCAGTAGGCCAAGTTTGGAAGCTTGTATCTTGAGCTACGTGTGTGATCTCAAAATAATTTCATGAACAAAGTTGTTCTTCATATCATGGAGAATCTCCATCTAAAGCAGTTTCACCAAACTCCCATGCATTAGAGAGTTATGCCTATTTAAACAGAAGCTTCTAAGCATTTTCAGCAGACAGGGAGAGGGCTGGAGTTGAGAGACAGTGGACTCATTTCTTGTAGTTGCGGAGTGCATCCTAAGGACTGAAGTGGAGTGGTGTATACCACACACTCTTGACCATTATACATTGGCTTCATTTGTATCATTGAGATCATTTGATAGTGTTATTAGCTTTGTTCTTTCCAAGTAATTTGAGTTTGAGTTAGCTTCTACTACTGAACTTTGTATTCTTGTTGGTTTAAGGATTGCTCACTTATTTGTCTCTCATATCTCATCTCATATATTCTCTGAGAGTGTGTTTAAGCTCAGCTCCTCATTTTTCACATGGTATCAGAGCACCTAGGTTAGAAGTGCCTAGTGTGAGCATATTTGAGTAAAGGGAAGAGTCTCGATTCAACTTGTTGCAGTTGAAGATGGCACCAAGTCTTTATAACCTACACTTAGAAAGAGTTGAGAAGCTCAATGGCAACAACTATTCTACATGGAAGCTAAAGATGGAGTCCTTACTTTTCTTTCAAGATTGTTGGGATTTAATTTCGATGGACAAACCGACTAGAAGTGAAGAAGAATTGTCCAAATGGGATACGAAGGCCATGTTTGCAGTTCATATGATACGTTTGAGTGTCAAAGATGACATTCTCAGCCATCTCCTTGATGTGAAGACTCCTAAGAAGGCATGGGAGACATTGAAGAATATCTACGAGTTCAGGAGCACCTCGAGGCAAGTGGCATTGAGGGCTGAACTTACCAATTGTATGAGGAAGCAAGGAGAGGAGGCTTCAAGCTTCATCAAGAGAGTCAATGATCTACATCAACAACTAGTGGCTATTGGAGAAAAGATGTCTGACAACGAGCTCTCTACAATCATCATCCATGGATTGCGAGATGGATATGAAGGCTTAGTTCAAGGCCTCATCATCTTGAGGAAGAAGCCATCTGTTGAGGAGATGGAACAAATTTTTAGAGATGAAGATCAAAGGCAGGCTGCAATGAAGTCAATACATGATGGAGGAAAGGCATCAACATCAAATGACAAAGCACTCTTTTCATCAAGGGGAAGAGGAAGATTCAACACACAAAGAGGAAGAGGGTGGCATCAACCCACTCACAACCAAGATCGAAAAGATCATGAAAGTAATCAATCTTTCCAAGAAAGAGGACATCCTTCCTCAAGAGGTAGAGGAAGAGGAGAAGATAGAGGTAGATATTACTCTATCCAATGTTAAAATTGCTCTAGGTATGGCTGTTTTGCTAAAGATTGCAGGATTAATCAAGATAATGGGAGAGGAAGATCAGCCCACTACAGGGATGGAGAAGGTGGAAATCACTCCACTCATTTTGAAGAAGATTCTTCACTTGGATCATTAGAAGAGATAGCAGCCCATACACATGATCCCAAAAAGGAACCATGGTGGATCGATAGCGGAGCAAGTTCTCATATGACTTCTCATGCTCAATACTTTTCTAATATTGATGATTCTCATAATGGTACTATCTTTACAGCAGCTAGTACTCCAAATTCTATTGCAAGGAAAGGTGACATACCCATTCGATTGGGAACGGGAGAGAAAAAGACACTCGGCAATGTTCTCTTGGTACCGTTGCTTACCAAGAATCTACTTTCAGTTGGAGCTATGACTGAGAAGCAACCAAAAATAGAGTTTGAAGGCCAGCAATGCCTCATTAAAGATCCAAAGAATTCCTACAAAGTGTTGCTAGAGGAAGAAAGCAAGGAAAGCTTTTCAAGTTAGAAGGAGAATTTTCAGCAATGGGAAATGACAAAGCAGCCCCCATTATGCCTACCAAGTTATGCCACAAGAGGTATGGTCACTTGAACTTCAATAGTATGTGTATGGTGAAGGAGAAAGGCATGGTTATTGGAATTCTAGCTGTTGTGTAACAACCATTGACTAAGGACTAACTACCTAACAAAACCACCAAGGTGAAGAGAGAGCACCTATCAACCCATATATATACCTCAAGGCCAAGGGGGAAATGTGAGGAGAGCTTGCCAAGTGTCTTCTCCACATGGATGCTAATCCAAGGCCTTTCAACTTTGGAAATCACATGGAATCACGTAGCTCTCACATGGATTCTAAAAGGACTTCTCCCAAGCTTGTACGTACAAGTCTCAAGGCTTGAGAGGCCTCCCTAAGGGTTAAATATCATACTCTTAGGAAATATCAATCCTAAGGGTCAAAACCCTTCAATTGGGAGCAAATAAATCGAAATAACTCAAGGGTTCAAACCACACTCTTGGAGACACTTTCCTAAGGGTTCCCAATAGAATGCAAGGGTTCTCCAAATGGTTTTGGACCCTCAAAACCCATGTCTTTGGCCACTTTGACCCATAGTTATACAACATTCTTCCCCCCTTTAACATTTTCGTCCTCGAAAATGTATGTAGGTATATTATATGGAGTATTCCTCTGTGCACCATGATCTATACTCTGAGCATGGTCATCTCTCTCTTTAGATTCATTTCCAGTAATCAGATAAGGCCTAATCCCTACCTTATGAAAAGGAATGAATCAGAATCCCTGCCCAAATCACTTTCTAAATGTACATGCATGCCTTGTACCTATGGACTAGTGAAAAGTGTGGAGTTCTTTGGTGGTCTTTTTCTTTTGGCACTTTTGCAAACCTTGAGCTCCATAAAATAATATATTTCAATACACTTCGTACTTCCCTAGAAATTTATATTTTTAGGAGTCTATGATAGATATTCGATTTCTATCTTGAAAGGGCCAGATACTAGATTCGTCTTCCATTTTCAACAGAAAGGAGAGGAATCTTCAAATGTTCTAAACTTAACTTATTCTTTTATAGTCCTTTTTCAAATACAAATATACTTTGTTTGTATTTGATAGGACTTAGCTAAAGATATCAACTTAGCAAAATGGGTCTAGTGAGTCCCTACCAAAACATGCTCAATAAAATGAGGAGAAATACTATCTTCCCATTCCTTGGTAACTTAGGTGGACTTATTTCAATCATCCAGGTTTTCTTGAAACATAAATTTCAAGTATTCTGAATGACTATATACCCAAATTTGAAAGTTCATGTCTACAGTGGATCCCTATCTTGATCATCTTTGATTTTCCCTAGATTAATTCTCAAAATAGAGTTTAGTCCTTTTGGAAGATTTGACATTCAAGACTTAGATCCAAAGATGACTTTAGGAATTGGAATTATTTGGGTCTCTACCTTGTTCATTGTTAGCTGGTTCTTTCCAACAAGAATCAGTACTAAGTATCTTGAACCGACTCTGGTTCATCCTCGAGATAGTTATGTATACTAACCTTGAAGATAACCAAGGCTAAAGAGAAAGAGAGCTTACTAAACTGAATCCTTCAAATCCTCAAAATAATTGAGGGATAATGCTTTATCAAGCCATCAAGATACCTTCCAGATTTTCTATTGGATGGAGTTTAGATGATTCAAGTTTCAAGGTCTTGCAAGAAAGATACCTGTTTCTAGGCATCATATCCCAGATCTTGCTAGGAACATTCTTGAATAACTTGTTCTCACCAAAGATTCAAAAGAAGATCTTTTACAGGTCATTCTTTCATTCAAGGTTATTATACTTGAATAGGCTTGACTTTACTTTTGGAGTTTAACTTAGTAAACTCCAAAAAATTCTTTACCCTCTTACTTATCCAAATTTATTGTTCCATATAAAATTTGGCTATGCATTTTATTAAGAAAAATGCATCTGCTTACGAGGATAAAGGATAGCCTTTTCTAGGGTAAATGTCATGTTCATTCTATTTACCCTTTTGTTCATACAATTGGTTCAAGGAGGTACATTTCTATACCTCATAATGAACTTAAGACCTTAATCTAAATGGTCTTATCTTTAAGGCTTATCGTGATGTTTCCTATCGGATCTTGAGCCTATTTTCTCTCTGGCCATCAGAGAAAAATCTCAATGGGAGTTAGTTCTCACTGTCCCATACCAGTGAGTCCTTTCTCCAATCCGTAGAACCACATCCTGAATGTTTCCACCTTTTTTGCCCTTATCTTTTCAATGCTCTCTGATCATTTACCATGATCATGAATTCCATCTTGGAACTCCTTGGCATCATTTTCATGAGAGCAAAGACTAAGGTTTCTAATGTCAATTAAATCAAAGGTCTATTTAGGTTGACCTTTGAACTTTACTTGGTATCGAACTATAAAAAGGTTTGATCTTTTTTTACCAATGGAGGCCTCTTGAATTATCCAGCCATAAAAGGTTTGATATATTTGACCAAGTTAGGTCACTTGGCTTTCTCAAAGTTCCTCTAGCTAATTTAATAGGAGATAAGATCGAGTCTTTTCTCCTTTAGATCCCTTTTTCAATGATATTTACCCATGGGATTTTCTTGGGATCTTCAACTCATACCTTCATGAGTTGATATCCTTGCTAAAGTCTTCAACATCATGTTGATGTTCTAAAAACCATTAACTATTCTCCTTTAAGCGATCAATAATTATATGTAACCCTGTTGACTTAAGCGACTTGCCATGCTTACTGATCCAAACTTTGGACCCATCTCAAATGCCCTACTCTGATTATGCTTCAAATCTTTGGCTAGCTTACCTTAATTTACTTGCCAAATTGGAATTCTTTAATGAATTCTCCTCTTACCTATCTGGTTCATATTTTGTTTGAGATTTAACTCAAACACACTTAGGTACTTGGACATCCAATGTACTCCTTAACTTTCATGAAAGAGTTAACGAATATCTTTTGCTTAGAAGTATCATATTGATGATACCTTTCTTCCCCCCTTTAAAGAGTTTTTGTCCGCGAAAACTGTAGAAAATTGATTATCTTTTAATTTCCTATCCAAATGGGAGGTTCATTTATGCTAAATCCTTCACTCAAAAAGCTCTCCGATATCCTTGAGCTTAAGCTTCCATTATCCTTAAGTTTAGTGTCCCATACCACTGAACCCACTTAAGTGACATTGTAAACCTAGATGTCCCATACCATCTGATTTACAATCCCACCTTAGTGTAGAAAACTTTAGCTCTTACTCAAGGATTAAACTTCATTCGTTTTAGTCTTATCAAATATAATCAAAATCTTTGTAAGTTACATTCTTACAGAGTCTTGATTTGTTCTTTAAAAAGACTTTGAGCTTTCATTGAACTATTTTCTTGATTAGATGCAATCAAAGTTATCTTTGTTTATGTCATTTGATAATAGAGCTAGTATTCTCATACTAGATATCATCTATTGAAATAAGTAGGCATCTGTATCAAAGGATATAGTCAATCTTTGCTAAATGGTTACCTTGTTAACCATCTTGATAGTTTGTTTCTTACTCATAGAGCACACTTTGGAGTAGAGTTCTTAAGGGTTTCTTTCAACCCTTTAATCTTCCTCTTCTCTAGATATGCTTAATGAGTTACAATTCTTTACTCTTGAAGCAATTTTCTCAAAGCTCCAAATGGATCCTACCTCTTGTCAATGAACAAAGAAGCTTATCGGGGAAGAAATGAACTTTTAAAAGGGTAAAATGGTTCAACCATTTTTTCCCTAATATATCATTTGAGGACATTTGTCCTCAATGATCAGATGTTGAACTTCCTTTGAACTTCTTAATATCATTCACAAAAAATTACCCCATGAGTGTAGGGTCTCATATAGGCTTCTCATTTCTCTTTCGGATGTATTTCAATCCAATTTCTTATTACCACTATCTTATGGTTAAGATTGCTTAGTTTGTAACCTAAGTCCATGGCTTTGTTGATTAGGCATGCCATGGGTATTATGGAACTTCAGGGTCCATCAGCAGGACTCAAAGCTTAAGGTTTTTCTATCTGTAAAAAATCCTGTTGGCTTTTGGATTAAGCAAACATATAAAAAGCATAAAAGTTAATGGCAATTGAGTTACATATTCTCAATATTCCATTAAAATTGTATGCTTTTGACTTCATAATTAGAAGTCATTTCCTATATTGACCTTAAACTTTACTTAAAATCTCTCTCATGTCCCATCAACCCATGCATATGTGATTTAATTCATAGATACATAGTGTATGTCAAAAACATATACATCTTTGTTTGAAGATGCGTAGCACGCATAAGGTTCATGTATTGAACCCCTCTTTAAAGCATGCATGGAATTCACATTTAGAACTCCATTTAATGCATGAATACATGCTTGTGCGTTCCATTCATGTTCTCTCCATGCGATGATGGACACTCCATTTCCATTCTTTGACAATCTTCATGTGGTGAGTCCATTATGAGCTCATGAAAAAGCCTTTCCTATTTTTCTATACCTTAAATGTAGCATGCAAAAAAGTTAACTCATGCCTCATTTTAAGTGTGTGGATCCCACCTACTTCATTTAAAATGCATTCTTTCATGCATTATTCTAGCATGGCAAACAAATCTGAAACGAAAATTGGAAAGTAACACTTACCTCCATCAAAGCTACGTCCTTTCCTTTGAAATTCCCTTGTCCTTTCTCGGGCATATTACCCAAAAGTTCACTTAACTTTACAATATCAAAGATCTGTTAAATGCATAATTGTATTCATAAGTGGAATCCCTTTAATGCTTACATTTATCCTCACAAACATTCTAGAAATGCCCAAGTGCATTTGTATATAAAATGCTTTTATAATTGCCACATCCATGTGAGATACACATAATGCATGTTCATTGTATGTGATGCTAATAAATAGGTCCCAAGAAAAAAGATCATTTAATAAAATTTGACAATTTCCTTACTCCAAATGATAAGGCTTAATGAACGTTTCACAATGTCATTGATGGCAAACTGCTAGCATCGCCACAATCTGAAAACTTCACCAGACCATTCAATCAGTAGAAGCGATGGATGGTGTGTGCGAAGGGCAAGGACGTAGTCAATGCGATCTGATGACTCATGCTTACTAAGAATTCCTCATTGAAGATCAATAATTACAAGGCTTTATCTCTATCTCGATGAAATTTCAAAATATTACCCGGGCCTATCGACTGAGGTGGTAAACTTAATGAAGTCATCAATGTAATGAGCATATGGCCCAAAAGATCTAAAGGCATCACAGACTTGTTATTGCCTTAAACTTCCATGGCCTATACATCATGCATCTCATGCATTCTCTTACTTTCGAGGTAATTCAGAAAAATGGATCATACTGATGAAAAATAATAATAATAAAGTATGCAAGAGTAGCAAGAAGCAATAAATATTACTTCCCCAATTTCTGTGATGAAGATTCAAGACCTTCCATTCATGGGTATCCACTTCTTGATGGCGAGATTTTTTTTTGAATTTGATGCTTCCTCTTAGAGATTTAAGTTACCCCTTATTCCCCGTATACGAAGCTGAAATCAGAAGCATACTTTCGTTAAAGGAAGAGACTCCAATTTGGGAATCGGGCTGCTCATCGATGGCTATTGTATGTGTAGCTCTCTAATCCCATAAATCCATGCAGAACTGTACGAACACTCTATATATATATATACATCTGCAGCACGCTACCATCACTTCATATGACTGATGAGCTCTTGATGGAAACTCAGCTCGCGCTTGACTCACGCTTCACCTGCGCGTGGTACGATGAAATTTAGTTTGTCCGTGAGTATGGCCTTGTGCATGGTATGATGAGATTGAGGCCGTCCGTGAGTATGGCCTTGACCGCTTGAGAGCTCTCTCATAGAGGGAGAGGTCACATAGGCATATGCTTTTGCAAACACTCCCAACCAGAGTAAAGAGCTCCGTCGACCCGAAAGGCCTCGTGAGATACAAGAAAAAAAAGGATCTTCGTAGCTCGTGATACCAATGTTGTGTAACAACCATTGACTAAGGACTAACTACCTAGCAAAACCACCAAGGTGAAGAGAGAGCACATATCCACCCATCCAACTCCACCCATATATATACCTCAAGGCCAAGGGGGAAATGTGAGGAGAGCTTGCCAAGTGTCTTCTTCACATGGATGCTAATCCAAGGCCTTCTAACCTTGAAAATCACATGGAATCACATGGCTCTCACATGGATTCTAAAAGGACTTCTCCCAAGCTTGTAAGTACAAGTCTCAAGGCTTGAGAGGCCTCCCTAAGGGTTAAATATCATACTCTTAGGAAATATCAATCCTAAGGGTCAAAACCCTTCAATTGGGAGCAAATAAATCCAAATAACTCAAGGGTTCAAACCACACTCGTTCCCAATAGAGTCCAAGGGTTCTCCAAATGGTTTTGGACCCTCAAAACCCATGTCTTTGGCCACTTTTACCCATAGTTATACAACACCAGCCTTACAAAGGATTGGAAAAGTGTGTGAAGCCTGCTACCTTGGAAAGCATGCTAGGAGTAAGTTCTCAAAGAGCAGCTCAAGGGCATGTGATATAATTGATGTGGTGCATGCTGACGTATGTGATTCAACCACCACTCCCTCTCTTGGAGGGAATATTTATTTTGTTACCTTCACAGATGATTTCTCTAGATATACTTGGGTTTATTTTATGAAGTTGAAGGCTGATGTATTTCAAATTCTCAAACACTTTCATGCTATGGTGGAAAAGATGACAGGACGAAGAATAAAGAATCTACAGTCTGACAATGGAGGAGAATTCTTGTCAAAGTATTTCAGCCATTATCTACTTGAGAATGGCATTCGAAGGCAACTTACTTGCAGCTACACCCCACAACAAAATGGAGTGGCAGAGAGGAAGAATAGGACGTTATTTGAAGTAGCAAGATGCATGCTCAAAGACAAAGGTATGAGCAACATCTTTTGGGCTGAAGCAATCAACACTTCATGCTATTTGATGTATAGGTCTCTTACCGAAGTCTTGAAGGGCATTACCCCCTATGAAGCTCTTCACAACATTAGGCCTAAGGTACATCATGTAAGATTTTTTGGTTGCCTCGCATTTTCTCACATTCCAGATGAAAAGAGGAAGAAGTTGGATGACAAGTCAAGGAAATGCATCTTTGTTGGATATAGTGATGTAAGCTAAGCTTACAAACTTTATGATCCATGTAAGAAGGAGACATTCCTATCAGGGGATATGATTTTTGATGAGAATGCAAGCTTCAGTTCAGCATCAATTTCAGATTTGGATAAAAGCTCTTCAACAAGAGTTAAAGTTGATGTTCCCTCTTCTACACATGAGGAAACCATTGAAGAATTAGAGGAAGAAGATGAAGATCACTGTGCAACTCTTAGAAGGTCTTCAAGTATCAGAACACAACCTCAAAGACTTACATATCAACGAGGTAATTCCTCAAGTTTTGAGCAAAGTAATGTTGCTTTACTTAGCTCTATTTTACAACATGACGAACTGTCAACATACAAGGCTGCTAGTACTCAAAAAGAATGGCAAGAAGCTATGGACAAAGAGATGGTTGCTCTTCATCAAAATGGGACATGGGAGTTATGTCCATTACCTCCCAACAAGAAAGCAATCGGACGCAAATGGATATACAAGCTGAAATTCAACAAGGAAGGGAAGATAGATAGGCACAAAGCAAGGTTAGTAGCTAAAGGATATTCTCAACAATATGGATTGGATTATGATGAAACATATGCTCCAGTAGCAAAGATGAGTTCAGTTAGGTTATTACTTTCCCTTGCCTCCATATTCAAGTGGAAGGTGAAGCAAATGGATGTCAACAATGCCTTCCTTAATGGCATACTTGAGGAAAGAAGTCTACATGCAACAACCGGAAGGATGCATTGTCAAAGGTAAAGAGCACATGGTATGCAAGCTTCTCAAAAGTTTGTATGGTTTGAAGCAAGCTCCCCGAGCTTGGTATGCAAGGATTGATGAGCATCTTTGCTCTCAAGGCTTTCAAAGAAGCAATGCTGATCATAGTTTGTATTATAAAGTGAAGGGAAAAGATATTGTGATTGTTCTTCTATCTGTGGATGATCTCATGTTGACAGAAAGCAATGAAGCAATGATTGAAGATGTTCAAAGAAAACTCTCTAAGAGTTTGAAATGAAGGATCTTGGTGACTTACACTACATTCTTGGCATCGAAGTCTCTTGACTAGAGAAGGGAGATATATTTATCTCTCAACAAAAGTACCTTTTTTCCATTCTTGATAGGTTTGAGATGTCTCACTCTAAGCCGGTCTCTACACCTATGGAGTCAACTCTCAAACTCATGAAGGACGAGAATGGTGTTCCATATGATGAAACACTATATAGGCAACTCATAGGATCTCTCCTCTATTTGACCATCACAAGACCTGATATTTGTTTTGCAGTGAACTCTCTCTCCAAATAACTACAAGCTCCCAAAGTATCTCATTGGAATTCAGCCAAGAGGATACTAAGATATTTGAAAGGTACTTCTTCACTTGGAATTCTCTATGGAGGAGATACATTGAATCTTCATGGATTTAGTGATTCAGATTATGCAGCAAACTTGGTTGATAGAAAGAGCATAAGTGGAAATGCCTTCTTGCTAGGCAATGGAGCTATTTCATGGAGTTCCAAAAAGCAAAGTATAATCAGCTTATCCTCTACAGAAGCTGAAAACAAAGCTCTCACAACCTCAGCTTGTGAAGCTACTTGGCTTAGAAGATACTTGGATGAGATTGGTTTCGATGAAAACCAACCTACAACCATTCATTGTGATAATGTCTCAGCTGAATCTTTGGCAAAAAATCCAGTCATGCATCAACGAACCAAGCACATTGAAGTGAGGGAGCACTTCACAGAGAGAAGATACAAAGTGGTGATATCATCTTACACCATTGCAACACAAAGGAAAATGTGGTTGACCTTTTCACTAAAGCTCTCGGCAAGGAGTTGTTCATCAAGCATAGATCATCACTTGGCATAATGGAGCCCCCCTTAAGGGAAGGAAGTCATGAGTAAGGGAAGGCTCATCATGCATCTTCAACAAATAAGGGAAGTCTCATCTTCATATGCCTTCAGCAAGCATTTTATTCCAGGTTCTTATTATTTTGAAATTGTTGGACTTGAGCGAAGGTGTTGGAGTATGTAAGTCCACATCATCTCTTCAAAGTATTATTATAGGTTGAACTCTTTATTAAATTTCATTATATTCTTAGAGTGATTTATTATGTCTTCCACATCAGCCATAGTCGTGAATAAAGCATATTTTAAGTCAAAGCCAAGTTGGAAAAGTGTTCCTATAATTTAGGAAAACTTTCAAGACAGCAGCACACCTTTTCTGAAGGTACTTTTGCACGAATCATATCTCGCTAACCGTGCATCCTTTTTGGTTGATCTAAAGGTTGAAATGTTCTCCATAATATCAGGTATCAGATCACCAACAAATGCATCTCCAAAGTCAAGTTATGATGGTTGCAAGTTGGTAGGTAGAGAATTGGCAGATTGTTGAAAACGGCCAGTAGGCCAACTTTGGAAGCTTGTGTCTTGAGCTACGTGCGTGATATCAAAATGGTTTCTTCAACAACGTTGTTTCCATATCATGGACAATCTCCATCTAAAACAATTTCACCAAAATCCCACGCATTAGAGAGTTATGCCTATTTAAATAGAAGCTTTTGAGCATTTTCAGCAGACAGACAAAGGGCTGGAGTTGAGAGACAGTCGACTCATTTCTTGTAGTTGTGGACTGCATCCTAGGGACTGAAGTGGAGTGTTGTATACCATGCACTCTTGACCATTATACATTGGCTTCATTTGTATCATTGAACTCATCTGATAGTGTTATTAGCTTTGTTCTTTTCAAGTAGTTTGAGCTTGAGTTAGCTTTTACTACTGAACTTTGTATTCTTGTTGGTTTAAGGATTGCTCACTTATTTGTCTCTCATATCTCATCTCATATATTCTTTGAGAGTGTGTTTAAACTCAACTCGTCATTTTTCACATGCCTGTCCCTACACAACCCCAATCTGTGTCAATTCAAGGTTCTTGTCAAGATTGCGGAAAGGAGCAGCTCTTATGAGACTGCCCAAAGAACCCCAATAATATGCCGAAAAAAACCCCTATCAATGTTATTGGGTTAGTACTAGACTCTATAGGAAGTGTAACTTCCACCGCATCAGTGCAAGTGGTCACCAGAGCTCAGGCTTTGCAATGGAACCAAGGTTTAGGCCCACATAAGAGTGTCGAGGTTACTGAAAGTGAGAGTATAACCAAGAAACAAATGCGAGCCTAGAAGGATAGCTAGGAAAGGATGAAAAGATAATGGTCTAAGAAGATGAGCAAATTAGAAGAGAGCATAACAGAAACAAAAGCCAAAATTGTTGAACTCACCTCTCAAACACACTCTCACATATGACCACCACCTTCATCCCTATCACCACCTAATCTGCCACCTTCCAACCCACATTATACAATTCCACGACCCCCTAGAGTAGGATTAGTCTTAGCTGACCCCACTACCGAGGACATAGACATGATGCTTAAGGCATATCATGCCAGAATCCAAGGCGGGTCAAATGTGATAGATCATGAAAAATGTTACCCTATAGTTGATATAGAGATAGAAAGAACCAAGATTTGTGCTAAAATGGTCGCATTGGCTCAGATATGTTTGAAGCCAGTCGCCTCTTCAACTACTCTTACTCAGCAAAGACACAGTTACACTTTGATGGATTGTTGGAGAAATTGGAGAGCATAATTGCAAGATCCGGCAAGGCAGCCATCTCCCAAGGAAAGGACAAGGCAAGTGAAGGAATAAGCATCCCCCCCCCCAAGAAGCTTATGTACCTAACTCCACTAAACTAGACACCTCTTCCTCTATAGATATTCTGTGAGAGATTCAAGAAGAGAAATGGGCTAAAGAAAGTGAAGCTCCTCCTCCCACTGAACTTGTGGATGATGTGCATGATCAATTCCCACAAGACATTCCTTCTATTTATGAGGAGGAGGAGAGTGCCAACCCCATGAGAGATTAGACTTTGAGTCTAATTCTTCCATAGGAACTACCCCAATTCACAGGCCCATGGGAAGCTAATTTTACCTCTATGAGGGCACCCACGGTCATGGTAAGAAATGAAGACTCAGTCATCCGTAGGACACAGAGGTAGTGAAAAACACTAAAGTGTAGTGCAATCTCACTTTAGAAGAGCTACTCAAGGTTAAGCCAGATTTATGGAAACATGTAGCCAATCAAATGCTGAAAGGAGGAAAACCTCGTTCCCAGGTAGGTTCTCATAGAACAGTGCTAGAAATACCCTTGGAAAAGATAGGAGACATGAGTGAAGGAGAAGAAGGAAACACCTATCTTCCTATTACCCATCAAGGGTACACCACCAAGGCAATTCTGGACTCAGGTGCAGGAGTTGCAATCGCTACCACTTCCCTATGGAAGCGATGGGGCAAGCTAGCACTCAGGCCAACAAGAATGAAATTGCAGATGGCAGATGGTCAAATAGAAAGGCCTTAAGGACTACTAGAAGGGATAACGCTCACCACCTGTGGTGTGGCGTTTGAGCATACTTTTTCCATATGTGACTTTCGCAAGAATCATGCCTATGAGATGATTTTGGGAAGACCATTTATGCGGCAGTTGCAAGTGGTACAAGATTGTGGAACCAATTCTTTGTATTTGCAACACTTAGGTGTTACAACCAAAGTCAATCTCAATGATTACTCTCATAGAGACGTACCACCTATTCAATGGAACCCCATCCATAGAGCTAAAGATGATACGGAGTCAGCGCATTCCATAGGATCAGGATCCTCGCGGATGCATGAAGACACTCACTTGTGGATGTGTAAAGTAGCTGTTGAAGAAGAGAAGAGAGAAAAAAACAGAGAGGTAGGTGTGAAGGAAACCCATAGATCAATTCAAGATCCATCCTATGCACTTGTAGGATTTCCTGATGAAGAATTTGAACCTCATGGTTGGGCAAAAATCTTAGCAACAATGGATGTAGCCATCAATGAAGAACAATGGACACCTCATTGTAACGAGGATGGTTATGACATTTCAATCTTCACAATAGAGCCAATCATGTGTGATTCGGTCGTTGAAGAATGTGAACCTAACACTGGTGCATTCGAGGATGCAAGAAACTCCAATCTAGAGTCAATCATCATGGACCCACCTTTTGCATCAGATGAGGAATATTTCTACAAAGTGGAGGCTCATCCACAAAGACATGAAGAGCTTACAAATGATGTGAGGTTAACCACACAATTAAGCACTACGAATGAGGGCAAAGAAAGAAAGAAGAAAGAAACCATGTGAGAAGAGGAAGGACCTTTGTTTGAGGTCCCCACAAATTTTAAGAAGTATGAGATAGAAGATAGGAGAGTCATGATAAGAATTTTAAGAAGTATGAGATAGACAATAGGAGAGTCATGATAAGAATGCCTAAATGCGATGCACAATCTGGAGAGGCTTATGATAAGAAAGAAACCACCAAGAAAATTGTTGTAGCCTTAGAAGAAGGAGAAGAAAGATGCACGTACATAGGACATGACCTAACTGAGGAAGAGGAGCACGAGTTGATAGCCTTGCTAAGAGAATACAGAGATGTATTCGCTTGGAGTTACAAGCACTTGAAACGTGTAGACCCTGACATATGCCCTCATACAATTCCCATGACCTCAGACGACAAACCCTCTAAGCAGAAGCCATACACATATAACAATAACTATGCTGCTAAGATCAAGGAAGAGATAGATTGTTTGGTTGAAGCTGGATTCATCTATGAAATTGAGCACACTGAATGGGTGTCCCCCATTGTAGTGGTACCCAAGAAGAATGGCAAGCTATGTGTATGCATTAATTTGAAGAAGGTTAATGTAGCCACCATTCGAGATAACTATTTGCTTCCTATCACTAAGCATCTACTAGAAAGAGTAGTAGGCAAGGAAGTGTACATCTTCGCTGATGGATTTTCTAGCTACAATCAGGTAGCCATTGCTCCAAAAGATCAGCATAAGATAGCTTTTGCCATAGAGTGGGGCATATTTGCTTTTTGGGTAATGCCATTTGGTCTAACCAATGTTACAGCCACATTTCAAAGGCTGATGTGTCATGTATTTAAAGAATTCCTAAGGAAAAATTTGGAAGTCTATGTTGATGTTCTCTGTGCTCATTCCAACATTAGACAAACCCATATCCCTCAGTTGAGAGCTATCTTTGACAAATGTAGAGAATATCACGTCTGCTTGAACCCAAAAAAGTGTGTTTTCATGGTTAGGCAAGGCAAGATTCTAGGACACATAGTGTCCAAGAACGGCATATCCACGGATGAGGATAAAGTGAGAGCTATTGCAGAGCTACCTAGGCCAAGGAATGTCAATGAGTTACAAGCTTTCATTGGGCATTGTGGCTACTATCACCGATTCATTCATATGTATGCATTCATTGCAAAGTCGTTGTATTGCCTTTTGACTAACTTCAAGTGGACTGAAGAATGTGAGAACTCCTTTAATGAGCTGAAGAAGTGATTATGTTCAACACCAATCTTGACCACACCAGATTGGAACAAGCCCTTTCATGTTCATATAGATGCATCCGATTATGCTATTGGGTGTGTACTTGCACAACCTACGGGCAGAGGTAATAAGGATCTTCCAATTGCCTATGCTAGTAGACAGTTGAATGCAGTTGAACGAAACTATACCACCACAAAACGAGAAGGATTAGGCATGGTATATGCGGTAAAAATGTTGATACACTATTTGCTTGCAAATAAACTTAAATTTTCTACAGACCAATCAAGCATTGCCATATCTCGTGAACAAGCCATGCGATACAGGTAGGTTGGTGAGATGGTTCCTCTTACTAATGGAATATGACTTTGGGGTTGTGGCGAGGAATATGACTTTGGGGTTGTGGGGTTGAAGACTTGAATAGGAAGAATGTTTAGAGAATTGTGCATCGATCTTTTCTCTAGTTCTCCTTCTGTGTTTGATTTTATCAGAAATCCTTTTGTACACATCTAAGTCCATAGTTAATCTATCTATGGTTAACGTTTGAGAGTTCAATTGCAAACAGGCTGAGAGAATTTTGTGTAGGAACATCTATATGTGAGAAAGTGTTGAGTGTCTTCTGAAACAGGTGCAGTTTCGATGGTCAAATAAATGATCAGTTCTCAGTGCACAGTGTAAAGTTTTACACAAATAAGGAGTCAAAATCTAATTTGGAAGGTAATCCATCTATGGCTAAAAGCATTTGCTTAAACGGGTTCTAGATTGGGAGAACTATGTGTTAGAAGTTGCAGGTGTCAAAGTCGATTCTACATGAAGGAAGTTTTAGACATAGGTAGATTGTTTGAAGCATTTCTCATAATGTACTTAAGTTTTTGAAGTGTT
Source organism: Ceratopteris richardii (assembly GCA_020310875.1). Classification (NCBI taxonomy): domain Eukaryota; kingdom Viridiplantae; phylum Streptophyta; class Polypodiopsida; order Polypodiales; family Pteridaceae; genus Ceratopteris; species Ceratopteris richardii. The sequence goes on from CM035443.1 coordinate 8,035,910, forward strand.
TTAACTTGGAGCAGAAGAAGTATTAAAATTGAGGAAAGGAAGACCCCGACTGCTACAGATATACAAATTTCACATCTTGAAGGTTCAAAAGGATAAAGTGTGATTGAAAGACTGAAGGAACACACATAAAGGTTATCAAAAAAATCAGAAGGAGCAACATTCAAAGTTAAGGTATATTCATTCCTTATAAGGATTAAAGATTTGATAGTACAAGTGAAGAAAGGATGGGAGATAGTCTCACAATTGCGAAGTTTGATAGAGAGAACTATCCAGCTTGGTCTATGAGACTGGAAGCTCATCTTATGAGCAAAGATCTGATGGGATACATCACAGGAGAGGAAGAAAATCTAGAGTTCAAAGATCCTAGTGTTCCAACTAGGGAGGAGCTTGCAGATATAAAGATTTGGATGAAGAAGGATGCTCAAGCAAGGAGCATAATCTACATGGCAGTGAATGATTATTTTCTTCCTCATATCAGAGGACTTGAAAGTGCAAGTGACATTTGGAATTATTTGGAAGAGCATTTCCAGAATACAACCAAATCAAGGAAAGCTTCATTATGGGCAGAATTTACTACATTCAAGAAGAAGGCTTCACAATCAATATCTGATTATGTGACAGAGATGAAAGACATTGCTGATTCTTCAGGTACAATTGATGAGATATTGAAGAAGATAAGTTGGTAAGACAAATTCTCACAGGGCTAAGAGGAGATGAGAAGTGGAAGCCTTTTATTTTGTCTACAGAACTTTCATTAGATCATTCACTCCTGATTTGAATCAATTGTTAGGACATATGCTAACTTTTGAGAATGATATCAAAGGAGATTGTTATCAGAGTGCAGGTCATGCAATGTATTCTAAAGACAAGAAGAAAGCTAGCAAAGGAAAGCAACAATCAGTTGAAGATGAAGGTACTCCAAGTCAAGAAAACTTCCTAAGAGGAAGAGGAAGTGGCAGAAGTAGAGGAAGAGGCAGAAATAACAAAGATAATGTCAGAGCTTGTTGGATATGTGGTAAGACCAATCATCTATCTCATGATTGTTGGCATAATAATCAAAGCAATGGTAATTTTAATCAGAACTTTAATCAAAGAGGAAGAGGTAGCAGATATTAGAGAGGAAACTTTAGAGGTAGAGGTGGTAGGAATTCTTTTGGAAGAGGTGGAGGAAGAAACTTCCAAAATCAATCCTATAACAACACCTACTACAATTATGCATCAGATTAGAAAGAAGATTCAACTCTTATTATGATTGCAACATGTGAAGCCTCACATGAAGACATGAGAGTATTTTATATTGACTCAGGATGTAGCAATCATCTGAGTGGAAATATTGCTTTGATGAATGATCTCGATCATAAGGAAATCAATCATACAGTTCAAACAGGTGATAATACAAAGCACAAAGTAAAGTCAATTGGTTCAATTAAAGCCAAAGATGGAAGTACTCTCTTGAGTAAGGTTCTGTATGTTCCTACAATTCTAGAGAACTTGATCAGTGTAGGACAAATTGTGGAAAAAGGATATGAGGTAAGGTTCACTAATGATGGAGTTTATGTTGAAGACCCTAGTCAAGGGTACAAACAAATTGTTACAGGAAAGAAGGAAGGAAGGCTCTTCACACTAAAGATACAAGGTAATGTTGGACATGCTAAGTTTACATATGGAGAGCAAAAGGTGTTTGAATTGGATCTTTGGCATAAAAGACTTGGACATTTTAACGGAAGAGGTATCAAAGAAATGGTTAACAATGGTTCAGTGCTTGGATTGCCTAATGTTGCAGGTCAACACATGACATACAGATGTGAAGCATGTCAGTTAGGTAAAGCTCATAAGCAATCATATATAAAGCATGGTTTTATGTATTCAAAAAGACTTGAATTGGTACATACAGATGTGTGGGGTCCTTCAAAGGACTTCAGTATAAATGGTTCAAGATATTATGTTATATATGTTGATGATGCTACCAGGTGGATCACAATCTATGTGATTGTTGTAGTATGCCCTTGGGAGCCAAGACCCACACCACCTTGCATGGAAGCAAGAAGGAAGGCCCAAGAAAGACTCTCCTTTCATCCACCCCATCCTCCATCATGTTCAAGTCATTGGCCATCAGCCCGCAGCTATGCCACATGCTTGAGAATATGGAGCAATGGGAGTCAAGGATCCTAGTTACATATGTAAAATACAAGACAATTGCAACACTCTACTTACACAGAAAGGAAATGCTAGCATGCACACACACCTCACTCTCACACTCTCCAAGACTAAATACATATATGCACAAAGCCTTAAGAGAAAGGAGAGTTCTTCCATTGAAAGGATTTTACATGAGAGCACGACCAAAAGCTCCCCCATTACAAGAAATGAGCCCCTATATATAGGCTAGACACATCCTCCCATGTGCTCTTTTTGACTAGTCAAAAAGGAGCACATGCTCATATCTCTCTAAATCTCGGAAAATATTCCCTAACAACCCACTCTCTTCAAGAGAGAAATATAGGCGTGGGAAAACTTCTATGTGGGTTTATACATGTGTGTCAAAAAGATGCTTTATTTGAGAGGCATCAAAACCATAGTCCAAAGCAAATATCAAAAAAGGGGCTTAGGAGAGTGTTCATATGGACATCTCATAGATACAAGAAAAAAGGTATTTTTATAAGGGCTAGAGGGTGCCATTGCATGAGGAAATGTGGGCAACCCAAATAACAACACTCTCCTCCTCCTAGACTTTTTCGTCCTCGACAAAGCTAAGACATGAGAGCATATAGTGCTGAGCTGGGCCAAGTTTTGGAGTCTTCAAATATGCAACAGCTCCAATCTGAATTTTACAAGGCTGCAAATCTTTTGAATCAGTGTCTGAATCAGCAAGCCGTCTGCCTTCAAATCTTCATTCCAGCAATGTTGAGCGACACAATCCCCTTGGGGGGCAGTCAGCCCAGCCTCCATCCAATGTGCCTTCTCTCAAAGCTCCAATACCTGAAATTTTAAACATACACAACAAGTAGACTGAATTTGAAAAGATCACAAAATGTAATTCCATGTTTAGTTTCCACTTCAGGAACATCTTTCACTTAGGACTTGCTCTTCTAATGAGAAGAGCTCTTGAAAATCTTCTTATATCTGCAATCCAAAAAATGATGCCAAAAGCTGTTATCTCCAAGTGAGTGTGACGTATGGCATTGTCTAGCATGAGATGAATGTGGTATCATGATTAACTTATGTTCTTGCCCTCATTTATACTATGCTCCTAGTCAATCAAGCTTGCAATTTAACATGAGTGTTATGTGCTCATGAATAGACAATAGTGAAACATTATGAGTCCTATCATGAGATTCAAACAACTTATCCAACACTATTCCTGCAAAGCATAGTTGCAAAACATCCATAGGAGGTAAGAAGGATCAATGTTGAAGTTTTAAGTGTGTTGGCCTGCAATGTATTGAAAAAATTAAGCCGTAAATGAGCATTGTGAAACTAGAGAGTTACCTCCCTAGCAAAAAACAAATGCTCAAATAGTGACTTCACACTTAATTAAGTTCAGGTCTAAGAATTTCAACCCCCTATGGGCATGGTCACCTACAAATATCTTTTAAAGAATGGGTGCTTACATCATGAAGAACATTTTAAAGTATAAGGAATATGCACCCAGCCCAGGAATTTTACTAGAAGCAGCCACTTTAATAAAGAATGGAAAAAGAGATGCATTTGCAAGTAGCAAGAGTTGTGTAGTATTGTACCTCCTTTCTGTTAGTGGGACAATGGATATCAAGCAACATTCATACCAATGCTAGACCAAAACAAATTGGATAAACCGTTTAGCTTCTATGCCTAAAATATTGAGCAGACAATCTCCTGGAGGAAGCCAATCTTAGCATACAAATTTCCTTTCAAACATACATGATCATATGCGACCTCACAAACATATAGATGAAGAGCCAAACAATTTTATCCACTTCCAATGATTATGCAATAGAAGCTTCACAAGACATGGAAGCACCATCAACCTTCATTTCAAACCTGTAACACTTAGAGTCAAGAGGAATTGAGTACACAATTAGCGATTTGAAGATAAGCTTCTCATTTAAAGATCAGCAAAGAAGAATTCAGTAACCCCAAAAGCTATTTAATCCTCATAAGGGACTCCTTCCCCAAGGAGAAAAATCAATATACTCCAGCTAGTCAGTAATTATGTTAGCTTTCATCACTTAAAAGTGAGCAGTCTTATCCATCTAGCTTTGATAACTTCAAAGCACCGTCCCTGAAAAGAAGCTCCAAGTTGCAAAATTTAAGATGTGACCATACATTGCATTTTATCTTATAATAGCCCAAGAAAAAGAATAGGTTCATAGAGTGACTATCATGAATGCCTCCCGTTGTGAAGATGTGTTCAATAGGGTTTAGGAAACTCCCAATATGTTACAAATATGAATGGATCTTATCCTATCAATCCTGTAACTCCCCAACACATCAAGTATTTCAAAAGGAGAACACCTGCACATTTAGATTGGTGGAACATCTTGTAGTAAAGAGGTAACAAGCCCCCCAAAACCTAAGGACCACCATCGAGCTCTGTTTCAATCCGAGGAAGCATTTTGTGCCTGCCAAACTGAATTAGTAATGGAAAATTTTTGCACTTATGTGAACATGGCAAGGTAGAAAATGGTAAGTTATAACTTTCTTTTCATAGGCATGTCAACATTAAACCCTACGCCCAATCCTTCATTTGATCTTCTCCTTATGTTGTTAGTGATTAGTCTTTTATGTCAATTGGGCCTTCATGCCCATGGTCCTTTGGCTCAAAGAAGAGCAGGACAAATCATGGTCAACGGTAGACGCATTTCTATGAGTTTCAAGCCAAGACCCGCTTGGATGAACTACGCAAAGTAGATGAGTTGTTGGTGAATAGATGCCAAAGTAGGAACTTGACGTCAACACATCCAAGATCTTGGAATGTGCTGAAACTTATTACTGCTGTCATGACAGAATTGTGAACACGATGCTCAAAGAAGGTAGTCACCTAAAACCTCAACAAACCGCAAGAACGGTGGCACATAAAATATCAGAGTTAAGGCATCTATTCCCCGTGAGGATCATTTTTTCTAAAATAAGAGAATGAAAGGATGGCAGCAACCATGCTTTTCTTGCATAGAGTGGTACCAATGGTCAAGCCACAAGGAGAGTATATTTAAGGCCATAACTCATTTGTAATAAGGAGAGAAGAATAAAACATTGGAGCCCAGGACAACAAGCATAACCAAAAAGCGTTGTTACATTAGTTTAGCACTACAGCAAGTATCTGTACAAAATCACTTTGTTTATTGATCAAAGTTCACAAAACATATTTGAGCACAAAAATTGCATAGATGAACAACATGCATGACTCCATGGCCCGAATTTGCAAGCAGTCTTATGCCAAAAAGAATATGCTAGTTTCAATTGTGCAAACAATACAGAAGTCCCTTGATCACTCCCATAAACGGGAAACGGAATTCCTGAACCTCCATGCCCACAAGGTGTTGAAAAAAGGGAAGTTGGGACTCCAAAATCATAATCTTTTATCCAATCCATCCTTAGTGCTCCGAGACTAAAGGTCTGATGCTGCTAAACAGAGTTCATTACTTATGATCATATATCGATTGGGGCTTCAACAACTAGAGTCGCGTGCCATATAACCCTGTTTATGGTAACAACAAACTTCAACATTTAATCATGAACATAAAAAGGTACCAATCATGGGTGGTCAAAAAATTATGTGAGCCATGTGATCGGCTACATGGTGTAGTAGAAAATGCATTTTCCTACAGCCAAGCAACTTGTTCGAACAGTGCGATTCATATTAAGTTTTTTTCTGAATGGCCGAAAACCATAACAACAGCAGGCTTGGAGTATCCCTTGTCCCCGGCAACGGCGCCAAATTTGTTGTTGTAGTATGCCCCTGGAAGCCAAGACCCACACCACCTTGCATGGAAGCAAGAAGGAAGGCCCAAGAAAGACTCTCCTTTCATCCACCCCATCCTCCATCATGTTCAAGCCATTGGCCATCAGCCCGTAGCTATGCTGTTAAAAGTCAAGCTTCAAGCTAAAAATTCGCGGGGAATCTTTTATGGACATGTGGAGCAATCAAAGGAAGCCAAAAGCCACGAGATTCCATCAAGAAAAGTCACTCAACCACTCCCCAAGTCATTTCAACTAATTCCTCCAAGTTAGGAGGCTGATTTGGAAAGGTAGTTCCTAGATTTTAGGGGCACACTTCTCACTATAAAAGGAGCATGTATCCCGACTTCTTTTGGGCCATCTTCTTGGAGTTTTAGCTCATGTAAAGTGAGCACTAAGTGCTGGAGTTGTGATAAGCAAGCCCCTTGCTTAAGCAACCCCCTTGCTTGCTTGTTTGTTTTCTTTTAGTAGGCATATCTATGTGTGTGCGCAGGCAGTGTTGCAACTCTCTACCCCTGCGTTGTTAGCATTGGTTCTCCCTCATATGGTATCCATTTGATGTAATTCTTGTCTCATTGGATAGCTATAAGAGTCTATTTTATGCTTACCAATTCTCTAGAGCATTCTCTGAGTAAGCTGGGAGCAACATTCATTTTAGTGAAGTTGTGTGATTGATATCTCTCTCTGTGTAGGCTCTGTTGGAAATATTTTGCTCTCTGTTGTAAGGGCTGGTTCTCCTTCTCTATGTATCCATTTTCTATGATTTTGGTGTCATTGGGTAGCTATTAGAGCGCTCTAAAGTTGACCCAAGTTTGAGATTCATTCTCTGTATAATCTCTGAGAAAAGTTTGCTGGAGTGAAGTGAGGTCTCTGCTTGACTAGCAGTTGTGAGCATTCAACTAGCTCATGTTGTAGACATTGTTTCTCTTTGTGTAAGCATCCATTTCAAGTGAAATTTGTTTTTTTGGAACGCCCTTGGTGTCTACTACAGGTCTACAAAAGCTCACTGGAGTTCTCTGTATAAGCTCTGAGTAAGAGCATTTTTAGTGTGCAGAGGTCAAAGAAGGATACCTGTGGAGGTCATTCGCGCTTCATCGTTGCTTAGGGGTTGAGATACTTCCCCCATCATATGCCACATGCTTGAAAATATGGAGCAATGGGAATCAAGGATCCTAGTCACATATGTAAAATACAAGACAATTGCAACACTCTACTTACACACAAAGGAAATGCTAGCATGCACACACACCTCACTCTCACACTCTCCAAGACTAAATACATATATGCACAAAGCCTTAAGAGAAAGAAGAGTTCTTCCATTGAAAGGATTTTACATGAGAGCACGACCAAAAGATCCCCCATTACAAGAAATGAGCCTCTATATATAGGCTAGGCACATTCTCCCATGTGCTCTTTTTGACTAGTCAAAAAGGAGCACATGCTCATATCTCTCTAAATCTTGGAAAATATTCCCTAACAACCCACTCTCTTCAAGAGAGAAATATAGGCGTGGGAAAACTTCTACGTGGGTTTTATACATATGTGTCAAAAAGATGCTTTATTTGAGAGGCATCAAAACCATAGTCTAAAGCAAATATCAAAAAAGGGGCTTAGGAGAGTGTTCATATGGACATCTCCTAGATACAAGAACAAAGGTATTTTTATAAGGGCTAGAGGGTGCCATTGCATGAGGAAATGTGGGAAACCCAAATAACAACACCCTCCTCCTCCTAGACTTTGTCGTCCTTGACAAAGCTAAGACATGAGAGCATATAGTGCTGAGCTGGGCCAAGTCTTGGAGTCTTCAAATATGCAACAACTCCAATCTGAATTTTACAAGGCTACAAATCTTTTGAATCAGTATCGGAATCAGCAAGCCGTCTGCCTTCAAATCTTCATTCCAGCAATGCTGAGCGACACAATCCCCTTGGGGGGCAGTCAGCCAAGCCTCCATCCAATGTTCCTTCTCTCAAAGCTCCAATACCTGAAATTTTAAACATACACAACAAGTAGACTGAATTTGAAAAGATCACAAAATGTAATTCCATGTTTAGTTTCCACTTTAGGAACATCTTTCACTTAGGACTTGCTCTTCTAATGAGAAGAGCTCTTGAAAATCTTCTTATATCTGCAATCCAAAAAATGATGCCAAAGCTGTTATCTCCAAGTGACTGTGACGTATGGCATTGTCTAGCATGAGATGAATGTGGTATCATGATTAACTTATGTTCTTGCCCTCATTTATACTATGCTCCTAGTCAATCAAGCTTGCAATTTAACATGAGTGTTATGTGCTCATGAATAGACAATAGTGCAACATTATGAGTCCTATCATGAGATTCAAACAACTTATCCAACACTATTCCTGCAAAGCATAGTTGTAAAACATCCATAGGAGGTAAGAAGGATCAATGCTGAATTTTTAAGTCTATTGGCCTGCAATGTATTGAACAAATTAAGCCGTAAATGAGCATTGTGAGACTAGAGAGTTACCTCCCTAGCAAAAAACAAATGCTCAAATAGTGACTTCACACTTAATTAAGTTCAGGTCTAAGAACTTCAACCCCCTATGGGCATGGTCACCTACAAATATCTTTTAAAGAATGGGCGCTTACATCATGAAGAACATTTTAAAGTATAAGCAATATGCACCCAGCCCAGGAATTTTACTAGAAGCAGCCACTTTAATTAAGAATGGAAAAAGAGATGCATTTGCAAGTAGCAAGAGTTGTGTAGTATTGTACCTCCTTTCTGTTAGTGGGACAATGGATATCAAGCAACATTCATACCAATGCTAGACCAAAACAAATTGGATAAACCGTTTAGCTTCTATGCCTAAAATATTGAGCAGACAATCTCCTGGAGCAAGCCAATCTTAGCATACGAATTTCCTTTCAAACATACATGATCATATGCGACCTCACAAACATATAGATGAAGAACCAAAAAAATTTATCCACTTCCAATGATTATGCAATAGAAGCTTCACAAGACATGGAGGCACCATCAACCTTCGTTTCAAACCTGTAACACTTAGAGTCAAGAGGAATTGAGACACAATTAGCAATTTGAAGATAAGCTTCTCATTTAAAGATCAGCAAAGAAGAATTCAGTAACCCCAAAAGTTGTTTAATCCGCATAAGGGACACCTTCCCAAGGAGAAAAATCAATATACTCTAGCCACTCAGTAATAATGTTAGCTTTCATCACTTAAAAGTGAGCAGTCTTATCCATCTAGCTTTGATAACTTCAAAGCACCGTCCCTGAAAAGAAGCTCCAAGTTGCAAAATTTAAGATGTGACCATACATTGCATTTTATCTTATAATAGCCCAAGAAAAAGAATAGATTCATAGAGTGACTATCATGAATGTCTCCCGTTGTGAAGATGTGTTCAATAGGGTTTAGGAAACCCCCAATATGTTACAAACATGAATGGATCTCATCCTATCAATCCTCTAACTCCCCAACACATCAAGCATTTCAAAAGGAGAACACCTGCACATTTAGATTGGTTGAACATCTTGTAGTAAAGAGGTAACAAGCCCCCCAAAACCTAAGGACCACCATCGAGCTCTGTTTCAATCCGAGGAAGCATTTTGTGCCTGCCAAACTGAATTAGTAATGGAAAATTTTTGCACTTATGTGGACATGGCAAGACAGAAAATGGTAAGTTATAACTTTCTTTTCATAGGCATGTCAACATTAAACCCTACGCCCAATCCTTCATTTGATCTTCTCCTTATGTTGTTAGTGATTAGTCTTTTATGTCAATTGGGCCTTCATGCCCATGGTCCTTTGGCTCAAAGAAGAGCAGGAGAAATCATGGTCAACGGTAGAGGCATTTCTATGAGTTTCAAGCGAAGACCCGCTTGGATGAACTACGCAAAGTAGATGAGTCGTTGGTGAATAGATGCCAAAGTAGGAACTTGACGTCAACACATCCAAGATCTTGGAATGTGCTGAAACTTATTACTGCTGTCATGACAGAATTGTGAACACAATGCTCAAAGAAGGTAGTCACCTAAAACCTCAACAAACCGCAAGAACGGTGGCACAGAAAATATCAGAGTTAAGGCATCTATTCCCCGTGAGGATCATTTTTTCTAAAATAAGAGAATGAAAGGATGGCAGCAACCATGCTTTTCCTGCATAGAGTGGTACCAATGGTCAAGCCACAAGGAGAGTATATTTAAGGCCATAACTCATTTGTAATAAGGAGAGAAGAATAAAACATTGGAGCCCAGGACAACAAGCATAACCAAAAAGCGTTGTTACATTAGTTTAGCACTACAACAAGTATCTGTACAAAATCACTTTGTTTATTGATCAAAGTTCACAAAACATATTTGAGCACAAAAATTGCATAGATGAACAACATGCATGACTCCATGGCCTGACTTTGCAAGCAGTCTTATGCCAAAAAAAATATGCTAGTTTCAATTGTGCAAACAATACAAAAGTCCTTTGATCACTCCCATAAACGGGAAACGGAATTCCTGAACCTCCATGCCCACAAGGTGTTGAAAAAAGGGAAGTTGGGACTCCAAAATCATAATCTTTTATCCAATCCATCCTTAGTGCTCCGAGACTAAAGGTCTGATGCTGCTAAACAAAGTTCATTAGTTATGATCATATATCGATTGGGGCTTCAGCAACTAGAGTCGCGTGCCATATAACCCTGTTTATGGTAACAACAAACTTCAACATTTAATCATGAACATAAAAAGGTACCAATCATGGGTGGTCAAAAAATTATGTGAGCCATGTGATCGGTTACATGGTGCAGCAGAAAATGCATTTTCCTACAGCCAAGCAACTTGTTCGAACAGTGCGATTCATATTAAGTTTTTTTCTGAATGGCCCAACAACCATAACAACAGCAGGCTTGGAGTAGCCCTTGTCAAGCAAAACTTTAAGATTTCTTGGTACAACACATGAAGGAACCTTCGGAGTGATGTTTCTCATGACCCCCACTTGTCAGCATGTGTCGTTGTCTGAGTCTCACCACAAGGATGGGATCATCTTCCCCAGGAACCGTCGGGACTGAAGCCGAGACAGCCATGCGAGTCGAAAATGACTTCCAAGGTGCACAACAGTTCCGTTGATATATTTAAGGCATGCCAGTTTCATTGGCCTATCGGGAAACTGAGCCCTGACTCCTAAAACCATTTGGTGGAATCTGCACAACAGAGAAGATTAAAAGCGGCCTGTAGCATGACAGGCCATAGTTTGGACCAAGACCCGCCAACTTCAGTCGAGACATATGGGGAAGCCACGCTCAACCCCGTCCTCTACACAGGTAGGAGATGCAATTCTGAACTAGCACGGGGCCAAGCACAACGTGCCACTAGGGGGGAGCAGGTCCAAGAAGTCCACCCCATCAGCAACTTTGATGAGAAGAACGAAGAGCACGAAAGCTCTACCCCTGCTTCATTTGGAGAGGGAGAAGGGGAGACACCAGTGAGGTCGTCGTAGCCTTCCAGAAAAAGAAGAGAGAGAGGATGAGACTCCTCATGCATGAGCATGACTCGTAGCTGAGCACCAAGTTTTGAGGATCCCCATCACATGCGCGCGTTAGGAACTTGTCAGAAGCATGAAGTGAGAGGAAAAGAAGAGTTAATGCTCCCCTACTAACTACCGTGTAGTTTTTTTTTACGCTCAGCTTCTATTTTCAAATAGCATTCGAATTGTGAAGCAATTTGCACGTTGTGTGGATAAGAGAGAAAAAAATTGATGGAGTGTCATATTGCACAAACAAAAAAAAATATATATATTTTTTTCGTTAAAAAATGAAGAGAGGAGAGGGATACAGAGTACTACCCATCCCTCTATTCAAGACAATCACTCAACATAGAGATGGTAGTGGTGGAAAGTGATAGCCCAATGAATGTGTGGGAGTGTGTGTATATGTGAGAGAGGATGAGAGAAGGGGGGTAAGGGGGTGTTTTTGTGCCACCAACCAGCATGAACTAAAACTAAACTACTAAAAACAAGGAAATGGGGAACTAATGGCCCAATGGAAGGGTGAATGTGTCATGCCAACACACATATCCTAAGCGTATAAGCAAAAAAATTGCAAATCAATATCTTACCATATGCTCTTGAGCTCTCCAAGTGATGAAAGGCCGTTCTCCCCGGCAACGGCGCCAAATTCGTTGTTGTAGTATGCCCTTGGGAGCCAAGACCCACACCACCTTGCATGGAAGCAAGAAGGAAGGCCCAAGAAAGACTCTCCTTTCATCCACCCCATCCTCCATCATGTTCAAGCCATTGGCCATCAGCCCGCAGCTATGCCACATGCTTAAAAATATGGAGCAATGGGAGTCAAGGATCCTAGTCACATATGTAAAATACAAGACAATTGCAACACTCTACTTACACACAAAGGAAATGCTAGCATGCACACACACCTCACTCTCACACTCTCCAAGACTAAATACATATATGCACAAAGCCTTAAGAGAAAGGAGAGTTCTTCCATTGAAAGGATTTTACATGAGAGCACGACCAAAAGCTCCCCCATTACAAGAAATGAGCCTCTATATATAGGCTATGCACATTCTCCCATGTGCTCTTTTTGACTAGTCAAAAAGGAGCACATGCTCATATCTCTCTAAATCTTGGAAAATATTCCCTAACAACCCACTCTCTTCAAGAGAGAAATATAGGCGTGGGAAAACTTCTACGTGGGTTTTATACATGTGTGTCAAAAAGATGCTTTATTTGAGAGGCATCAAAACCATAGTCTAAAGCAAATATCAAAAAAGGGGCTTAGGAGAGTGTTCATATGGACATCTCCTAGATACAAGAAAAAAGGTATTTTTATAAGGGCTAGAGGGTGCCATTGCATGAGGAAATGTAGGCAACCCAAATAACAACAGTGATCAAAGACAAGTCAGAAGTGTTTAATACATTTAAACACTTTCATGCATATGCAGAAAGAATTACAGGTCAAAAGTTGAAGAGACTAAGGTCAGATGGAAGGGGAGAGTATTTTTCTAATGAGTTCAATGATTATTTGTGGAATGCAGGTATAAAGAGAGAGGTTACTTGCAGGTACTCTCCTCAACAAAATGGGGTAGCAGAGAGAAGAAATAGAACTCTTGTTGAGTTTGCAAGGTCAATGATGAAGGAGAAAAATTTCCCTAATTATTTGTGGGTTGAGGCTGTAAACACAGCCACATATTTGGTCAATAGGTTACCATGTAAAGCCTTGCAGGGTATGACATCATATGAAGGTCGGTGGGGTAAGAGACCTACCTTGGATCATTGTAAACTATTTGGATGCTTGGCATATGCATATGTGCCATCACAATTGAGGCATAAATTGGAACCTAAAGCAGAGAAGTATGTATTCATTGGTTATGATGACAAGCAGATGGGTTATAGATTGTGGAGTCCATCCACAAAGCAATTCCTTGTGTCTAAGGATGTTACATTTGATGAGAAAGGTACTTGGTATGCAGGTACACTTAATGTTCATGCAGATGTTGAAGAAGTTGTGAATCAAAAGAAAGGTAAATCAAAGGTTCAGATATTTGATGAAGAGGAGAACAATGAAGTACAGGTTGAAATTGAAGAAGTGCCAAGGTTTGATCCAGAATGTGATGAACCAGAACTCAGAAGGTCATCTAGGCGCAAATGGCAACCTACAAGGTATAGCTATGATACTTCATTCTTGACTACTAAAGATTATGCTTACATGGTAAAAGCGGATGATGATCCATCCACATATGATGAAGCCAAAGGAAAGAAGAATTGGGAAAAAGCTATGCAGGAGGAGTATGCTGCATTAATGGAAAATGAGACTTGGGATTTGGTTCCTAAACCAAATAGTCAGAAGATCATTGGATGTAAATGGGTCTACAAAACAAAAAGGTTTGCAGATGGAAGTATATCTAGGTACAAACACAGGCTTGTTGTAAAGGGATATGCACAAACATTTGGTGTGGACTATGACGAAACGTATAGTCCTGTTGCAAAAATGAAAACCATAAGGACTCTCATAGCAATTGCTGCTTGCAAAGGTTGGAAATTATCTCAATTAGATGTGAAGAATGCATTTTTGAATGGTTTTATTTCAGATGAAGTCTACATGGAACAACCAGATGGTTTCAAAGATCAAATGTATCCAAATCATGTGTGTAAGCTCAAGAGAGCATTGTATGGGTTGAAGCAGGCCCCAAGGGCATGGAATTATAGTCTTGTAAAGTTCTTGAAGGAACTTGGATTTCAAGCATCAAAGGCAGATAGTAGCTTGCTAGTCAAAGCAAGTGAGGATGGATTTATTTATGTTTGTATTTATGTTGATGACATAATACTTATAGGAATAGATGACAAAGGTATACACATGATTAAGAAGCAGATGGAGGAAGAGTTCAAGATCAGTGATTTGGGAAATTTGTCATTCTTTTTGGGAATGGAGATTTCATATACTCAACATGGAGTATATGTAACTCAAGAAAGGTATCTGAAAAATTTTCTAACCAAATTTAAAATGGAAGATTGCAGGATAGCACCAACTCCAATGGAAGTGAATCATAGATTGAGTAGATATGGAGGAGAGGAATTCAAAGATATGAAGCTCTATCAGAGTTTGGTGGGTAGCCTGATTTATGCTTCATTAACAAGACCTGACTTATCATATGCAGTTGGAGTTCTATCTCAATTCATGCATTGTCCTAGAAAGGAACATTGGATTGCAAGACAAAGAGTACTTAGGTACATCAAGGGCACACTTAAAGAAGGCCTGTATTATGGATTTACTTCAGATAAAAGAATCAAAATATACAGTGATGCAAATTGGGCAGGTAATTCTGATGATAGAAGATCAACACATGGATACTTGTGTTATGTGGGAGACAAGCTGATTTCTTGGTGCTCTAAGAAGCAACATACAATTGCTTTATCATCTACAAAAGCAGAATACAAAGGCATGGTAGAAGCTGTAAAGGAAGTAATATGGTTAAAGACTCTTATGAAGAGTTTTGATATTGTTCAAAGTACTCCTATCATTTGTGGAGACAATATGAGTTCTTTATATTTGGCAGCAAATCCTGTATTCCATGCTAAAACTAAACATATTGAGATTCAGTATCATTTTTTGAGAGAGAAGGTTGTTGATAAAGAGATAAAAGTTATGCATACTCCTACAAAAGATCAACTTGCAGATATGATGACAAAAAGCTTGGATGGACCAAAGTTGCAGAGGTTTAAAGATATGGCCGGGATAAAGAAGATGCAGGTAATCACAATTAATGATTGAGGGGGAGCTGTTGGAGTAGGAAAATCAACAATTGGTGATTATATAAAGCCTAGAAGTGAAGAGATGAAGAAAATATTGAAGAAGAACTTCATGAAGTGAAGAGAAGATTCAGATAGCAAAGTTCTTTAAAACATATGTACATTAGCTTTGTAAATACTTCAATATACTTGAAGTAATGACGAATCAATTCTCATATGTATATATAGATACGTGTAGATGGTCATATTAGATGAGTGCAATGAAGTATAGATGAATAGATTATGTGTATTGAATGAACCATCCATCAGATGTATGAAGAGTTGAATAGGAAGAATGTTTAGAGAATTGCATGTCAATCTTTTCTCTAGTTCTCCTTGTGTTTGATTTTATCAGAAATCCTTTTGTACACATCTAAGTCCATAGTTAATCTATCTATGGTTAAAGTTTGAGTGTTCAATTGCAAACAGGCTAAGAGAATTTTGTGTTGGAACATCTATATGTGAGAAAGTGTTGAGTGTCTTCTAAAACAGGCGCAGTTTTGATGGTCAAAGAAATGATCAATTCTCAGTGCACAGTGTAAAGATTTACACAAATTAGGAGTCAAAATCTAAGTTGGAAGGTAAGCCAGCTATGGCTAAAAGCATTTGCTTAAACGGGTTCTAGATTGGGAGAATTACGTGTTAGAAGTTGCAGGTGTCAAAGTCGATTCTACAGGAAGGCAGTTTTAGACATAGGTAGATTGTTTGAAGCATTTCTCATAATCTACTTAAGTTTTTGAAGTGTTTTAACTTGGAGGAGGTGCACAAACTCTAGGCAACACATTCTACAAAGTTTCATCAGAAACTTTACACATGTGATTAATCAATGAGTGATTAATGTGCAGCAGACTTTCCTATGAAATGACTTTCTTCTCAGTTAGCTAATTTCTTGATAGTTTGGTGCTTGTCTTCCAAAATTGGTTGGATTTTAAAGTTATTCTTGATATAGAGATGGTCTAACATCAAGGATAGCTTGTTCTTTTGGAGATTAAAACTCTCCATCATTACATGTGGTGACAAAAAGATTGTAATAAGCCCCCTAATCCCAATGTGTAAATTCACCTCCACCTACTAAGTGTATCATCCGCACACTGCATCATTCCACTTAGCTCATAGAACTATTCGTTCACTAACTACACACACAATCACCGAGCACCAACTGGCTCACTAACTTTTCATGGTGCCTCATGTTAATGTTGTAATGGGGAAAAACTATCATATCTTGTCCACTACAATGTTAACATGAGCTTCTATATTCTCACACAATTGGCAAGCAAAGCAGTAACATGGCAGAAGCAACAGGAACTAGTTCCCAAGCAGGATCTAGCACCCATCCATGAACCACAACTAACTGAGAGGCCTCAGGAACTCAGGGCAGTGCATGTCCTTCCAATTCTGGAGCCTCTACAGGGGCACACATCACAAGTGAACAAGCATGCACATTGGTTGAGTGATGTCGTAGGTCCATTAGGAGAGGACACATACTTCTGGGAAGTTGAAATAGAATTTAATGGTAGGTGGGGAAGGTATCATTTCTTTACTCGTGAGTTCAAAAAGTACCAAGACGTAGAAGTAATGACATCAGTATGGACCAAAGCTGGCTTGGATAGCTACTTTAGAGCATAATTACCTAAACCTGATTTTCTACGCTATTCCTACCTGATCAACACTATCACCCGTAGTAGAGCCAAAGGAGGAGATAGTACCTTTTTGCTGTCCTCATTAACACTAGGTCATGAACTAAAAAGGTTTAAACTTACCCTCAACTTAGTACAAGAGGCCCTGGAAATGAAGGGTATGCACATTCCCACAGAGAAAGAAACATTGATTCCGGAAAGAATGAAGCACAAAGATCTCAAAAAATTGAATTATATGGTAGCCATGACACCGACCATCTCCCTCCATTTATGCACAATCATGCAGCACTTCGCCTTCCCAGCTCAAGAATGCTTCACCATGCCACCAAAGAGAATTTGGTTCAGCTTCTACTTGGTGGAGAAAGAAACTCTCACACTCAATCTACCCCATTGGATCATTGATCAAATTCACTTAGCACATCAGAGCTAGAACAAGAAACATAAGAATGTGCTTCATGGATGTTGCACACTTACACGGATCATTTTTAGGTGCTTAGCTTACGATGTGCCCATTCAAAGAGCATTGGTGTGGTCCAGAGACCAAGAGTTCTAGAGATGGCCATCAATAACGGGGCCACCATCTAAGAAAATGAGAGGAGCAATCCAAATACCGTGTGCACTGGCAAGGGGTGCCACCTTGACACCAGATGTGACACCACCTCAAACAAGACGTGTTCGCCCATTTATGATTCACTTACCCAAGCTAAGTACAAAGGGGCCCAATCTTATTCTCCCTCCGATTCCCTCTAACTTGGAGTTCCCATAGGGCAACACTCGGGACGATTTAATAGAGGAAGAAATTTCCAAGATGATTAATGAGGCTAATCTTGACACTGAGGAAGATCAAGCCCGAGGACTGCAACCAACCACAAGGACTTCAGCTCCTACCCAACCTGAAATAGTGGAAGTAGACAAAGATGAAGAAGAGACCAATGAAGCAGAATCGGATGAGGAACATAACCACGAGCAAGAGGAAACTTCAGAACTAGTGGGCACCCCAACTTATACAACATAGATCAAAAGATTGTATGAAACCATGAAGTGAGTCCATGAACATCACAAGTTGTCATTAGAAATAGGGAAGATATTCATAAGTCGAATGTTAGGAGAAGAAGGGGTAGATGAACAGTTTATTGAATCATTGAATCTTCACGTAGATGCGCTTGTCCTGGATGAAGCCATTCACTCAGCCATCGCTCACATCAGTCATTTTGAGCAATGAGTGCCTACACGTCCCCTTCAATCTAGGAAGCAAATTCACATCGATGTATTGACACCGATTGACACTACACAGATAGAAGAACACCACGAGGCACTGCTATCACCACATTCCTCCTCTCTCACTTCACACTTCACTTCTTCCCATGAAACCACCACCCTAATCTCCACCACCACACACGTTGTAGGAATTCCTCCTTCCTCTGGCACCCAACTTGGAGGGGTTGCCATACCTACATTTACAACACTATTCACTGACATCACATCCACCACACCCTCCATTCCCATTTACATGGTCACACACACTTTTGAGACCATGGAAACATCACCAGCCACAACTCCACTCCCTCCCCCCACACTCCCACAATCTCCCATACCCCCTACCCCCACAACACCTCTTGTTTCCACTTCATTCATGATCCCTTTCCCCTTCCCCATTCCCCCTCTATCCTCCACTTTCCCAGCATCCCTAAATGTAAATAATTTGTTTTCTAGATTACATCAATGTATATATCAACTACAGAACGAATATCAGAACTTAGAAGATCATCATCGCCATATAACTGCGGACCACTAGCAATTACAAAAGCGGCCCTAGAAGAAGAGAACACTGACCTCAATCAACATTATACTATGCTAGAACACACCCACCAAACCCTCTTGGAGACTCCTTAACAAGCAGAATCTTCCGAAGTTGAAAAATTAGCAGCTTTACTTGAACTTTATCAGTCCGAGAATGTCAAAGTCCGTTGTAATCTGAGATTACAAAGGAAGGGCATGGCCACTGCTCTAGAAGAGAATAAACGACTTCAAAAACAAAACGAAGAGAACCTAGAGGCAGCAATGGAAGGCTCCCCTCATGAGATCGGCCCAAAAAGGTTTAAAGCTATCCCTTCAGAGACCATGAAAACCATTCTTGAAAGCTATGCTGATCTTCTGGCAGTGCATGACGATTTGGGAAAAGAACGGGATACCCTTCGCCAATAGCTAAGGGTTCAAGAAGAAAAAACAAAGATCACATTCTACAGTCATTACTGAGGAGGTGAATGCAATAAGAGAACAGGCTGCCGAATTGCAAGGTAAATTACTTCAGTATGAAAGACAGCCCTCCCGGGTCATAGAACCAGAACTGAAAGAGTTGGTGCCCATAGAAGTAGACGAGTCATATGAGGAATCTTATGTTCCTATGCCGATGTTGGGTGGCCAACAAACATCTGAAGGATTGGACACACTTGAGTTAGAAGCCCCAGAATGGTTGTAGACGCTCAAAAAAACGGCCAATACACATGACGATAGAGTAGTGGTGCAAATTTGGTCAATGTCTAAAGTTGAAGATACCCTTATAAAATCAGAATACTTCCGATGCATGTCCCATCACAGATGGATAGGCACAAAAGATGATCAGTATGTGCCTTATTGCATGCTCCTAGTAGATTATAATGCAGAAATTCAACGACGATGTGGCAAGGCCCCAACTTTTGCCACCCAAGTTGGTCCAGATGACATACCTAAAAGTGTTACACAAGGGTCCATCTTCCAACCCACTTGGAGGCTTTGTCTCCTAGAAACTTATCCAGAAATGGTTCGTACATGGAATAATATGCCACTATTCATCAAGTACAATACATGTTATGTCCCAGTACTCAGAAGACGTACATGGCCTGATTTTGCCATCACTGTGAAGAATGTTAAAGGATGTACAAAATGGCTAAATTACGTGTATCTAGCACCACCACGAGGTGTGGCCATAGTAGCATACATGATATTCATTATCCGCCACTAGGGTGTCAGACTGTGAAATGTTCGTGACGTGATGGCACAGATGTGTTTGAAAATATTCGAATTAATGTTGGTCACTTTCCACACCTTCAAGAACATTAAAGATCCGCATTTCTCAAGAGTCCGTTTCACTGGAGGAAATCTCGACTTAGTATATGACCTGAGCACAACCCCCTCCATTAATGTGATATATGCATGGCACACAAGAATCAAATACCTCCCAGCATGCTACAAACAAACTTGTGAGGAGATGTTCATTACAGGGTTTTTGGAGTACCATTCTGAAATATTTGTTCCCAGACCCTCACATCTCCTCCAACTTTTTGTTGTGGAGAGAACCTTACATTCCAAACAATTGTGTTTGCCACATCTGAACGTTCCAGGGCCAGTCAATTGGGATGCCTTATTAACACATTTAGCAAAGGGATTGAGGCTAGAAGAGCATCACTTGGATACCAATGTCGTTGAATACTATGTCAAATGTTTAGCCCACCAAGGGTCTATCAGAGATGATATATGTGAGAGGGGGGGTGTTGGTAGCAGTCAAGCCACTCAAAGACCTACACAACAGGGAAGCCAACAAAGGGAGTCAGAGCAGATAGAAGGAACAAGTAGGCAAAGCAATCAACGAAGATCCAGGAAGTAGACCAGCCAGATTTTCCAACCTAATCTCCTTATAATAGTGATTTTCATCACTACATGAGCATTGTAAATTTTATTTTTGGTAGATTCGACTCCATTTTGTTCAAGCCGAGGAGTCCTCAAACTTGAGCAGTATTAGAAGTATTTATGTAGCAATTTTCATAATTTTCAGAGCTTGTTTGAGCCTCCAAAATAGCCTGTGAACCTAATTTTTAACTAGGCCAGACACTAGGTCCGGATAGGGCCAAAGCTAGTCAAAAACTATAAAAAGAGCTAGAGAGCTCATTTTTGGGGGTTAGCTTGTTAGTGATTTGAGCTTGTATATGAGACTTTTTGAGTACTCTAAAGGACTCCATTGTTTCCCTCTTTGTTCTTACGTGTGTGCCTATGTGTGTGTATGTGTGTGCATGCTTGTGTGCTTCTCCATCACCACTTGTGCACATCACTTGCTCGAGGTCTTCATACCATCCTCATGTCTTCCCGGATGGACATTAAAAGAGGTGCTACTCACCATTGAGCTACACCCTTTGAATGTAATCTTTGATTTGCTCAAGAAACTTGAAATTTTCCATTGATCAGGAGAGTCCCAATCTAATGAAGGAATGGTAGGAAATTGGAGATCTAGAAGTTCTCCATATGCATTTCTCTGTGATGGTCCTTCATATTTTAGAAAATAGACAAATAATTGCATGTTATTGAAAAATATAGCATTTTTTTTTTTGTGTATGTTACATCTGCATAGTTCTTATTATTAACTTTGAATGTTCTTGTTAAATATTCAATAGCTTTTCACTCTAGAGTACCTGAAGGAAAAATATCTTCAAACATAAAATGAGACATCTTAAAAAAGAAAATATATAAAAACTTAAAAATAGAAAGAGATTCATTTGTAAAGAACTACTTAATAGTATGATGAAAATGTAGATGGTTGTGGAGCAGAAGATCCTTAGTATTGTACATGTGCTAAACTCTTGCAAACCAATGATTTCTTCTTAATTTGAAACCTAAAAAACAATCCTCTGTTTTGTTTTAAACTTGATATGAAGTGATGCTATTGGAAGCACAATGTGACTATCTCTACTCGCGATATTCGCCGTCCAACGCACTCGACACTCACCTTCGTACAAGTGAAGTAAAAAGCTTTGAATTTTTTGGATTTTATGCTTGTTGAGAAATTCTTGATTGAAAAACTGAAAGAGCTAACTTGAAAACTACCATATCTTCCTAGCCTACTTACTTACTTCCTCCTTCCTAATCTAACTTATGTTTCTACTCACTTTCCTAAACTATCAAATCACTACACACACTCCAAGAGAGAGAAGTAGTAAGTGCGAATGAAAGTGACTTACCAAAGAAGAGAATTTCACTTCTCCTCTACTCACTTCAATGCTAAGAGCTATTTACAATCACACGAATGCCTCGGTTTGATTCGACACTCTCCGGCAATGGCACCAAAAACGTGTGTACTTAAGTACCGACTTAGGGACTTGTGGAGAAAAAGACTATACCTCAATCTCCATCAAGTACCTATAGTGGGGACTCACGCTTTAATTATTAATCCAAGGAGTATCAAAACCTAGCCGAGTGTATGAAGACATGCGTTCAAATGGAGGTCAATGCAAATGAAGTCTCACAAAGTACAAACAAGCATAAATCTATCCCAAATGAGTTTTCAAGGTTGGTTATGGTGTCACAACACTTGGAGCAGCAGTCAAAAGAAAATCAATCTTTTCTCTCAATTCGGAACCCCGAATATAGCGAATAACAAGCTCATTTCGAAGCTCTCAAGAAGACGCATCCAATGATGGTCTTTTTACTCAATTCAGACGCTTTTGCTTCAAGTTATGAGCAAAATACTAAGTTGTGGGAATGATCTTCTTGCACTTCAGCACTTCTTACACTTCACACACACCTTACCAAGAGCAAACAAGCACTTCCATGGGTAGACAATACTTCTAAGCACTCTTTCCAAGCACCACACATGCATGCAAGCTCACAAGGAAGGAGATACAGATAAAAGAAGACACAAATTCGAAATTCTGTGCTCTTGATTCTCACAATGGCAAAAAAGTGTCTACAAAAAGTCACAACTTGATTTATATACATGTGCCCTAAAAATGGTCCTTTCACACAAGAGACCGGCACTTTATTGACTAAAAGACCAATTTCCTGCTAGTTTACAAGGGTATTGAGAGAAATGTTTATGGGCATTTACATCAAAAAGTATATTACAAAGTGATTATAGTACAAAAATAAAGTGTCCAATTTTAAAAATTTTGGGGCCTTTGCTTTGTGAAATTTGAGAGATATCGAATATCGTGGAACTCTCCTGAGTGTTGAATGTCGAGTATCGTGGAATTCTGAGTTGCGACATTTTTCAGATATCAGGTATCCTCAGGGATCGTGAGAATTTTCTCCTGACATTCGTCAAGTGTCGTATGTCGTGACTTTGCAAGTGTTAGATGTCGTGGACCTGCCATTGCTATATTTGGTAGATGTAGAGTGTCGTGGAGTTCTGAGAACAATATTTATCCAGTGTTGAGTGTCGTGTGTTGAGCCAGTGTCAGGTGTTGTGCAGGGATATTTTTATGATATTTCAGTGGGACATTCCATTTCAACCAAATATTTCACACAAATCTGAGATTCAACAAAGAGCATTCGGAGCTAGGGGTTTGTCAAAACTTGACTAGAGCCTTTAAGTGAATGAACCTAAGATCCAGAAAAACCTTAGGGAGCTGAAGAGGCGTAATCTCTTCTATGGGAAGTGTAGCTGAACCAAGTATTCACTCACATTATGTTGAAACCTCGAGTGAGTCTGAGGAGGAAACCCTCATGGCCTCAAAAGACATGCAGAATTTTGTACCAATAGTTGGCATGATGTCATTTATTGAAGGTGAATATTGAACGTCTTTGGAATATGTGAGCACTAATCAACATGATTTACCCATCTACCTAGATGGGCTAAACGGATCAGTGGCTAGGCTAAAGAAAGCTTCAGATGCTTACATAGTACCTATGTGAGCTGTTAAGTATGCAAGAGGATTCTACATGGATAAAAGAGAGATGTTGTATGTAGTTACAGAGTATCCGGAGAACATCAATGAACAAAGAGAGGAAGGAAACACCCACAACCCTAATGGAGAGGGACAGAAAGAACAGGTGTCTACCCCTAGAGGGAAGTCCATTGTATCTAGGGTTTGGAAAGGAGACCTAATTACCCAAGATGATTCCCTGATGGATGTTTATTTAGTCAAAAGAATGGAACATCTACTTAGAGCACACTCTTCATTGTGGGAAGAAGCCATCAACCCAGCCACCATCTATGAATTGCAACATCCTGAAAACCCCACTCACATTACATATCTAAACAAGAATCAAAGAAGGTACTTGCCCTTAACAGAGATAGAAAGAGCAGGGTTGAAATATCAAAACATCCTAGTGTTCCCACCTAGGGATCAAGCCACAACCTCACAAAACCCCTATTGGCAGTAGTCAAAGGCATAGACGACGTAGATGTATGTGAAGACAGAGCACAACAAAGTAGCAGGGAACTATTTTTTCAAACAAATATGTTTCATATTAATTTTCAGAAACTTCCAACGGTGATTTTTATCACTCTTGTACCATATGTAACATAGAAAAAACCACTTTGTAAATTATAGCTCCATTTTGTGCAAGCCGAGGAGTCCTCAAGCTTGAGGAGCTTAGGTAGAACGTGTCTACCAATTTTGGTTATGTTTAGACCTCATTTACCCTTTCAAATAGCATTTAGAACCTATTTTTTAACTATACCGGCCATTAGATGTGAAACCAGTCAAAACTAGTCTAGAATCTATAAAAAGAGCTAGAGAGCTCATTTTTTAGGTTAGCTTGTTTGAGTAGAGAAGAGTTGAGAGCTATTTTGAGCTTGTAATTGATCTAGAGAATAGAGTCTATTTCCCTACCTTCCATTGTGTCTTGCTTGTCTTTTACATGTGTGTGTGTGCATCTCTATGCTTCTCACCTTCACTCTCACTACATCTCACGTTCATAATCTTCATCTCACTCCTATCTCTTCCGCGGATTGACATTAAGGAGGTGGAGCTTCTTAACGTGGTTCTCACCATTGTGCTAGAGCAACACCAAATTTGGCACTGTTGCCGGGGATCGAGTTTAGGACGAATGTGTGATGGTAAGAGTATAGCAAAAAGTGGCGTTGGAAGGTAAAAATTTCAGTTTTTGTTGTTGTTTTACTTAGTTTTTGTGTTCTTCATCTCCCCTACAAACCATCTTCATCACCACATCATCTTCTTCCACTTAGAAAATTTCAAAAAATTCACTATATCCACCCAATCTCCTCATTTTCCCTCATTTGTGCATGTGAGAGAGAGAGAGAGAGAGCTTTTGTGCTTTTGTGTGCTTTTGTGTTTTTGAGTTTTCTTGTAGGTACATAGCTCTGGTGCATCAGAAAAGCTTGCAAAAGGTAAAAAATCACTTTCTGTCAGAAATCTGCCATGTGTATCAGACCATCGCGATGGTCTGCCAACTTCGGCATTTGTGGTAAGCGAGTTCACCACCGTATAGGAGACAATAGCACACACATGAATCTAAAGTTGCATTTCTAAAATTCTCATTTTGGTGAACCATCACGATTGGCTCACACCATCGCGATTGTGTCACACCATCGCGATTGGCTCACGCTATCGCGACGGCTCGGTCGGACCATGGTGACGGTCTCACACCATCACGATGGTTCACTTCAACCATCGCGATGGTCCCTGACCATTGCGATTATCCTGTTGACCCCATGCCATCGCGATTGGCTCACGCCATCGCATTGATCATCTACCATGTGTCAAAGCCAGACCATCACGACGATACCAGGTACACCATTGCAATGACCCAAAATTGGACCATCGCGAGTGGCTCAAGCCATCATGCCTTGTGACCATCGCGACGGGCTCATGCCATTGCGATTGTCCCGTTGACTGTTGGCTGATGCCATCGCGTCTGCTTGTCGATTAGACCATCATGACGGTTCATCTAAGGCCATCACGATTGTTCACTTTAGACCATCGCGATGCTTCACACCCTCGGACTATCGCGATTGTACCATGCCATCACGACGGTTCACCTGAGCCATCGCAACGGTCCCAGACCATCGCAATTGTCCTAGACCATCGCGATTGTCCTAGACCATCGCGATTGTCCACCCCAATCGCAAAAAATTAGGGTTTGATTTTTTGAGCAAAGTCGGGGCTATTTTAAGAAAATTTTTGGGTGAGTAAGCTCCTTAGAGACCCCTTAACTCACATTTGAAGAAAAACATGTTATCAGGTTTTTACCCCCGAGGGCCTGAACGGTCATATCTTTTTTATCCGAAGTCCGTTTTTTGAGCTTTATAGCTCGTTAGAAAGCGCTTTACGAGAGGATTTGAAGTTGACCTATTGGTAGGACTAGGAAAGGAAGGGGGCATTTAGAAAAAGTTGGTCCAAGGAGAAGAGACTTAAAAGTGTATATATTCAAGTCCTTGATCATCAGTTTAAAAATTTGTCTAAACATTGAATTTTTACAGGTCTAGCGATCAAAGCAAGGTAAAGAAGAACACGAAGCTTGGGAGGTGGGACTTCTTGGGCAGCAGAGCAACCGAACAAGCTGACTTGAGGTTAGAAGATTACTCAACCCCCTCAATCAATTAATAGCTTAGGCTAAACGATAGCATTCTGGATTAGAGTAGGACAATAGGAACGATCAAGTGCAAGAGACTTAATTTTTCAAGTCCAAGATTAAAGTAAGGGTGTGTGATATGAGAACCTAAAGGAAAGAACTTGAGTCTGACGGAATGAAAACTCAAAAGAAAAAAAGGAAAGTCGATTCCTGACGCTTATAGAAAGACAAAACAAGAACTTAAAGGAATTTAAAAAGAATCAAGCAATTAAAGCAAAGAACCATTGATGATCAGAAAGTGCCAATAAGTAAATTCATGAACCTTAGATCGGGCAAGCACATAGGTAAGTCAAATCGAGTGAAGCTTGATCATCAGAAGCAAGTGTAGGAACAATTGCACTATCGTGGGCACAACAGTTGAATAACAATTATCCCTATGAATTGAGTTCAGACACTTGTGAGTCCAAAATGGCTTTTAGCATAGAGAGACCTAAAGGAGGAATAAACGTAGCCTATTTAGAGAGGCCTGAAGGACCCTGTAGAACTCAACTTGCATTTGTTCGAACCAACCACCTATTTGTTCGCATCTATGAGGATGGTTTGCTAAGGTCAGTGGTGCAATTACACAACCGAGTCCAACCCATTGGATTGGAACATCCAATGGTGAAATTTGAAAGAGATGCTTATATATACAAGGAAGGAACGATGTACATCATAAGTACTCAACCAAACCATACCGATGAGTTTGGTGTAGTTCAACCAGAGTCCAAAGCGAGAACTCAAGGGAAAGAACCGCTAGGAGAAGAACCCATGACACCTAGAGGGAAGTATGTACTAACAAGAGTACTAGTTCCAGATTGGACCCCTCAGGACAACAGAAGCATAGAATTGTTTGTGAACAAGGAAACTGACAAAGCATTTTGGAGGTATAGAATGGAACAACCTAGTGAGGTAGGCTCCATCATAATCTACTAATTCAAAGACCCGGATACACCTAGAAAGGTTGTATACCTAGATGAGACTTCTGAGAGAGTATTTGTAGTGCCATACCACGCTAGAAATACATATACATGGAGAGGTGAGTTAGTATTTCCTCCATCACGAGTGAATGCAAACATGATTCATCAAGGGGTTGGAACATCCTCAGGCCATGGTACTCAAAGGGAGAAGAATAGAGAAAGACCGAAAGTCAGTTTCACTCATCCCCTAGGAAGAGATAGACCAACCAGAGACACTGACAAAGTGCAAAGACAAAGAATGCCAGGTGGTAGAGATGATTTTCCTCTACCTAGACCACGTGAACACCCAAGAATACTAAGACCCACTCAGCTAGTGAAGTCCATGAAAAATTATTTTGATGGGACAAGAGATCCCTATGATCATGTCACTGAATTTAAGCAAGTGCTCCGAGCAGAACAAGTAGATGACATGTTCATGCAATACAATGCCTTTGGACTAACATTCAAGAACATAGCTTTAACTTGGTTCCAACCACTGCAACAAAGGCAGTTTAGAGATATTCATCACTTGTTAGAGTCTTTCATCATGGAATTCTCTAAAAGCGGAATCAGACATGCCACATCTTCATTAATTCATAGCTTCAAACAAACCCCCCAGGAAACAGTCAGACTAGCAGGACGTAGGTTTAGACAATATGTTGAAAGATGCCCAATGCAAGAATTACCTTCACGGGCCAAGCAACTGTCATTATTTTTAGACGGCCTTTTGAGCTCTAAACTACGCTCCTATGTATACTTAAAGGAACCCAAAATGCTAGAGCAGTGTGTATGAATTTGTATAGACATTGAGGACAACCTTGGAGACAAGTTGGAACTCTCAAAAGTCTATCAGGACTCAGATTGTTCATCTCTAGCATCCTCAAGACTTTCTAGCTCGATAGAAGACCTAGCACAAAAAGTGGACCAGAAACTAGGAGTTTCTAATAAACCGATGCCTAGGTTAACAACTAACAAGCGTTGTTACACCTGTGGTGGTGATCATATGGCAAATGTGTGTCCCAATGTGACACAACCACAAGCCAACCCTAGTGGCCAATACTGTACAATTGAAAGAAGATACACGAATCATACGGCTCAAGACTACCCTTACAACAAACAAGTAGTACGACACAACTACCTGCAACCAGGTAGGTATCAAGGCCAATACAATACTAAACCTCATTACTATAGGCCTCCTCAGAACTACCCTTATCAGGCTCAGCAGAGACCTCAACCTGTGTTAGCTCAGCAACCATCCCCACCAGCTAATGTCATCTTAGTCAAATACGTTGCTGTAGAAGAGAACATAAATAGGGCTTTAGTGCCTTCTTCACCCCTAATCACAAAAAATGATCCCAATTCTAACAGTTTTGACTCTACTCATGTAGATAGTCCACCTGCATATTACACAGAGTCACCAAAACACGAGGAAACATACCAATATGATAGTCCACCTTTGGAACCCAATTGGGAGTCCAATTATGCTAATGTGATGTATACCAACCCTAATCAACGGCCCCAATTAAGACAACAAAGACCACAGGGCCCTAGAGGACCATGCTTTAGGTGCCAAGGGGATCATTTCATAAAGGATTGCCCACATCCTCCGATAGCAGGACAATCACAGTACTATAACATACAAGGCTTTTGTGCCGATTGTGGTAAAGAGCATACAATCAAAGGTTGTCCTAAAAACCCCATGAATGCTTCACAAGTGACACCGATCAATGTGATAGGTATTGTAAACAATGCAGATGGATCCAACCCTACATACATGCCTATCCAAACTATAACAAGAGCCCAGACGCTCTTACAGAACCAACAGGTTAATCATGAGAAAGTAGCCAGAATTAGTGAAGCTGGAGAGTCTAGCAGTAAAAAGACAAAATCTTTGAAAGATTCGAGAGAAAGAATTAAGAGAAAGTGGAGTAAAAAGATAAACAAATTAGAAGGAAGTCTCAAGGAATCTAGAGCCAAAATCCTAGAATTGACTTCTCAAGAATCTAGTCAAGAGAACCTAGCTCAGAAAGCAGGATCAGTTATAGCTGAACCCATGCCAGAAAACCTAGATATGATGTTTTGTGCATATCAAGCCAGGATAAAGGAAGGGCCTCAAGTAGCTGAAATGAGTAAGAATTATCCAAGAGCAGATTTAGAAATTTAGAGGGCTAAACTCTGCATGAAAATGGTGGAATTAGCACAGACCATGTTCGAAGCCTCTCATTATCTTAATTGATTACTGGAGAGGCTACTGGACTTTCAAGGACTACTAGAGAGGCTAGAATACTTGATTGATAGCAAGGAGAAAAAGAATCTGCATAGGAACCCTATTGTTTCAGAGGCACAGGAAAGGAAGGCACCATCCTTGGCTCAAGTACCAAACACAGTGAGTGAAGACAATTTGCCTTCCATACATAGGTATTCACACGAATTTCTAAGAGAAATACAAGAAGAAAAGTGGAGAAAAGAAAAAGGAAACCATCCTCCTATTCAAGAAATAGATGACTTACAAGAGCACTTTCCCCAAGACATCCCCTCTATTTATGATGATGTAGAGGAAGAGCAACTGAGTGAACATACAGGTTTTGAATCCAATTCTTTACAAGAATTACCGCAGTTCACATGACCTTGGGAAGAAAAGTCTATTAGTATGAGAGCACCCACGATAATAGTGAGGAATGAAGAATCAGTAATCCCTAGGAACACGGAAGTGATCAAGAACGCCAAAGTTCAATGTCAACTCACCCTAGAGGAGTTGTTGAAGGTGAAACGAGAATTGTGGAAGCATGTAGCAGATCAATTTCCTGAGCTTGCTACTACTCCCTCTCAAATAGGTTCACACAAGAAGGTACCAGAGATACATGTAGAACAAATTGGAGATGTAAGCGAGGGAGAGGAAGGTAACACTTATCTTCCTATAACGCATCAAGGCTACACCACCAAAACCATATTAGATTCAGGAGATGGAGTGGTCATTACTACTACCGCTTTATGGAAACGTTGGGGTAAGCCAGCATTGAGACCCACCAGGATGAAGCTACAAATGGCTGACGGACATATAGAGAAACCATTAGGCTTGCTAGAAGGCATATTTCTCACCACTTGTGGTGTGGAGTTCGAGCATACTTTTGCCATTTGTGATTTTGGGAAAAATCATGCGTACGAAATGATATTAGGATGACCATTCATGCGTCAATTGCAAATTGTACAAGAATTGCGAACTAATTCCTTGTACTTGCAACATTTAGGAGTGACTACGAAAGTCAATCTTAAAGACTCTACCCATCAAGATGTACCCCCACTACAATGGAACCCCATCCATAAGACACAAGAAGAAACAGAATCGGTACACATTGGAATCAGATCCATCATGGTTGCACAAAGACACCCATCTATGGATGTGTAAAGTAGCGAAACAAGAGGAAGAATGATTAGAAGCCAGGATGTTAGGTCAGAAAAACATCCACAACCCTTCAAGACCCAGCTTATGCACCAATGGTGTTCCCAGACGAGGAATTCAAACCTCATGGTTGGGCAGAAATCCTAGCAACGATGGATGTAGCCATCAATGAAGAACAATGGACACCCCACTGAGACGAGGATCGCTATGACATATCAATCTTCACAATAGCGCCAATCATGTGCGATTCAATTCTAGAAGAATGTGAACCTAGCACTGATGCATTCGAGGATGCAAGTGACTTCGACCTAGAGTCAATTATTATGGACCCTCCTTTTGCATCAGATGAGGAATATTTCTCCGAGGTAGAAACTCACCCTCAGAGACACGAAGAAATTTTTTATGAAGTGAGGTTAGCCACACAAGTGACTGCCAAGAGTGAAGGTAAGAAAAGAAAGAAGAAAGAAACCATGTCAGAAGAACAAGAATCTTTGTTTGAGGTTCCCAAAAACTTCAAGAAGTATGAGATAGAAGACAGAAAGATCATGGTAAGAATGCCTAAAAGAAAAGCCGACGTTGGAGAAGTATATGATAATCGAGAAAAAACTAAAAAAATCATAGTCACCATAGAAGGAGAGGAAGAAAAATGTACATACATTGGGCATGATTTTACAAATGAGGAAGAAGAAGAGTTGATCGCCCTATTACAAGAATATTGAGATGTATTCGCTTGGAGTTACAAAGACCTGAAAGGAGTGGATCCGGATATTTGCTCCCATAGAATCCCTATGACTCCAGAAGCCAAACCTACAAAGCAAAAACCATACACATACAATGATAACTATGCTACGAAGATTAAAGAGGAGATAGATCGTTTGATAGAAGCACGATTCATATACAAAATTGAGCATACCGAATGGGTATCCCCCATTGTGGTTGTGCCCAAGAAGAATGGAAAATTGTGTGTGTGTATTAACCTTAAAAAAGTTAATGCCGCCACAATTAGAGACAGTTATCCGCTTCCTATCACAGAACATTTATTGGAAAGAGTTGCAGGCAAGGAAGTTTAGAGCTTTCTTGATGGTTTCTCAAGCTATAACCAAGTAGCCATTGTTGCGAAAGATCAACACAAGACGGCCTTTGCCACAGAATGGGGCATATTTGCATTTCGTGTGATGCCATTTGGGCTGACAAATGCACGCGCCACTTTCCAGCAACTCATGTGTCATGTATTTAAGGAATTCTTACGCAAGAATTTAGAAGGTTATGTCGATGAAATATGTGCTCATTCGAATGTGAGGCAAACTCATATCCCAGAACTAAGGCAAGTGTTTGACAAATGTCGAGAATATCAAGTTTGTTTGAACCTAGAAAAGTGTGCTTTCATGGTCAAACAAGGCAAAATTCTAGGACACATTGTGTCAAAAAATCGAATCTCTACGGATGAGGAAAAAGTGAAAGTAATTGTAGAACTACCTAGGAAAAGTAATGTAAAGGAGGTACATGCATTTATGGGCATTGCGGTTATTAATATTGGCCTACGATGGATGTAGATTTCTACAAGATGTGTAAAGAATGCCTTGTTTGTTGTGAAAGACCACTAGTAGAACACGCTACATTGTATCATGTGTCTCTCACACCAGAATGGAGTGAGCCCTTAGTAACGTACCTGAGGATGAAAACATTCCCTCAAGGAATGACCTTAGCACGACAACGCAGTCTAGAGCAGGAAGCTCAAGACTATTCACTTATGGGTGATAACCTATACAAACGAGGACGAGACGGATACCTAAGACAATGTGTTCATGAAAACGATTATTTGAGCATACTAGAAACTGCACACCAAGGTGTTGCAGGAGGTCATTTTGGACCTGATAGGAATATCAAGGCCATACCATTTGCAGGATTATGGTGGCCCAATCTTCACATGGATGCACATACCTATGTTAAGAGATGTGATGTATGCCAGAGAACTCAATTTCCTACTCGCAAAGATGAGATGCCTCTGAAACCCATGATGGGAGGACGTGCATTTTCTAAGTGGGGTATAGACTTTGTAGGACCCATTAACACCCCTGCAAAAGGTACACATCTTGAATACATTATCGTTGCCATAGATTATCTTACCAAATGGGTAGAGGCCACGGCCACAAAAAAGAATGATGCGCACAGAACTGCAAAATTCTTATTTGAAAATGTCTTTACAAGATATGGAGTACGTATTGAGTTAGTGAGCGGTCGAGGAACTCACTTTCTAAACCAAGTCATTGAATATTTGTTACAGGATTTTATGGTGATTCACAAGAAATCTGCACCATATCATCCTCAGGCCAATGGTCAAGCTGAAGAACCCAAACCGACGACCCTACCAGGCAACGCAAAGAAAGAAACAGTATCAGCACCCCAGAATGGGAACCATGAAACAAATATGGGTGTTGAAAGGACCGAAAGCACCAACAAATTTCAACGAGGTAGTCAATGACAAGAAGACGTTTCTGCAGAAGTAGAGGCAGTGTCCAAAATCTTCACGACCTTCTTCTACAAGTATGAACATTCAACAGATTTGGATCGCCAACAAGTACCTTATGAGTCAAGCCACACACACGCAAATTTGGGTACCCAAACCGTGTTGGAGATAGACGTCTACGGAAGCACGCGAAGAGCACAAGGAAGAAGAAGAAGCTTGGAGCACAAACACACAATACTGAATGTATTACTAGAGAATGTACAAAGATAAGTAGCCCATTAGGGCAATAGGCATATATACAAGCCGGGGGAAAAAAACCTCCTAAAGAGGGAAAAAAGTGCCCCGGTGGTCCTAGAGTGTTCACACACATCACTACCTAAATATATCAACAAATCCCCCCTGGGAGTGATGCGGTGAACAAGGAGCTGGCACTCATGTATAAGGAAGTGCCAAGCTATGTGGAAATCACTCCACAAAAGGAAGTAAGCCCAAAGCTTTGCGGAAAGCTTCAAACTTCTCCCTAGGCAGAGCCTTCGTGAAAACGTCTATAATGTTCTCCTACGTGGGCACATATGCCAAGCTAATCTCCCCAACAGAGAACCTCTCCCTGACATAGTGATAATGCACCTCAATATGCTTAGTGCGAGCATGGAACACAGGGTTCCTCGCAAGCGCCAATGTGCTCTGACTGTCAGTGAAGATGGTGGTGGCAGAAGACTGGCCAACACCCAAATCAGCCATAAGGCGTCTGAGCCACACACACTCAACAGTCGCTGTGAAAGCTGCCCTATACTCAGCCTCACAACTGGAAGTGGCCACAGTAGGCTGCTTCTTGCTCAACCAAGATATACATGAGGTACCAAGCATGAAGCAAAAACCACTGGTGGACACATGAGTGTCATAGCAACCAGCCCAATCTGAGTCAGAAAAAGCATGCAAATCTGGCGGTAGTGATCCCCCCTTGGGATAAAACAACCCAAGTAGCCTAGTACCACTCAAGTAGCGAAAGATGCGCTTAACCGCTTTCCAATGCGTCACTCCTGGGCAATGCATAAACCTGCTCATCTGTGAGACAGCAAACTGAATATCTGGCCGAGTAATGCATAAGTAAATCAAGCATCCAACAGCGTGCTGATAGAGAACAACATCAAATGCATCTCCAGCATCATGAAGACTCAATCGTAAACCTGTCTCCATAGGAGTGGCAATAGGCTTACAGTCTTCAAGGCCAAAACGCTGCAATAATGTGTCAATATATTTTGTTTGACACAAAGCCATTCCACCATCAACGTGCATAAACTGAATGCCCAAATAGTGATGCAAATGCCCCAAATCAGACATCTCAAATGAGGCATGCAAATCAGCCTTAAAATCAGCAATATGTGTCTCAATAGGACCAGTGAGCAGCATGTCATCAACATAGACAAAAATGATTATAAGCACGTTTAACATATAAGGTGCTTTCAGTTGGACTGTTCTCAAAACCATGTGCAATCAGATAGGCATGTATCTTCTCATACCAAGCACGTGGTGCCTGCTTTAAACCATATAATGCCTTCTTTAACCTGCAAACCTGGTTTTCATGCCCTTTCTGCACAAAGCCACGGGGCTGAAAAACATACACTTCTTCATGCAAGTCACCATTCAGAAATGCTATTTTAATGTCCAACTGATGTACATTCCAACCATGATGGGCTGCAAGTGCACAAATGCTCCGAACAGTAGTCATACGGCATGTAGGTGCAAAGGTCTCATCAAAATCAATGCCTCTTTCCTGTGCATAACCCTTTGCAACAAGCCTAGCCTTATACCTGTCAACTGTACCATCAGGTTTACGCTTCAGCTTGTATACCCACTTAGTGCCAATGGCTTTCTTGCCAGGAGGCAAGTCACATAAAGACCATGTACCATTCTTCATTATAGCATCATATTCAGATTGCATAGCAGCCATCCAATTTTCTGAATTATGTGCTTCATCAAAAGAAACAGGCTCATTCTCATCACAGAGACTAGATGCAGCCATAGCATAGCAATCTGATGCAAACGAGGCACTATGAGAGCCTGAACGAGTACGATATGACAAAGGTGCATCTAATTTGCTGTCACGCAAAGTGTGCACCAGCCATTTTGGCATAGTTTTTGCCTGCTCAATATCAGCTCTCTCATCAACAAGTGCATCATGTAAATCTGCATCAGAAATGGAATGATCTGCATCATCATATGAAACCTGCAAAGGTTGAGAAGTTGCCTCATTAGGACCAGCACTAGCCTGTCCACCTGTAAAAAGAGGCATCAAAGTATCATACATGTCTTTGGAGCTAACAGATGTCTCCTTAGTACATGAAAGCAATGGCTGAATAGCATCTTCCACAAAGACAACATCACGGCTAACCAGAATGTGTTTAGTCTGTGGATGGTATAGACGATAGCCTTTACTTTTAGAACTGTACCCAACAAAAATACATTTTACTGCCTTATCATCCAATTTTATGCGATGTTGTTCAGGCACTAATGCATATGCCAAACAACCAAAAACACGCAGATGAGCAACAGATGGCTTGCGGTCATGCCAAGCCTCATATGGAGTGATAGACTGCAACGCTTTAGTGGGACACCTGTTCAGTACATATGTTGCACACATGACAGCCTCAAGCAAGAAACTATGTGGTAAAGCCTGACTTTTGACCATGCACCTCGCCATTTCCATGAGTGACCTGTTCTTTCGTTCAGCAACTCCATTCTGTTGAGGTGTATACGGCACTGTACATTGGTGTTTTATCCCACGTTTAGCCAGAAATGCATTAAATCTGAAGACATATATTCCCCCCCCCCCCCCCCCCCCCCCGATCAGAACGGAGGGTGCCCATTTTACATGCTGACAGATTTTCAGCCAAAACCAAAAACTGTTTGAAGCACATGAACACTTCGGACTTTGCTTTGAGTGGATATACCCATGCATGCCTGGAAAAATCATCAATGACAGTCACGAAGTAAAGGTAATTTCCAAAAGAGGGTGTCTGCATAGGACCACAGACATCACTATGTACAAGCTGCAATTTCTACGTAGCCCGAACTGAACCATCTTTTGGAAAGGAAGAACTCTGCATTTTGCCCAAAATACAGCCTTCACAAACATGTTTTCCAGGAGCCTCAAGTTTGGGCAAAGAGGACACCATTTCAGATTTCTCCAAGCGTAGCAAACTAGCAAAATTCAGATGACCAAAGCGTGCATGCCAAAGCTTTGCATCGGACATAGCCTGAGAATCATGAACTACACATGTTGAATCATTCACAGATCTTTCATAGTCTATGAGCTTATACAGCCCACGACATAAGATGCCAGAAGCAATAATCACATCACCATTTGAGAGATCATGGACTGTACACTTGTCATCAACGAATTTCACAACCAAGCCAATCTTGGCTAATGCAGAAGCTGATAACAGGTTCCTTTTGATCCCTGGTACAAATAAAGCATCTGACAAAGTGAAAGAACTACCATCAGCAGTAGTCAGAATGATCTTACCAACTCCCATAACAGGATAAGAGGAGTTATTGGCGCATGTGACAGTATTCCCTGTAGGGGCAGGCTCGAGTGAAGAGAAGAAACTGTGCTACGAGGTAATATGTTTGGTCGCCCCACTATCAAAGTACCAAACATCTGAGTCTACTGCAGACATGCACTGATCATGAGAAGATGGGTCAAAACTATAGACAGTAGTAAACGCCCATTCTTCTTCCTGCACAAGATTTGCAGACTCTGTTTTTGGTGTAGAGGCCTCTGCAACAACCATTCCAGCCTCTTTCTTCTTTGCCTCTTTAGCAGCCAGTTTTGGACAGTTCTTTATAATATGATCATTTCCTTTACAGTACTTGCAAAACAATTTCTGTTTTTCTGATTTCTTCTCATCTTTATCCTGGTTCTTTGATTGTGCAACATTTGCAGATTTCTGCTTACTAGTAGAAGAGCTCCATTTTCCTTTGCCCTTCTGACTAGCCAAGAAAGCTTGATCCGCAACATGCATAATGGACCTGTTTTGCCTGGACTGATCTTCCTGCAACAGAACAGAGACTAATTCCTCAAATGACAAGGTATTCGGATTGCCTTTCATCATCAACCGAAGAGTAGAGGCAAAACTCTGATATGAATCAGGAAGACCATTCAGAACGGTCTGCACAAGTGAGCTATCTGGTATAACCTCATCAGCAAAAATCAATTGTTCCTTCAGGTCTTCGATCTTTGTAAGAAAACTGTCCATAGAATCACCTTCATTCATGTGCTCACTCTCCAACTGTTTTCGGAGGTAAGCAACACGAGCCTCATTCCTAGCCTAGTACAAAGTGGTAAGTGTATCCCAAGCATCCTTTGCTGTTCTGCAAGAGTGAATGTGAGGAATAATGGCACGTTTGATAGACAAAGCTATCAACGCATGTGCCTGGGCATCTTTGCCATCCCAACGAATCTACTCTGCAGTAGGTGCAACAGAAACAGCAGCACGAATAGGAATCTGTGGAATATCATCTTCGACACCATCTTCATCAGCTCCAGCACCTCCAGCACCTGTATTTGTAGTACCTGTAGTCGGAGGTGTAACAAGACGTCTTTCAACACCCTGCACAATGTTCCACAGTCCTTTTGCAACCAGTACATGTCGCATCATATAAGCCCATAATGGGTAGTTGGCACCATCCAACTTATCCTCAACAACCAACATACGGAATACATCACTGCTTTCAGCCATGGCCGGTGACTAAAATACCTTGATGCATAAAATTGATTGTATCTCAAAAAGTTGAACGAAACTGCCCAGACGAGTTCTGCTAGACCTGTAGCAAACTTCGAGATGCTTAAACTGGCGAACAGAAACTGGTATATACCTTTGGCACAAAAGGACGAAATAGCCTGCACAAGCACTACGATAGTGTGTTTGAAGGCCGAAACGAGCTCAGATAGCGATTTTGGCACCACAGAACGAAGCTGTTTTGATCTCGAAAACACCTTGAGTATGCTCACTAAATTTCGTGCGAATCTGAGACTGCAAACGGAGGAGTGTCGACGGTGCCCTAGAAAAAGGGATGACCTGCTCTGATACCAATTGTTGGAGATAGACGTCTGCGGAAGCACGCGAACAGCACAAGGAAAAAGAAGAAGCTTGGAGCACAAACACACAATACTGAATGTATTACTAGAGAATGTACAAAGATAAGTAGCCCATTAGGGCAATAGGCATATATACAAGCCGGGGGAAAAAAACCTCCTAAAGAGGGAAAAAAGTGACCCGACGGTCCTTGAGTGTTCACACACATCACTACCTAAATATATCAACAAACCGTGTATCATAGCTCAACCCTCAAGCCATGTAATCTATAACCCTCAGAAATCTTTTCACCCCTTAGTACCACCAAATCCCATACCACCCTGTGTCCCTCCACAAAAACACACCACCCATTCGACAACTCGTAGGAAATGGATACCGAAACGTGTCCAAAAGCCTCTTTCTGAACCGTTGTCTAACATCACTCCCATCCCTACTAACCTCCATCCTTGTAATAAATTACTCACCATTGGACTTTGTACAAATTCACACACCATAAACCAACATCGCTCATAATAAAATCTCATCAAGCAATGTATGCAATATCTGAAAACATGTAGGTGTCTAGAGACTTGCATTAGTTTTGCACAAAGCATTCCATAAACCACCTGACAACACTCAGCTACAGGGGTTACACATCGGTTATGGAAAGGGATTGCGGTCTCACTTTAATGGGATCATGATTAATTTCCAAGCTAATGTGCTAATCATTTGTAGCAAATCTTCTCCACACCTGTATCATTCATAATGCAGACTAAACTTAAGGAACATCTGAAGCTGACCCTAGTGTACCAATGGCTAATATTGGCGAACTACTAGCGGAGCCGCATCCCACGGCTCAACCACCCAAATTTCAAGGTTTCCAAGGACCTATGCCAATTGACAATCCTCCTAGGGGATATACTGAAAAAGTCCATCGTAATTCTCATTGGTTCCAAAGCTTACCAGGACCGTTGGCGGATGTAGATTTTCTTTTTGATGCCAATTTGACTTTTGATAACCGTACGTGGGGAAAATATCAGTTCTTCTCTAGAGAATTCGAGGCTCTCCAGAATACAGAAGACTTAAAGCATGTGTGGGCTAGAGCAGGCTTCACAGAATATTTCAGTGACCTCTTGCCGAAACCAGATTTCTATCGGTGCTACTATCTAGTAACCACATTAACACCTTCTGAGAACAAGGATTTACGAGGCACATTTATTTTGCCATCCTTGGTAAATGACCCACCATTCAAGAAATCTTATCTTTCCAAAGATTTGATTAGAGCCGCCATCAAGATACATGGAACTCATGCCGACAGAGCGAGAAAGGCTGAACCCAGAACCGATGAAGCATGGTGACGTTACCAAATGGGAAGATATTTCAGCCATCACACCTGAGCTTTCTAAGCTATTACGCATATGCATGCAACACTTTGCATTCCCAGCTCAGGACCGATTTACTATGCCCCATAAGCGCATTTGGTTTGGACTCTATTTATCATGTATTGGACCCCAAACTGTAGATTTGGCAAGTTGGATTATTGATCAGCTGTATTTAGTGCAGCACACATGAGAGAGGAAAAAAATAATCCATGGTTGTTGTGCTCTCACGAGGATTGTATATATGTGTTCGGCCTATGAATTACCAATCGAGTGTGCAATGACAAGTGAAGAGTTAAAGGCATTCAAAGGGACTACCAAGAAAGGTATGAAAGCAAGTAAGGGACGAGCAGGCAACCGCATGAGAGGTACTATTCCTTACCTCCAAGTTCCAGAGTCCCCGTCCCCTCAACCATCTCCAGAACAGTCTCCTACGAACCCCTTGTAATTGTACAACCCATTTGCATACGACTGTCATGACCTGTCATTACAAAAGGCACTACCAGTGCAATTACTTCACAAGCAACATCAGTTCAGGAACCTACCACCACTGCAGCAGAAATTCCCACCACCATTGGTGCGGAAGCGTTTTCTTTTCCGATACCCAACTTGCAAGCCAAACCAACGGACACAACCTTCGATTTTGAAATGCCAGATGCTTTCTCAACTGAATTTCAATTCTCAAAAGGCCAATTTTTCTCTCAATAATATGAACGACCAAGCTACCCTACCACTCCCCTGGATCAATAGCAATGACAAGTAGTATCCAGCTCAAAAGAAGAAAGAACAGAAAGAGATGATGAAGATAGCGATGACAAAGCCAGCCATGGCACTCATGACTCTTAAGAACAGGTGCAGACCGATGAACAAGAACAACACACAGATACCCAAGGTGACACAAGCACTTACGAAGATGAGACATTTGAAGCCACTGCCTATACATTAGCAATTAAGAAGCTATACCGAACCATGGAAGCAGTTTGGGCACACAAAAAGCTATCTGAGGTAGAAAGCCAAGCGCTTATAGAAAAGAAACTCGTCATAGGAGGCTTCAAAGAAGCATACATCAAAGGCTTCAGGGAACTCGTTAAGTCAGTAGGCACAAATGAAGCGCTAAGGTATTTGCAGAGGAAGCCACTACCACAATTTGACTCCCGACGAGTACGATTACTATCAAAATCGGGTCAATACATTCGTGTATTGACAGATGCTCAATCTTCACGAGAGGCCGGTGAAGCACGTCTGATTCCTGAACAATCGGTGGCCAAAGGCATGATCCTCATCGACTCCCCTCCCCACCCTACTACTGTACATACCACCGCTCTGATCAAAGTACCCACCACACCAACCACTCCTCTTTCACCTCCTGTTCCCCCAATCTCCCCTATACACCCCGCCTCTCCCAGACTATCCACATCTTTTGATAGCACAGTAGTAGAAGCTTTCTTTGCCTCCATTCCTCCCACACTTCCTGCACCCACCCAACCTAGCCTCCCACCTAGGACGTCCACCCTTCTATCCAGCCCATTTCTCCATCCATCCTTCCCTTTATTTCCCACCCCACCACGAACCCTATTCCCGTTTCCCCCTCCATTGACCTTCTCCTCAGTCTCACCTAGCCGCCCGATTGTATTTCCTCTTTCCCCTCTTCACCAAGCAGTACAAGAAACCCCATCTGTAAATTACTCAACAACCTTTGTAAACCCTGTTTTCACACCCACTCACGCACCAACTATCACTTCACTATTCACCATCACGGCACTTGACACCACGTCTAGTGACATGGATATATCACCACCCACTGCACCACCACTCACTTCCTCCTTTCCACCACCACATTTAGGCACCTCATAATTTCCCACAGTTACAACAGCATCCACATTCCCATCCCTATTTCCCTTACCCCTTGCATCGACCCCCACACACATAGCATCTAGATCCATGATACCATTAATTTTATCACCCACCATTGGCATCATCTTTCGCCAGATGTTCACATGCATGGCACAGGTAAGAGATGCGTTTGCATCTCTTACATGTGCCATGCAAAAAAATTACAAAATAGGAATAAAGAACTGATGATAATTTATGAAACAGGAATAAAGAACTGATGATGGCCTTGTTATACGACCAACCAATAGAGAAACAAGAGGAAACAACAATCGACCAGAAAGAATTAAAGATCAGATTGCAAAGTATGAGAATTTGTTGAAATAGGAACAAATCCTAAAAGAAGAATGGGAACAAAGGTGTGTACATGACACAAATTAGCTTAAGAAACAACTGAAGGCTGCTGAAGAAAAATCCTAGTAATCCATAATGAAGATGTGAATCAAATAGAAGAAATCGGCAATGAGCTTCTCGCGGTCAAAGATGTGCTCCAGACTGCCATCCATGAAGTTAACAAAAAGACTGAACGTATTGCACAATTGGAAGCTCAAATAGAACAAAAAACAAATATCGGGACACCATTAGAGCCACAACCAGAGAATCCTACTGACGAGGTAGAGGTATGTCCTCTATCTCCCCCAATATATCATTCTCCAATAAATGAGCAGATGGCGGAACAGTGTGATGATCATCCCATGCCATATACTGCAGATAGGTCAGAAGGAGAGGGCACTATTGGTATCCCGATTGACAGAAAAATTCGAAAATGAAGTCGTCCAAGTCATGAAGGAAGTAAAAATTAAAGGAAAAGACTTGGATAAAATCATAAAGCCGTTTAATATTCTGTATGGGCTATTGATAGAGCAGACACAACAGTATATAAAGAGGATAACGCAAAAGAATCCTGATGAGCAGTTGCACTTCAAAGAAAACACATTCAATTACACTCAAGAATAATTTGAAGCTGCACAACCTTTATGGAGAAGGAAATTTTGGAGAAAAATCCTACTTTGCGGCTGCACTGGCAAGTAGCGCCATATTTACTACAGGTAAATCCTTCCTTTTGTCCAATCCCACGTCACCGTGAAGCACGCAAATTTTTGGATATGCAAAAGAGTGTTGTGCTCAATAAACAGTGGTTAAATCATCCTCTGCTTCCAAGTCCACCTCACAATTACTTGGCGACTGAGGAATACATGGTGAAAACCATTGAATTTTGGCTACATCGGTATGCAATAGTACCCGATCTAACTATCAAGATGACTAATAAAATCCTCAGCATGACACTTACAGTTTTGAAAGTGTTCAAACATGCAGCATATACATTTTTTAATTTCATTGGCATTAACTAGGGCACGGATATCCTTATTTTTTATCTATCTGTTATGCCCAGTCGCCCAACAATCATGGTGTATTATTCAAGGCTCATGTTCTTGCCAAGTCCATACATCCAAACTTTCGAGGAAGCATTTTTTACTCAATTTTTTTAAATTGACTCCGAGATTTTCTTAAAATGTCAACAAATCTGGATGCTAGAATGGTGGCATATGAATTGAGTTTCTTCGCAGACCATAGACAGCCACCACATGATGGTGTGAAAGCCGAACAATGGAAACAGCTAATGATATCTGAAGCTAATCTGCTTAACGAGACAGAGAAAAATGTATTCAGGACGTACTCCCGCTACATTCCAAAGCATGTCGGGGACGATAGAGTTCAGGAGGGGGTAGTGTTGAAGGAGAGTCCAGTAAAAAGAAAAGAAGAAGAAAACCAAGAAAGAAGCTTCACTAAAGGTATTATATCTGAAGACATATCTTTGCAGGAAGCCCCGTAGGGGCACACAACACCCATCTCTACATAGAGCCCCGCAAGGGCATACAATAGGGGAAGGGATGCAAGTGGCAAGGACGGATCAAGGCCAACAAGTATCCATGAATAAGTGCAAGAAGATATCCAGC
Organism: Ceratopteris richardii; assembly: GCA_020310875.1. Lineage (NCBI taxonomy): Eukaryota > Viridiplantae > Streptophyta > Polypodiopsida > Polypodiales > Pteridaceae > Ceratopteris > Ceratopteris richardii. Next base: position 8,079,222 of record CM035443.1, read on the forward strand.
AGATCTTGAGCCCCACAAAAGTGCTTCAACCTCTTGATCTTCGGATGGTCCAGATCGAAGGCTGAAGATCCACACCTGCATACCTTCCACTGGTTGCTTGCGTGGCTGCCCGACTTAACATAGCAACCCAGATTTAAAAGGGCAATTGTAAAAATAGACTACAAATCTCAAGTAGTCCATCCCCATAGGTTGCGAATGGTAAAAAGAAAAAAAGGGAGGCCAAGACCAATGCAACACGTCTCGAGTTATGATTTGTTCCTTGACCGCTGGTAAAACTATATCATTGCGACTTCCAAAAGAGCTGGCAGTGGTCAACTATAAAAGACCTATCAGTAATAAGGAACCAAAGCAACTATAGGCACAACACTAAAAAACAAAGCAAAGCCTGTCAAGGGACAACACAGACAAAGAGGGAGAGAGTGTTGCAGAGCAAAGGAGAGCAAAGAGGTAGAGAAAAAGAAGGGCCCCGAAATTTTTCAAATTGGACACTTTAATTTTTGTAGTATACTCACTTTGTAATATATTTTTCGATGTAAATGCACTAGAGGAGTCCTCTAGATGCATACCCATAAAGATTTCTCTCAATACCCTTGTTAACTATCAGGAAATTAGTCTTTTAGTCAACAAAGTGCCAGTCTCTTGCGTGAAAGGACCATTTTTAGGGCACATGTATATAAGTCAATTTGTGACTCTTTGTAGACAGGTTTTTTCCATTCTGAGAATCAAGAGCACATAATTTCGAATTTGTGTCTTCTCCTCTCTATATCTCCTTCCTTGTGAACTTGCATGCATGTGTGATGCTTGTAAAGTGTGCTTAGAAGTATTGTCTACCCATGGAAGTGCTTGTTTGTTGTTGATAAGGTGTGTGTGAAGTGTAGGAAGTGCTGAAGTGTAGGAAGATCAATCCCCTGACTCAGTATTTTGCTCATAACTTTAAGCAAAAGTGTCACAATCGAGTGAAAAGACCACCATTGGATGTGTCTTCTCGAGAGCCTTGAAAGAAATCAGTTATTTGCTATATTCAGGGTTCGGAGCTGAGAGAAAAGCTTGATTTTTTGTTGACTATTGCTCCAAGTGTCACGACACTATAACCAACCTTGAAAACTCATTTGGGATAGATTTATGCTTGTTTGTACTTTGTGAGACTTCATTTGCATTGACTGTCATTTGAATGCATGTCTTCATACACTCGGCTAGGTTTTGATACTCCTTGGATTGATAATTAAAGCGTGAGTCCCCACTATACGTACTTGAAGGAGATTGAGGTATAGTCTTTTTCTCCACAAGTCCTTAAGTCGGTACTTAGGTACACACACTCAAAGGATATATCCAAAATAGAGAATGTTCAAAGTGGTAAATCGAGGCTCACAAAATTTGCGAGTATTTATAGACAAAGAATATGAGTCTTTTAAGTCTCTTGATTTATCAAGAATGTCAAAAGAACATAAAATTCTTTTAGATTGAAAATATTTCATACCTCCAAATATGGTTTTTTCTCTTGAAATTTTATAGATTTTTTCTTCTATATTGTGCAAAAAATAATATTTGTATGAAAACAAAAAAATAACCACATTGAATACAAGAATGTTTTTCATGTCAATGCTACTTTTAGAGCCTATCTACTAAAATGAAGCCTTTTTTCAAGGGATTAAGAGAGATGAAAATGTTATATTTTAGTTCCTTAATACATCATTAGCAAACAACCCATTTTTGGTCGTTTTTGCACTAATGTATACAAGCTTGGGAAAAAACACTTAAACAGAGAAAAAAATCCCCAAGGTTCCTAAGTGTGATCATACACATCACTTTCATATCATATCAACAAATTCCCCATGATAGTGATGTCATGAACAAGGGGCATGCACTCATGTATAAGGAAGTCGCAAGCTATGTGGAATGAAGTCAATCCACAAAAGGAAGTAAGCCCAAAGCTTTTGTGAAAAGCTTCAAACTTCTTCCTAGGTATATGCTTTGTGAAAAGCTTTGCAAAATTATCCTATGTGGGCACATAAACCAAATTGATCTCTCTAGTAGAGGTGATCTCTTTGACATAATGATAATGTGCCTCAATTTGCTTTGTGAGATCATGGAACAATAGGTCAACTTCTAGTGTGTTATGAGTGTCTCTTGAAGGAGAGTCCAGCAAAGAGAAAAGAAGAAGAAAACCAAGAAAGAAGCTTCACTGAAGGTATTATATCTGAAGACATATCTCTGTAGGAAGCCCCATAGGGGCACGTGTTAGAGGAAGTATATTTTGAGGGAAATTAATTGTCGTTTGACAATTTTTGTACATATATTTATTCAAATGATGTAAAAATTGGGAAGAGTCTTCCTCATGTAAAATAGGATCATATGTATTTTTCTTAGAATTTTTGGAAGCTCTTTGACAACATAGTTTTAGATTAGAAGGTAAAAAGGACCAAAATTCAAGTGTGAAAAGGGACACTTGAAAAAGTATAAAAGATAATTTCTTCTATTTTGAAGAGGTTGGTTGTATTATTTTGATGCTATCCAGATCCATGGATTTTGTGAAATTTCCTTGTGTATTTCTGAGTGAGATGAATGAAGATAGATGAATCTTATTGTATTGAGCAAGATAGTGTAGAAGCTCAAAGCTGGAATCAGAAATTCTCAGTTTTTATAGAATCACGATTGTCTTGTCTGTGTGATACATGTACTATTTTGGAAATTTGACTCCATATTTGTATTCTACTGTGAAAATGACACACTTTAGGTTTTTTGTTGTAAAACTCAAGATAATCAAAACCCTAGTTATTTCCTTTCTTCTTCATAAATCTCTCAGAAAACAGTCATGTGAATTCTTATTCTTGGATTCCATTAACTAGAAGGGGCTCGGGTCTTTGCATACTTCCTGGATTGACAATTTAAAGATGTGTAGTTGATCTTTTTTGCTATAATGATTGGAGAGGACAACTCCAAAGGTTAACAACAAACATTTTTTGGTGCCATTGTCGAGGAATCGAAGCAAAAGCTTCATTGAAGTCTTCGACCTTGCTGGATCTTCCATTGTTGATGGTATTTGAATGCATTGGAAAGGTACTACTCTATAATCAAGGAAGAAAAATTGGAAAGGTAGGTTTTTTGTCTTGTCTTTTGGGAAAAGAAAGCATGAATTAACCTTTTGAGACAAAGAAGTTGTGAATTTATGCAAATTGGTAGTTGCTCGGACTCTTTAAGAGTAAAGTGCAGGTGTTGTGACAAATAAATTATTTAATTTTCTGAAGGAAAAGTGAAATGTGATTATCTTTGCATAAGTAGATTTCTTTTTGACAAAGTACCAAGCAATATTTTATCAAATCTTGAAAAAGATGACATAGTTGTAATGAGGAAAGTCAATTAAAGTAGCTATGTGCAAATTTATTGTTCCATTTGCTTGTCCTAAGTGAAGTAATAGTTTTGAGGAAAAGATGGATTAATCACTTGCAAAAAAGAGTGTTGAGTTTATCTTTGCATGAATTGATATTGTACTTTTTAACACATTTTCTTCAAAAGCTATACTTTCAGTTATGAGATTGCAAGCATAAAGAGTACAGCCAATCATGAGATAAAAGATTTCTCTTGATCCCTGGCACAAACAAAGCATCAGACAAAGTGAAAGAACTACCATCAGCAGTAGTCAAAATGATCTTAGCAACTCCCATAACAGGATAAGAGGAGTTGTTGGCGCATGTAACAGTATTCCTTGTAGGGGCAGGCTCGAGTGAAAAGAAGAAACTGTGCTACGAGGTAATATGTTTGGTCACCCCACTCTCAAAGTACCACACATCTGAGTCTACTACAGACATGCACTGCTCATGAGAAGATGGGTCAAAACTGCAAACAGTAGTGAACGCTCATTCTTCTTCCTGCAGAAGATTAGCAGACTCCGTTTTTGGTGTAGATGCTTCTACAACAACCATTCCAACCTCTTTCTTCTTTGCCTCTTTTGCCACCAGTTTTGGATAGTTCTTTATGATATGATCATTCCATTTACAGTACTTACAAAACAATTTCTCCTTTTCTGATTTTTTCTCATCTTTGTCCTGGTTCTTCGAATGTGCCGCATTTGCAGATTTCTGCTTACAAGTAGAAGAACTCCATTTTCCTTTACCCTTCTGACTAGCCAAGAAAGCTTGATCTGCAACACGCATAATGGACCTGTTCTGCCTAGACTGATCTTCCTGCAACATAACAGAGATTAACTCCTCAAATGACAAGGCATTTGGATTGCCTTTCATCATCAACCGAAGAGTAGAAGCAAAACTCTGATATGAATCAGGAAGACCATTCAGAATGGTCTACACAAGTGAGCTATTTGGTATAACCTCATCAACAGAAATCAATTGTTCCTTCAAGTCTTTGATCTTTGTTAGGAAACTCTCCATAGAATCACCTTCATTCATTTGCTCACTCTCCAACTGTTTTCCGAGGTAAGCAACACGAGCCTCATTCCTAGCTTGATACAATGTGGTAAGTGTATCCGAAGCATCCTTAGCTGTTTTGCAAGAACGAATATAAGGAATAATGGCACGTTTGACAGACAAAGCTATCAATGCATGTGCGTGGGAATCTCTACCATCCCAACAAATCTACTCTGTAGTAGGTGCAGCAGAAACAGCAGCACGAACAGGAATCTCCACAATATCATCTTCAACACCATCTCCATCAGCTCTAGCACCTGTATTTGTAGTACGTGTTGTTACAGGTGTAATAGGACATTTTTCAACACCCTACACAATGTTCCACAATCCTTTTGCAACCATTACATGTCGCATCATATAATCCCATAATGGGTAGTTGATACCATCCAACTTATCCTCAACAGCCAACATACGGAATACATCACTGCTTTCATCCATGGCCGATGACTAAAATACCTTGATGCAGAAAATTGATTGTATCTCAAAAGGTTGAACACAACTGCCCATACGAGTTCTACTAAACCTGTAGCAGATTTTGAGACGCTTATACTAGCATACCAAAATAGGTATATATTTTTGGCACAAAAAGACGAAATAGCCTGCACAAGCACTGTGATAGTGCGTTCGGAGGCCAAAACGAGCTCAGATTGCAATTTTGACACACAGAGAGAAGCCGTTTTGATCTCTAAAACACCTTGAGTATGCTCACAAAATTTCATGCAAATCTGAGACTACAACCGGAGAGGTGTAGACGACACCCTAGATGAAGCGACGACCTGCTCTGGTACCAATTGTTGGAGTTAGATGTCTGCGGAAGCACACGAACAGCACAAGGAAGAAGAAGAAGCTCGGAGCACAACACACAAGAGTGAATGTATTACTAGAGAATGTACAAAGATAAGTAGCCCGTTAGGGCAATAGGCGTATATACAAGCCGGGGGGAAAAAACCTCCTAAAGAGGGAGAAAAGTGCCCCGGCGGTCCTAGAGTGTTCACACACATCACTACCAAAATATATCAACAGATCACCATCAAAAGAAAGTATCCGATCCTCATAATGGAGGAACTTCTAGATCACCTCGGCAAGGCCAAGTACTTCACACACATTGACCTCTGTCCTCGATACCATCAGATTCGGGTTGCCCATGAACACATCGAGAAGATGGCTTCTCACACATACTATGGAAGTTATGAATGGCTCGTCATGTCATTTGGTCTCATAGGGGCTCCAGCTACCTTTTTTCACAAGATGAATGATGGCATTCGGGACATGCTCGACCTCTTCCTCATCCTTTACATTGATGAATTGCTAAATTATAGCTGCACTTTAGAAGAGCACTACCAACATGTGAAGGCGGTCCTGCAATGCCTAAGAGAATGACATCTCTTTGCTAAGTCGAGAAAATGCAAATTGGCTATGAAGAACGTTGAATTTTTTGGCTTCATTATCGCATAACTTGGGCTTCACATCGATCCCAAGAAGGTAGAAGCAATAGTCAACTGGGCCACTCCAACCACGGTTAAAGCGGTTCAAGAATTCATCAGATTTTGATAGTTTCCTCATCGTTGCATTCTCGATTTTAGCAAGATGTGTGCTCCACTCTTAGAGTTGGTCAAAGAGAAGTAAGAATTCAAGTGGGGTCAAGCTGAGGAGGAAGCATTCAAAGCGCTCAAGGTCGAGATGTGCAACACCCCCTACTCAAGCTCCTAAAGTTTGATAAACCATTCGAGATTCACACGGATGCATCCGGCACCGCAATCAGAGGCGTCTTGATGCAAGAGGGACAACCTGTAGCCTACAAATCACACAAGCTCACTGAAGTAGAGCTAAGGTGGAGCACACATGAGAAGGAAATGCTCATAGTCGTCCATTGCCTATGCAAATGGTGACACAAGGTTCAAGACGAGCACACCAAAATCTTCACAGACAATATATCACTTAAGTACTTTTCCTCCCAACCAAAGCTAAGTCCGAAGCAAGCTGGATGGAAAGATTTCCTCACATAATTTTATATTGAGATCATTCAGAAGCCAGGGAAACAGAACATCATGCTTAACCTATTAAGTAGAAGACCCATAATTCAAGCCTTGTCCACCATCTCCTCTGATCTAAGGGCAGGATTAAGCAAGCTCAAGAGTGCAACACCCAAGTCCAAGAGATCATGCATGAGGTTTGCAATGCCTCGTACTGGGGCATTTACACAATAGAAGAAGGCATACTCCATCAAAAAGGCCGGACGTATATCCCCAATGACTTCGAGTTACAAAAGGGGTTACTCTGGGAAGCGCATGATTGAAAAGTGGCAGGACATGGAGGCCAAAACTGTAGCTACGAGCTACTACACAAAAATTTCTATGGTCCGGGTATGAAGGCTCAAGTCCAAGAGTATGTAGAGACATGTCCGACATGCCAACTAGTCACGCAGGACAAAGTCAAACCTTCAAGCCTCTTACAACCTTTACCCATACCAAACAGACCCTAGGACATGATCAGTATGGACTTCATAACTGAGCTTCCACCATCCCAAGGGTACTCAATCATATTCATCGTGGTTGACAACTTCACGTGTTTCATTCTGGCCAAGCCTCCCTTGAATGCAGAGGCAGTGGCTCAACTATTCTTCACACACATCATCAAGTATCATGGCTTGCCCCTCGCTATATTTCATATCGAGATGGTCGCTTCTTGAGCTGTTCCTGGACCGAACTCTTCTGCTTACTTGGCACACAATTCAGATTTTCTAGTGCATGTCGCCCCCAAACGGACGGAAAAACATAGCGGGTCAACCAAACAATTAAGGAATACATTCGCAACAATGTGCAAACGAACCAAGGAGATTGGGCCAAACACTTAGAAATCTTGGAATTTTACTACAATGCCTCCATCCATTCAAGTACAAAGATGACCCCGTTTGAGCTCACAACTGGGAAAGAGGTCATCACTCCACCCACCCTCACACAAGACTCTACTTTGGCCACCAACAACCCCAAGTGCAGATCATTCCTTGATCAATGGAATACAAAGATGGAACAAGCCAAGTCGAGTTTACAGAAAAGCAAGGAATGCATGGCAAGATACGCGAATCAAAAACAAAGGACAAGTGAAGTGTTCGAAGTCCGAGACTTAGTCCTCATGAGCACGCGAAACATCACACTTCCTCGGAACATAACGCAAAAATTCAATCATCGATACTATGGCCCATACAAGATAGAGAAGTGGATGAACAAAGACACATACATCCTGGAGTTACCTGATAATGCCCAATTCCATAATGCATTTCACGTGAGCTTATAGAAGCAATTCAAACCCAATACCAAGTATGGACACGATGTCCTCGTGCTTCACGATGGTGAGAACCAGTTCAAACCAGAGGCCATATTACGAGACCCCAACACACGCGAAGGGCCCCATTTCCTCATCAAGTGGAAAGGCCAACCCTTAATTGATGCTGACTGGATCTGGACCAACACCTTTGGCTCGGACCATCCTCTTGTCCGAAAATATTATCAAACCTCTTAGGCCTACCATGGTCCCTTAGCCCATTGTAATGTTCCCAACATTTTTGTAACACAACAACTTTTGTAAGCCCGTACGCGCTTGTTGAGGGCAACAAGCTCTCCAAGCCGTGAGAGGATGTGATAGCCCCTGTTTTTCTATCTAGCCCATCTTGGTGCTTGCAGGGTATGCCGTATGGCACCAAATTTTGTGCCACTATGAGGGGTACTAGTACTCCTCATGCCAAGCTCTCATTGCCATCCCTTGTAAAAGTGAGTTGCAAACATGGGTTTTTTGAAAAATACCAAAAATAGATAAAAATTAAATAAAATCCCAAAAAAACCAAAAAAATCAGAAAAAAATCTCAAATAAATCCTAAATTTCTAGTCCACTTATCCCACTCAAAACCACAGAGAGATTCCTTTTTTCCTCCATTGTGTCAAGAAAAATGACATTGAAAAAAATAAAAATTCTAAACAATTCTAAAAAAAATCTAAAATTGCTTTAAAACTTCCCAAAAAAGAGTTGTGAAATGGCTTCTAAGTTGCATAAAAACTCAAGGAAAATGTATGAAAATGGATAAAAATTACTAAAGCTTAAGCAAAAAATATGGTACGAGTAGGTTATGTACAACCTAGACAGATTTTGCAAGTTCCAGGTGATCCAAAAATCTTCACTTGTGCTGATGATAGGCCTTGATCCTTGATATGATGACTAATTGAACTCTTTGCCCTCCATAATCTCCAAATGTACTACACTTCATTTGATCTGTCTTCTTTTTGGGCATACTGACCATTTGATGGGGCGACCCTAAATCTTTCATTGGAAGAATATCACCCCCATACTCCATATTTTGTATCTCTGTTTCAATTACTGTGTGAGTTAATGTGCAAAATTTCATTTTTACTATTCTAGCTGCTTCAGCCAATGGAATCCTCTATTTCCAAAGACTTGTAGGTACTCCTTCCACATCCTTGTAAAGCCTTGCACTTACTATCATAACAATGGACATAATAGATGATATCCATATGAGTATCCATAACAAACTAGCCAATGATGTAGGATTTGAAGAAGCTTCATCACTACTGCACTTAAGGGCTTTTCTTCTCATCTCTCTTCTATGTGCTTTGGCTGAGACTGTTTCACTCGAATCAGCAACCTGAATGATGTCCTCTTTTCCTTCATAGAATTCCTCTCTCCTTGTGTGGTTGGGAAAAATTCCATAGCAGGAAGATGGGTCTTCTACATGGAGCCAAGGAAGATGGGTCTTCTACATGGAGCCAAGCCAACATGTTTTCTTCTTCATATAAATTCGCTTCTTCACATCTCCCTCTGGGTTGTCCAAAAATTCTTCTTCCATACAAATACCAATTATCTGCATCATGCTAGTATGCCTTTGGTTGTCTTGAACTTCTTCTAAAATTATCTGCTGCAACTCTTTTCCCTCTTGCTTTACCCACATCGTGTCTTTACCCAAGTCATGTAGCACATTGGCATACATTAACCAAGGTCTCCCAATCAATAGGGGAAAACTTCTTTCTACTTGTGGCAACCTTAAGACAACAAAGTCTAAGTTAAAGATGGTGCCTTGTATCTCTATTGGGACTCCAAGGAACACTCCCATAGTTCTTAATATGCTTTGTTCTACCAATGTTACAGTGAAGTTGGCAAGTCTTGAAGGTTGTAGTCGAATCTTTTTCATGGTATGTTCAGGCATCAGGTTAATGCCAGAACTACCATCCATAATAACTCCTTGAAACTCATGTCTTCTGATAGTGACTATTAGCCGAGGGCTCTTATAATCTATGAGGGGCGCTTCCCCTACCATTCTATCTTTATGCATAACACTTTTTTCCACTAAGCTTGTTGTGGAAGCCTCATCAATTATCTGCAAGAGCTCTTACCTGAATTTCATATCCATCTTTATTAAATAAAAAATACTAACCTCCTTTTTCATGGACTTGAGTACTCTTGAAGCTTCCAATTCCTAAAGAGCATGAGCTCTATTTGACTTATCAAACTCCTCCTGAGCCGTGTTGAATGCATGTAGAATGGCATTACTAGTACCTATGAGATCTTTTTGCCTTGTATCTGCATATGTGTTGACTTTGTCTTCATATATCTCTTTGTCTTTGTTCTGCCCATTTATCCTTGACTCTGGAATTATTTCTAATTGATCCTTCCCCTTGGTTCTTGTCTCCACTACAAAAGATTCAATTTCTTCTAACTGCACCACTCTAGTAGATGGTGATGGCACATTGACTTGTTCTACAACTTCTCCTTTGCACAAAAAAATCATCTGAATATGAGGCCCACATGAAGATGCCTGGTTCTTAGGGCAACAATTGGTATAATGGTCCCTAACCTCTGGGCAATTTTTGCAGGGAGAGGCATTTTTTGGTAGAGTGAATCTGCTTGGGTAATGTCCATATTCTCCACATATTAAACGATAATTGATCTCCTTGGATCATTTCCAAAGTTATCCCTATGTCTAGGGTTGTAATTGTTACCTTGATTTGGTGTTGTTGCCATTATATTGGTTGGTGGTAGGGCTCCTCCTTGTGTCCAATATGTTGTTGTAGGCATTCCTCTTGACTGACATTCTTGGGCCTCATGACCAGCTTTCCTACATAGTTATCAAGTTACACTTAAAATTGGACACTCACTTACCACATGACCCTCCTTGCTGCACATGATGCACCATAATCCACTTTTGATGCCACCTCCCCTGAGTTCTTGTAACTCCTATCAAAGTTGAGCCACCTCTTCTGCTTGAGCTTCCTCTTCTTTTTGTATCTTCAATGCCTCAATTTCTCGTCTTAGTTGAGTTACTACACTTTCCTCCTCTTTTTGGGGTTTATTCCTTTTCAAGCTCTCAAGCTCTTTCCTTAGCTGCATTACTAGGTTGTGAAGTTCTACATGATAGGATAAATTGGAAGAGCTTGTCCCATACTAATGCAAAATTTGCTCCAATCTTGTGGCTATATTAATAAATTCTTCCATTGTTGTTGTTACTAAAACTAACTCCCTTATTTTACATTGTCTTGATATGGGAAGAGGTTTAACCAACCACTTCTTGATAAAAATAATCATGGGGAGGGTCTGACAGTTTGGCCATTAATGCCTTGGCTCTGGTAACAAATTTTGGGAAGTTCTCCCCAGGACCTAGTCTTAAATTTTCTAGTTCTTCAATAATGCTTTCAGTTGTGTTCCCTTGTTGGAAATATGTCCTACATGCTTCTTTCATCAAGTCCCATGTGGTTAAATGATTGTCAACAAAATTACTAAACCATTTGTTTGCTAGCTCTTCTAATATTACATGGAAAAGGATAAAAAATGTATCTTCTCTTCCCATTAGACCCCTTGTCTTACATGAGGCTAAAAATATCCTAATGTGCTCATCTAGGTCTTCTTGTGCTAATCCTTTGAAGGATGGAAATTTGATATTTAATCTAGAAAGTTAAGTTTCCAAGTCTACCTAAGCCGCCATGTTCTTTGGTGATGATGTTGATGACTATGGACTAGTTGATTTTCGAATACCTTCCTTCTTGTTGCTTTGCAATGGAATCTCAAGGTTTGAGACCGGGTTGTAGTCATGAGCTGCTCATACTCCTCTTAGGCTAAGAGAATTCCAATAGAAAAAAGATTACCTCTTAAGCCAATACAGTACTCGCCATACCTTTGCACTCTTCTACACTTTGCAAATATAGATTCTCCTATGCTCAAGCCTCCTTGTGGTCCCACCAGGCATGCCAAATTTTGTTGAGGGATTCTTGTGGAGAAAGGGTCTTCAGTGTTTGTAGGAGAAGGGAGAAGGATAAGAAGAAAGACACAGACACTAGAACCTTTTGTAGATTGATTATAAAGAGAAAGTACAATGATGTACATCAAAAAGCCAAATGCTCTCTATGTGAAATCCCAAAGAGTACACAATTAAACAAGGTTACAAAATACCCCATCTACCGTCGACCTTTTTAGCACCAGACCTCCACCTTCTCTAAGAGCTTGCACTTATGCACACCGTGCACTCAAGCTTCCAATAAGGGAGGAGGGATGGACAACTTCTGTCAATACACACACAGCTTCAATGGAACCTTGTGATCCTTGATTGCCTTGCTTAGCACTCCTCTGCACACACATAAGTCACACTTCTTACACATTTTTCACTTGCTTCTCTGCATCATGCACTTTGTATGTCTCTTGATCTTCTCTCTCTTAGTGTAGACTATGCTCCCTTGCTTAGTCTAACCAAGAATAATGCACGCATTGAGTTGAGTGTCGGTTCATATTTGTACGCTCCTAACTGATAGAGTATCTTGGTGCTCACTTTTATGTCCCAAGATTGTATCCCATGTGGGCAGCCAATGAATCCCTCTTTTGTCCTGTAGTGACTTTAGACTAAAACAAAAATTTTAATTGGGGGGCCATACTTTCATTTTTTGCGTACACTTTTGCTTCACATACCTTCACTTTTGCCTTCCATTCTTTAATATGTGTACCTAAGGGAGGGTTCACCCGAACCTTCCAAACACTTTGAAAACCCTTTGAACCTTAGAGAAATTACAGAAAGACAATCTGCAACCTGCATCCACTTTCTGCAAAACATAACCATTGTGAACAAATTGATTGTGCACTACCTGTGCACCTTGACAATCAAACTTTGAACCCTTTTACTTTGACCATGTTGACTTTTGGCCACTTTGACTTTGATTATTTTGACTTTGACTAGGTTGACATTGACCAATATGACTTTGATGGGCTCAACAATGATACAAAATGTAAGGTCTTCTATCATTAGTAATGTTGCATGTCCCTTTTTTTTATGATTGCATTTTTTGGGTATGAATTCACAATGTGATAGAAGAAAACCTATGATTGTTGTGCAAATTCCATAATACTCTTCAGAATAGTGCTCATATGGCTCCTAGTAGGCTCAATGAATGATGTGCACAACTTATAATAAAATATGGTAGACAAAGAAAAGTGAGGAGTGACATCGTTCCTTACAAGAATTTTCTATATTTGTTTTTGGTTTCCATTATCTCTCATCACACACATTGAGGGACGTTGCATGTCTAGTAACCAACTCAGCCATATCTTCAATTTTCTATTTCTCTAAGTAAAGACAAGTCTAGAACTCATGCATTTATGTCAGTGTTGATTCTTCTCCAAATCTGCACACAAGTCAGAGCACACTAATGAACTTGTGCATCCATCCTTTGCTTAACGAGGTAGCATGCACAACATTCGAGCTATCAAACTTCAATTAGTCTACTAATCTCTTTTGAAGTGCTTGAAAAAGGCACCAATCAAGTGAGCCTAATCTCTATCTTCCCTTTGCGCTAGATCTTATCTCTCTCTTCTTCTATTAGGGTTTTGTAATGCCAATGTACACACTCGATATTTGCATACAAAGCTCAAATCCTTTTGTGTCTATTTGAAGAGGATAGAGAATCCTTTTACTCTTTTTTCATCTGTTGTTTTCCCACTTGAAGATCTCTTCCTTAACAACATATATTTGAACAAAGATTCCTTCTCTAGTTCCTTGTATGTCAATCCTGATATGTTCCACACGACCTCACTTAAAGAAAGTCTATACTTAAAGGTAGCTTCTGAATCAAGAAGAATACAGAGACCTCTAATTGGAAAGATCCTCAAAACTCATAGTGGAGAAGTTTTTTGGCCACTCCCTTGGTGGAAGTAGTATGGTAGGGGGATCCAATACTGCACACATGGACCTCTATCACTTTCCTTGACTTGCTCTATCGTCATCTGCCACCATCTTGTAAGAAGAAAAAAAATGAATAATGACTAAGTGGTGGGCTATTGGTGTAACTCTAATAGCATGATTTACCACAAATAGGAGATATTGCTAATCATGGGAAATACAAAAGAGATATGGTGGTAATGGAAAGTGAACTCAAGATGAGTAGAACACGAACTCAACTCAATTCAACTCAAAATCATAACTCTAATACAATGGAACTAAAAAACCTACACAATATATAGATGATTCTGGCCACCCATGCACTCCTTATATGGAGCTTAGATGGTGATCTAGATAGAAGCTAAATGAAGAGCTATAGGTCAACACCATAGGTGCTAAGATGGACAACCTAATGGTTCCAAATACCACAAACTATGATCATACATGGGGAAGGAAACATCCTTATAATTATGATCCTTCAAGCCTAACTTAGCCCACCCATTTTCTAGGTTCGTGGTAGCTTGGTCCATGCCCACAATAATCTCCACCATTGATCTATGTGGTAAATCCAACGTTAGAAAGGTGGTGTTAAAAGAAGTATTTTTTGAAGTATTTTTTATGGAAAATAATTATAAAATTCCAAAAAATTGTAAAAATATTTATGCAACTGATGTAAAATTAAGGAACAGTCTTCCTTATGTAGAGTAGAATCATATGTAATTTTTCTAGAATTTTTGGAAACTCCTAGATAGCATATTTTTATATTAGAAGAGGAAAGGACCAAAATTCAAGTGTGAAAAGGGACACTTGAAAATGTATAAAAGAAAATTTCCTCTATTTTGAGAGGGTTGGTTATTTGTAATTGATGCTATCCAAGTGAAGAGAGAAGTTTCCTGCAGAAAATCGTGTTTCTTCCTTTTGTGTGATTTCTTTGATTTGTTGAGTTTATTCTATGTGTATCCATGGAGATTTGTAAGCTTCTATTGTGTATTTCTGATGAATGTGTATGAAGAGAGTTGAATACTGATGTGTTGAGTGAGAAATTGATGAAGAATGGTGCTGGACATGGCAGTGAACCGGAAAACAAAAGACCAGAAGAAGAGTATTGAGAGGAGTTTGTCCAGAAACTTTTGACAGACAGAGAATCCAGAATGGATTTCATTAGAAAAATGCATGATGAATATGAGGAACAGATTGTCACATTTGCTTTAAATAAAGGGATAAATCTGGATCAACATCATTGGGCTGCAGATGGATTAGGCATACCCTTGTGCATGATCATGGAAAGTATTAAAAACTATCAGTTGGCAAGGGTAGGATTACCTCCGAACAAGTATTTAGAATATGAAGAGATATCAATGTGACAAAAGAGTTATTTGAAAAAGCTAATCGAAAATGGAGAAATAGGTGGTTGGATGCTAATAAAGAGTGCAAAAAAATATGGAAGGAAGCACCTATTCAGCTGAAGATCAATCCAGCATACTGCCCAGTAGCAAGGAGAAGAGAATGGACAATTATTTTGGGAAAGAAGGAAAGAAGGATAGATTCCATCTAAATGGTTGAATTTTCCAAAGATAGCAGGACCTAAGGCAGGAACATGGCCTACAAAGAAGTATATGGTAGACACAGCTGAATCTGTCATATCCTCATACAAAGATGTTAATGACCCAGCATGTATTTTACTAATTAGAGTAATGAGACTCATCCTGGCATGTATAGAGACTTATACAGATACAGATGTCAGAATTCTAAATTACATTGGCTTCAATTCTCCTACTGATGCTTTAATATTTGATCTCAGTGAAACACCTGACAGGATATGTTTAATGGCTTATTATAGCAGAATAATATTCTTGGGCAGCCATTATCTCCAGATTTTTGAAGATGCATTCGATTATGGGTTCTTTGAAAGGGAATCAGAGATATTTGGAAACTTGTATGTAGTCACAAAGTCTCGACTCACTGCCTATGAAGCTGCATAGACAGAGTACCTGAAAAAAGATGTAATTGATAAAGCAGAGGCTGTTGTACAGTGGAGGAAAGCACTATTTGAGATGGTAAACAACTTGAATGTTACTGAAAGGAGAAGCCATGACCTACTATCACAAGTTTATCAAAGAAAGAAGAAGTGAAGGAAGCATTCAGAATATACGAGCAAGAATGTCTTTTGTCATGAGCCAAAAGGTCTAGGGGGGGAAGAATGTTAGAAGAAGTATTTTCTGAAGTATTTTTGATGGAAAATAATTATAAAATGCCAAAAAATTGTAAAAATATGTATGCAGCTGATGTAAAAATAAGGAAGAGTCTTCCTTGTGTAGAGTAGAATCATATGTAATTTTTCTAGAATTTTTGGAAACTCCTAGATAGCAAACATAGAAAAGGAAAGAAGTGGGTGGATAGCAGAAAGAGAGATATGGGCATCTCAAAATAGAAGTTTAATGCTGACAATAGAAGAGCTACAGAAAAAGCTAGAAAAACCACAAAATCAGATGGAAGATCAGATAGAAACTACACATACAGAAGATTATGAAGTAGGAAATGATGACAAAACTCAACATGGCAGTGAACCAGAAAATAAAAGACCAGACGAAGAGTATTCATAGGAGTTTGTCCAGAAACTTCTGACAGACAAAGAATCCAGAATGGATTTCATTAGAAAAATGCATGATGAATATGAGGAACAGATTGTCACATTTGCTTTAAATAAAGGGATAAATCGGGATCAACATCATTG
This sequence comes from Ceratopteris richardii, assembly GCA_020310875.1. Classification (NCBI taxonomy): domain Eukaryota; kingdom Viridiplantae; phylum Streptophyta; class Polypodiopsida; order Polypodiales; family Pteridaceae; genus Ceratopteris; species Ceratopteris richardii. The sequence goes on from CM035443.1 coordinate 8,095,579, forward strand.
GGTTGCAGATGGATTAGGCATACCCTTGTGCATGATCATGGAAAGTATTAAAAACTATCAGTTGGCAAGGGTAGGATTACCTCCGAACAAGTATTTAGAATATGAAGAAGATATCAATGTGACAAAAGAGTTATTTGAAAAAGATAATAAAAAATGGACAAATAGGTGGTTGGATGCTAATAAAGAGTGTAGAAAAATATGGAAGGAAGCACTTATTCAGCTGAAGATCAATCCAGCATACTGCCCAGTAGCAAGGAGAAGAGAATGGACAGTTTTTTTGGGAAAGAAGGAAAGAAGGACAGATTCCATCTAAATAGTTGAATTTTCCAAAGATAGCAGGACCTAAGGCAGGAACATGGCCTACAAAGAAGTATATGGTAGACACAGCTGAATCTGTCATATCCTCATACAAAGATGTTAATTACCCAGCATGTATTTTGCTAATTAAAGTAATGAGACTCATCCTGGCATGTATAGAGACTTATACAGATACAGATGTCAGAATTCTAAATTACATTGGCTTCAATTCTCCTACTGATGCTTTAATATTTGATCTCAGTGAAACACTGGACAGGATATGTTTAATGGCTTATTATAGCAGAATAATATTCTTGGGCAGCCATTATCTCCAGATTTTTGAAGATGCATTTGATTATGGGTTCTTTGAAAGGGAATCACATATATTTGGAAACTTGTCTGTAGTCACAATGTCTCGACTCATTGCCTATGAAGCTGCATACACAGAGTACCTAAAAAAAGATGTAATTGATAAACCAGAAGCTATTGTACAGTGGAGGAAAGCACTATTTGAGATGGTAAACAACTTGAATGTTACTGAAAGGAGAAGCCATGACCTACTGTCAGAAGTTTATCAAAGAAAGAAGAAGTGAAGGAAGCATTCAGAATATACGAGCAAGAATGTCTTTTGTCATGAGCCAAAAGGTCTAGGAGGGGAAGAATATTAGAAGAAGTATTTTCTAAAGTATTTTTGATGGAAAATAATTATAAAAGGCCAAAAAATTGTAAAAATATGTATGCAACTGATGTAAAAATAAGGAAGAGTCTTCCTTGTGTAGAGTAGAATCATATGTAATTTTTCTAGAATTTTTGGAAACTCCTAGATAGCATATTTTTAGATTAGAAGAGGAAAGGACCAAAATTCAAGTGTGAAAAGGGACACTTGAAAATGTATAAAAGACAATTTCCTCTATTTTGAGAGGGTTGGTTATTTGTAATTGATGCTATCCAAGTGAAGAGAGAAGTTTCCTACAGAAATTCGTGTTTCTTCCTTTTGTGTGATTTCTTTGATTTGTTGAGTATATTCTATGTGTATCCATGGAGATTTGTAAGCTTCTATTGTGTATTTCTGATGAATGTGTATGAAGAGAGTTGAATACTGATGTGTTGAGTGAGAAATTGATGAAGAATGGTGCTGGAGATGAAAATCGTCTGTTTTCACAGAATCGCGATTGTCTCGTCTGAAGGTTACATGTATCATTTTTGAGTTTTGACTTTATGATTGTATTCTGCTGAGAAAATAACATGCTTTAGACACCAAGATTATTGAAAATGATGGAGTATTGCTCAAGATAATCCAAACCCTAGAAATTCCTCTTCATCTTCATTATTCTCAGAAATTCAGCCAATTTTCTCTTATTTCTTGGATTCTATCATCTAGAAGAGGTTGTGGTCTCTTGTATACTTCCAGGATTGACAAAAATAAGATGTATTGTTGATTCTTTATGCTAAATGATTGGAGAGGAGAACTCTAAAGGTTAACAGCAAACAGGCGGGATCAACAGCAATTTTTTTGCACCCCTTGATCTTCCTTAATCCACATCTAGGATCAAGTCTAGATCCAATTGACCATATCAAATAGACCCTTCCCCAAGTTAAGAAAGGTACTTTTGTTTTTAGCCCTTGATTTTGATTGATCTTCATATCAAATCAATCCCAAATCCAATGGCTTAGAAGTAACCTTCCTAACTATCCATCTAAGGTCTACTCTAGACCCTCAAAGTTAGGAACCTACCAATGTTCAGCACTCTCACATGGATTCTCCTCAAAATCAGGGCCTTACAAAATAGATTGTTCTGGAACAATGGTGGTGCTACATAAGGGTGAGGCATTGAGCATTTCTAATACCCCCCCAATGTCCACCCAAAGTTGAACTATCTTCTTAGCATGAGGCCAAGTCTTCCATGAGGGAGGAGCATTGACCATGTCTAACACCACCCCTCAATGTCCACCTGAAGGTGAATTTCCCTCTTGGAATGATGCCAAGACTAAACCCCCCCCCCCCTTAGTGTCCACCCAAAGGTGAACTACCTTCTTGGCCCAATCCCAAGTCTTCAAAGATGTATATGAAGGAGACCCTTTGTAAGAACTTTGGTGAGGGTACTTGCTACATTCTTCTTGATTGGATAACATGATATTCCCAACATCCTTCTCAAGTGTGCTTGATTGCTAGCTCGTGAATGTCCTTCATGAGGTCTTTTCCTAGCCTTCTCAAAAGTTTGACTACAAAATGGATATCTTGTATAGTAATCCATAAGTAATAAGACTACCAAAAACGCTCATGTAGCTCCCAATGTCTATCTACTTGTACAATTATCTTTGGGCTTGTTTCATCACATACGATGCCTTGTTCAACTTAAATAATATGTCCGAATGTGGAGCCTCAAACCCTGATGGCTAAGACACATGTACCTCCTCCTTGATGTCAACATTCAAAAGTTTTGAGTTGACATTCTTCACACTTTTCCCTGGATCATTTTCAAGAAGTTCTATTTGTTCTTTAATCTTACCAAAATCTTAAGCCTTATCACGAAGAAAGTACATCCACATCTTCTTGCTATAGTTGTCAACGATCAGAATGTAGAAAGATCCTCCCAAGGCCTGTATAGACATCTTACCACATAGTTGACATATACCAACACTAGAAGAGACTTTGGCCTACTCTTGATTTCTTATGGGAATGTCTCTTTTCTAGCTTTCCCATCATACAAGCTCTACAAGGTTATTGCATTCCATTCACTATATGTAAGTGATGAAGGACAATACCTTGCTTTTGCATCTCCTTAAGGCTGCATAGAACTAGAGTGACCTCTCCCATTGGCCATTTGGTGAGATGCATTGTTGTCTAGTACTCATGAATCTACAGGTGACTCTTCTTGCATTGAGGAGCATACCAACCTTGCTTCAGTTGCATCTATCGTCTCCTCAAACTCTTCATCTATCCTTTTGACATGAAAATATGCAATTTTCTATCCATTCCTTTTGCAATGCTATCGTTAAATATTCTTATTACTACTCCTCTTTTCACTCTTAACTTTGGTTAAGGAACCACCTTTACCTAGTGCATTGGTGGAGAATGTAGAATCTCCTTGGCTACTTCTTACTTGGGCTTTAAGTCGAGTATTCAAAGTAGTAACCCTTCCATCATACTTTGGTGGAGAATTTCGGAGACACCTTCAAGCTAGCCCCTTGCTAGTCTTCTATATACCTTCACAAGCCATTCGATAAGATGGATTCTTGATCTAAGTAATGGGTGCCTTAACCTTCTCTCCTTCTGCAAACTTCTCTACTTCCAATTCATTTTGTAAAACTTGAATGCATTTTTTGTTTTTTACCTCATAGTGACTCCTCAATATAATACATTCCTCACTTGCCTTGGATGTATGTTGAATAAGAGGCAAAATAGAGTCCACACTATTGTTCACTATATAATATAGTGCATTTGCATTCATTATCTTCCAATTTTGTAGAAGCTTTGCATCTAGAAGAATCACCATTCTCTAATCCAATGGGTCAAAGGTAGGTTGTGGCTCTTGCTCACTTCCCATCACCATCTCCAAAAGATCATAAGAATCAAGGATAACTGTAATCTTGAACTTCCAAAGAAAATGGTTGGTGGATGAACCCATAGTGTTTGCAATCCTAGATCCATTGCACCAACTCCACTTCCAGTTCTACTTCTAGATGCCAACACCTCCATAGTGTTGAAGCCTTTGTGCTCCATGAACTTGAAGCCTTTGCCTCCCAAGAACTCTAGCTTTGAAGCCTTTAGCTCTTGAGAACTCTAGCATTGAAGCCTCTAGCTCCCACAAGCTATAACATTGAAGTCTGTGCCTCCTAAGAACTCCAATGTTGAAGCCTTTACCTACCACAAACTTTGGGTTTGAAGCATTTACCTCTCACAAGCTTGAATATTGAAGCACTCCTTCTACAAATGCTAGAGTTGATTGCTTGGACTTCACTATCGCTGCAATCTTCTATACCTTCCCAAGCTCTAATACCATGTAAGAAGAAGAAAAATAAATAATGATTGAGCCATGGGTTAGTGGTGTAACTCTAATACCATGGAGTTACCACAACATATATAGGATCAAGGTTAGAGAGAAAGAGAGATATTGCTAATCATGGGAAAAACATAGGAGATGTGGTGGTAATGGAAAGTGGATTCAACATGAGTACAATATGAATGCAACTCAATTCAACTCAAACTCATAACTTTAATACAATGGAACTCAAACACTACACAATATATAGATGGTTCTATCGACCCATGCAATCCCTATATGGAGCTTAGATGGTGATCTGGATAGAATCTAGGTGAAGTCTATAGGCCAACGCCATGTGCACTAAGAAGGATACCCTAACGGTTACAAACACCACAAACTATGATCCTACATGGGGAGGGTTCCATTATTATAAGGTCCTCCAAGCCTAAGTCAGCCTACCCATGTTCTAGGGTCATGGTAGCTTGATCCATGCCCAAAATAATCTCCACCATTGACTTGTGGTACATCCAATTGTAGAAAGGTAAGATCAACAACCATTTGTTTACAATCCTTGATCTTGCTTAATCCACACTTAGGATCAAGTCTAGATCCAATGGCCCACATCAAATAGAACCTTCCTGTTAAACTATTGTTTAATCTGTTTATCAACTCTGGGTTCTTGGGATGGTTAGGGGTCTGTAAAACGGAGGCCTTGTTTTGTATTTTCCCAATTCTACAGATTCAGCTATATGCTACTTCACAGACTTAACGTGCTGAATTAGATTATTCTTCAACTACTTATCTGCATGCGCATTACAACATACTTCAACACGAGATAGTTAACTGTGCAATTTCGTCACTCCACCATAATATCGCTTAACTTAATACTTCATCAAAACTTAATACATTACTGAACTTAATTACAAAGAGACAGATGCAGACTACTCAGGATACACAAAATTCTGCAATGCGCACTCCATTCAACTTCAGGCATTTGCCCAGACCACAGTCCAGTGATGACATACCCTCTGACTCATGCACGCTTCTTTGTATTAATCAAAAAGTACAACTGTTGCACTACGCCCTTTCAGTATGCGTGCGACTTTTCAGAATTACATTCCGGTGGCTCACACTGGCACTCACGGTGGACTCAAACCCAAAAAGGAGAAATACAAAGTCAGGATTCATCTATAATGCCCTGTATGTACATGGAACGGGCTAACTTAAAGGTTCGGGCGATCTTATATTTTAAAGAATCTAACATATCCTTCAAGATCTCGGGCTCAATAAGTTGTGCATCAGTCCTGACCGAATGGAAGCTACTAACTGACTTATTAAAGACTCAGCTTGAGTCTGCAAAAATGCTTCTTGTAAATAAATATCATTTGCGAGAGCAACATCTCTACGCAACTTCATTTCTCCAATGTCAGCATCGATTCTGGATAATCTGTCAGCTTGAATGCCTAATTGCTTCTCCCTGCATTCAGGTTCTTGAGATTGAAACTACATTGTCTTGTAAAAATCTTCTCTTTCCTTTTGAATCGCTTCAATCTCCTTCTTCAATTTAATGGTCTGGCCAATCTCTTCTTCGAGAGAACGGCTTTTGTGGAAAAGCTCTTCGGTGAACCTGAGTGTTTACGACATTCGTAGCGAGTGTCTAAGAAGCTTCTTCTAAGATACTGATCTTATCTCTCGTTTCATGAAGTTTGTTGCCTAACACAGTCATGGCATCGCTTCAACCTATTAATCTCCGTATCCTATTTGGCAATAACATTATCCCTTTCAGTCAATTGCTCCTGCAATTGCTGAATGTGAGTTTGCACGGAATGAATATCTGTTTGCGCCTCAAGGAGTTCTACTTGGAGAGGTGCTATATCTGCTTCCAAGAGGTCTACTTTAGTTTGCAACTCCTGACGAAGAATCTGTTGTGTCGTTTGTAGTTGAAGGGGTAATTGCTAGGATAACTGAATTAAAATTTGGCCCATAGATGCCAAGTCGGTAAACATAAGCGGGGTGGGAATAGAAGGTGTAGGCTGCAATGGTTGGGAAGAAAGGAGGTGTGGAGACAAAGGTGGAGAGTAGTTGGGAGAAGAAGGAACTTTGTTCAGAACCTCACAGATTGCGGCTGGAGGCGAGGAGGGAGAAGCAGCAACAGTGACAAGAAGTTTGGTGGGAGGAGGAAGAGGCAGAATAGGTGTCTGGACAAGGACAATGCCTGTTTTGGGTTGGAGTAACAATGAAACAATGGAGATTTCAGTAACTGCCTCTTTAATACTTTTTTGTTGCTTTCTCGTGTCTGCTTGATCATCTGCTACTTGTGAGGAGGATGGATGACACATAATGGCAGTGCTGTCAGCCTTTGTATCCTTCACAGCCATGTCATCCAGGGATTGTGCTTCATCCCACCGGGAAGATTCAACCACGTCTTCCATGATAATATCAAGCTCCTGCTACTTAATTGGAGAAGACTGGGCAGATGCTACCTATAAGGAAGTGGCTATATCATGAAAAACATTAACCTCTTGGACAACAGTTGATTCCTACACTTGGCTTTGGGATGGGCTGATGCGAGTACGTCTGCGCCGGAAGAAGTGGAGAAGATCTTCATCATCATCATCGTCCTCCAGCATTTGTGTAGACTCATCATGTAATAGCAGAGTATTCACTGGGGGTGGTTGCTCGGCTTGAATCACTAGAAGAAGAAAGGCAAGAAGGTGCAACAATCGAGTCTGAGGGATCACATTCTTGGCTAATTTTTTAGAAACGGCTTGGCATTCGCGCTGAATGCGCCAGAAAAAGAATGAAGTGAAGTTGACTGCCTCTCCTGATGCAGTGTCAATCATCGAGTAGAAAGGACGTGAGATGTCGTAAGTGCATTTTTGGAGATTTGGGCAGCTACTAGGAATTGAAGTACGGTGCGCTCTGGTTCTGGATGACATAAAATGGCAAACGCGTTAGAGGAGTGCCAGGGGAAGAGTTCCTTCATTGTCACCATAGGCAGGACAGGGCCATCGAACAACCCCTCTTGAGGGAGACAGAATCCCTCAGCGAATGTACTGAGTGTAACAAAAACATGGGGGTTCAAGCATGCCAGTGGCCAGCATTTTTCTGTAGCAGTCGTAGTTGCAATGGCAGAGATTATTTGTGCACATAATGGATGGCACTCCACTGAATGCCAAGGCAATTTAGCAAAGGCCAGGAGACCTCGGGCACGTAAGAACTCGCTTACTTCTGGGGCGAGACCAACACTGAAGGTAACGATATTCCCTAGAGCTTCCATGGTGCAATCAGAACACACAAGAACACAGGGAATACAAAGGTCACAAGCACACAAGGATGCAATAGCTAATAACAGCGTAAAAAACATGATTAAGTAGAAACGCTAAAGGAATCACGCGAAAAGAAACATAATCATCAAGGAGTGTTGGAAATATACAAATATAATGGCGACATGCATGCATTAATAGAATCGGAGACACAGAAGGCGGCTACTAATCATGGTTAGGTAATAAAACAAAAATATTATGGTAAGTCGGTCAACCCAAATCACGCAAAAAGGAAAGGATTGTCGAGTCAGAATAGTGAGAAAAAAGGAATAAAAATACCGATCACGTATCATGAGGAGGAAGGCGGTGGATAATAGGGATGAAGCTTCCATCCATTGATCGCCTTAGGAAGAAGGGTACCAGTTAAGGTGGATAACCAAAAAGTTGCTGGTCCCACTTGTTCCGCAATATGGTAAGGGCCGAATCAGTGCAATTTAAATTTTCCAGCAGATCGCTTAGATTTAGCATTATAAAAGAGCACTAATTGGTTGATGGTAAACATGGGGGTTTTAAGGAAATGATCATGAGTTCTTGGTTGTCTGAGCGGAACTTCCTACAACACCAAAAAACTCTCGAGGCGCTGTTCATCCAGAGACTGTAAAGCATCCAACATCCAATCGAAAAGGAAATGATTCTTCCAGTAATAATTTCTCCTTTAATGCCACTCGTAGACTAGAAACCACTAGTTCCATAGGAGCAATAGCCTCCAAACCATAGGCCAACTTGAAGGGAGTTGTTCCGGTCACCACTTTATATGTTGTACGGTAAGCCCATAATACAGCAGGTAGGAATTGGTCCCATCTTTCCGAGCAATCTAGTACCAGTTTCTTTAAGATGTTCAATAGAGATTTGTTGGTGCTCTTAACGAGTCCATTTGCTCGTGGATAGTAGGGAGAACTAAACTTATGCACAATCTGGAAGGTTTTAGTAATCACTTGCATTAATGTGTTTGCAAAGTGTGTACCTTGATCAGTCACAATCTCCAAAGGTAAACCATAGCATGGAAAAATATCTTTCAACAAACATTTAGCGATTGCAACAGTTGTGGCTGACCGTAAAGTCCAAGCTTTGGCCCACCTAGTCGCATAATCCGTGCAGGTAAGAATATATCAGTTACTGGTAAGTGTCGCAGGAGGTGTTAGTGGTTAATCCAAGCCCCATTTTTGAAAAGGTTCGAGAGGCACCACTGGTTGGAGCGGAAAGTAATGTCTCTGTAAAGGTTGACCCAAACGTTGACACTCATCGCACTGTTGCACATACTTGGTCACGTCACGGTACATAGTAGGCCACCATAAGCCACTCTGCAGAATTTTTCGGTGGGTCAGGTCAACCGCAAAATGACCTCCAGCTAGGGCAAAATGAGCCATTGTGATAACTAAAGCAATTTCATGTGGCGGAACACATCTTAGCAACACTCCCAAGTGATCCATGTAATATAACTACCCAACAATTAGCCGGAATCGTCGACTATACATGGCCAGTTTACGGCGAGCAGGGGAGAGGTGGTACTAGGAGGACATCCACTGGTCAAGAAAAGCATCAAAGTGTCATAATAGGAGGATTTTATCGAAAATTCTTGTTGATCATCCTATACTATCTCAGTTGCATAGATAGCAGGTGTAGTATCATCAACTCCTTCCGGAAGTTCATCGGAATCCAACCGAGATAGAAAGTCGACAAGTGCGTGTGCGGACCCTCATCGATGTACTACTGAATAATCAAACTCTTGGAGCAACAATACCCATCTTGCTAACCTTCATCCCAAATGCTATTGGCGAACAAGGTATACCAAGGCTACATGATCGACATGGAAGGTGAAGTAGCATCCTAATAAATAATGCCAGAATTTCTTCACTGAATACACTAATCCGAGACATTCACGTTCAGTGACTAAATAATTACACTCCATCCGAGCCAATCTACGGCTTGCATAATACACTGGATTGAACCATTTTTCCATTTGTTGCATCAGCACGCTGCCAATTGCAATATCAGATGCATCCACAAAGACATGAAATGGTAGTTCCCAATTTGGCGCTTGCGAAATAGGAGCCTGCGTTAACAGTGATTCCAATCGATCGAAAGAGAGTTGACATGCCTCAGCCCATTCAAACTAATGAGGAGTACAGATTATCAATCGATTGAGTGGTGTGACCAGATGAGCAAGCCACCGTAGATGTCGTCCTTGCCATCGTATTTGTCCCAAGAAGCGCATCACTTCTTTGGGTGTCTTGGGAGCAGGTGCCTCCAACACGGCCTTATATAGATTTATTTGGGTTTAAGCACAAACAGTATTCTCGACATTTTGAAAAACAGCACCATAAATGGTACAGATGCACTGAAGTATCACCGGATAAGGGGAAGTCATCCAAGTAAAATCTCATAAATGTGGTTAGATAAGGAGAGAAAACTTCCTACATACAGCACTGTAACGGACTTGGAGCATTTCGCAAACCAAAACACATCACTGTACGCGCATAAACACCCCCATTGGTTATAAATGCTATCTTTGGAATGTCCTACTCTGCCATTCGTACTTGGTTATAACCACTATATCCATCCAAGAAGGAGTACATCTCACGACCTGCCACATCATCTAACATTGTGTCCAAAAACAGTAGAGGGAATGGATCAAGTATTGTTGCTGCATTTAATTTTCGGTAGTCCACACATATTCGTAATTGCTTATTCTTATTAGGGACTATGACAATGGGGGAAATCCACTCCGCGTGCTCGATAGTGACAATAAACCCAACCTTCAGCAATCGATCCAATTCTGCTTTGACTTGGGCTGCATAGTGAGGATTCATTCTATAGTTGGGTTGTTTAATACGCCGAGCATCTAGTTTCAGCATAACCCTATGTTGATAGATACGGGGATCCAACCCCTTCACATCTCGGTAATCCCATGCAAACACATCAGAGAATTCATGCAGTAACTGTAGTAAGTTATCTTGGAAGGTCTCTGATAGTCCCACCTTAATCTTTACTGGCCGTGGGTTGGCTTCATCACCTAAATTGCAGGTAACCAATTGGTCTTCCGATTACGTAGAGCAGCCAAGGCATGGCAAAATCATCAACTGGTTGAAGCGATTGTTGGAGAGTCGTGTCATCCAAGGTCGGTACTGCACTTTGTTTGGTGGCCCCAATCAGTTTTATGACCGTACAGGCTGCCAGACTCTAGTTATCTGCAACGTTTGTAAGTCCACAATTACGAGTGCCATCAGATCCTTGTTGGCTTGAAGAAAAGCTTCCTCTTCATCATCTGAAAGGCCATCCAGCATGTGTACAGGTTCGGCTATATATGGTCATGCATGCAAGTCACAAGACTTCATGTCGTCCAATGGAACGACATATTTACAGTGCTTATTCTTAAAAATCAATTCATGTGTTGACCAATCCTAAACTACCTTAGCTTTCTTTAACCATGTTCGTCCAAAGAGCAAGTTATAGTCGAGGCTAGATTCGGGTAACTCCAAAACAAAAAAGGTCATTTTAAAGATAGCTCCTTGAAGAATAATAGGAATATCTCGCACCAATCCCACCGGATGAACTCGGGATTGATCAGCCATTCGGACAAAAAATTGGACAGGTTCAATTTGTGTCCATTCCATCCGTTGAAAAAGTGTTGTTGTTGCACTGTATGATCCACCGTCGGATCAAGTTCGGGTTGAATTGTGACTGTCAAAGGGGCACATGAAGGTCCTAGACTGACCTACTGCTGGAACTATTGGTGCACGCCAGGAACCAAAGACAATAATTGTCCCAATGGTAGTGTAATGGACCCCTTGTATAAGACATCCCACACCGGATCAAATTTTGTTGGTTCCGACACGGTGTCCGGTGGGGACTCCGGTACCATTTGGGTCAGATTTCGGCCTTCTCATACTACGTACGATATGCTTTGCTGCGTCACCGAAAATGGGTCAGGAAAAATAGTTTGTTCCTGGGTTGCCCACTTTCTTGCCTTAGCAAACACCTTCTGCTGCTCACAAATTCCAGGTTCAAAAATCTCCGCAACTGGTTGTAATTGCTTTCTTGAACATGTTTGCACTACTGCTATTTGAGTGTCGACTGCTGAAATGTACACATGTTCGACATTGGGTGTTGTCTTTCCTTTTTCCTTTTATCGTACTCAGTCGCATCTTTACAGTACCTACAAATATGCCCTATTTCACCGCAAAAATGACATTTAGGTGGTGGAGGAGATGCATCTTCACGTGGATCCGCATTCCACCGAGTTTGTCCAAAGTTAGTTGACCGTGCTCCTCTATAATTCTTGTATCCTTGGTAATCACTATTCCTCATTTGTGGTGGTACCTAATGACTGACCGGTTATACTTGTTCCTAAATGATAGCATCGACAGTCTCTCTACTCTATATCTTTGCATTATAAGGACAAGCCTATGTAGCATGCTCCACTGTAATACAAATAGCGCAATACATCTGATTCAAAGTGCATGGTGAGCTGCTATGTCCTATATTTTTACATTTAGTACAGTAAATTTGTTTCAGAGGATCCTAGTTTGAATGCTTGGATGCCTTCAACCACTCTAGATCCTCAATGAATCCACCCACTTTATTTTCTAAGTGTAAAGCCATAGTGATTACTGCATCCAAGGTCATTCCTCCCACACATTGTATAATCATGATCTGTTTCAATTGGGGAAATAATCTGTTTATGAACCACTCAATAATGACGTCGTTTGGTAAATGCGCATGCACTCACGGTAGCTGCCATAAATGAGTCCAGAATAGAGTGGCATAATCTTGTACATTCTGGTGTGGCTTCTGCCTATTATTCTGCAGGTAATCAAAATTTTTTGTTGGGTTTTTCTTTAATCAGAATCGTTGCAGGAATCCATCCTTCACGTCATCATACTGCCGGAAATGATTCAAGTCATATTCGGTTAACCAATGAGTAGCTTCATTAACCAAAGTTGACTGGAACACGATGGCTTTATAAGCAGGGTCTACTGGGTAATTCAAAATGGCATAATTAATTTCAAATGTCCGCACATGCGCGTCGGGATCATCACCCAAAAACCTCCAAATTTTGTGTACATGACTCCGGCTGGCACCAAACGCGGTGGAATAATTTGTTGCTATTGTTGTTGTTGTTGTTGTTGTTGTTGCTGTTGATGTTGTTGTTGTTGTTATTGCTGTGAACTACTCATGTTGCCTGAACTTTGGGGATGGATTTCTTGATGTGCGTGGACCGTATGGTCACTTTGCCAACTTTCTGGTCCAAAAATGTCTCTGAGCCAATTACTAAAATCTAACAGCCCTCTCTCAACCTTAGTGTCAAAATTGGCTAACCTTGCACCTAAAAATGATGAATGCAGTAAATTACTGCCAAACAATAGTGCACTATCATCGAAAATCACCGAATTGTCATTGGAGATCACCGAATTGTCACCAAACAATACCGAACTGTCACCAAAGATCGCGGAATTATCATCGGCTAACGCTGAACTGTCATCGGACAGCACAGAAGTACAACCGGAAACTAATGTATTGTTTTCAGAACATACCGGACTATCATCGGAACGCACCAGATTATCGTCGCATTCTACCAAACTGCTTCTACACAGCACCAAACTACCACCGAAATTGCCACTCGCTTGTTGGATTGAACCTTCTGCAATTGAACTTGATTGTTCTTCACTTCTACCACCAAAGGGTGTTCCTAACAAATTCCGAACTGCCCAAGGATGTGGATGACTTCAATATTTGGGATAAGATTCACCGGAACGTGTTATCAGCATATATCAAAGGATTCTTCTTCGCTCTTTAACCTTTTCTTCAACTGGCTACTCCATTTCCCATAGAGGGCTCCAGTGTTAAACTATTGTTTAATCTGTTTATCAAATCTGGGTTCTTGGGATGGTTAGGGGCCTATAAAATAGAGGCCATGTTTTGTATTTTCCCAATTCTACAGATTCAGCTATATGCCACTTCACAGACTTAACACGCTGAATTCAATGGTTAGGAGTCTATAAAATAGAGGCCATGTTTTGTATTTTCCCAATTCTACAGATTCAGCTATATGCTACTTCACAAACTTAACATGTTGAATTAGATTATTCTTCAACTACTTATCTGCATGCGCATTACAGCATACTTCAACACGAGACAGTTAACTGCGCATTTTGTCACTCCACTGTAATATCGCTTAACTTAATACTTCATCAAAACTTAATACATTACTGAACTCAATTACAAAGAGACAGAGATGCAGACTACTCAGGATACACAAAATATCCCCAATGCGCGCTCCATTCAACTTCAGGCATTCGGCCAGACCACAGTCCGGCAATGACATACCCTCTGTCTCATGCATGCTTCTTTGTATTCATCAAAAAGTTACAATTGTTGCACTATGCCCTTTCGGTATGCGTGCGACTTTTCATAATTACATTCCAACGGCTCACACTTCCCCAAGTTAATAAAGCTACTTTTGTTTCTAGCCCTTGATTTAGGTTGATCCTCACATCATATCAATCCCAAATCCAATGGCTTAGAAGTAACCTTCCTAGCTATCCATGTACGCTGTACTCTAGACCTCATGTGACCTCAAAGTCAAGAACCTACCAATGTCCAACACTCTCACATGGCTTCTCTTCATAATGATAGCCTTACAAAATAGAGTGCTATGGAACAATGGTGTTGCTACATAAGGATAAGGCATTTTTAATACCCCCCCTCAATGTCCACCCAAAGTTGAACTATCTTCTTGGCTTAAGGCCAAGTCTTCCATGAGGGTGGAGCATTGATCATGTCTAACAGCCCCCTCAATGTCCACCTGAAGGTGAACTTCCTTTTTGGCATGATGCCAAGTCTTCCATGAGGATGAAGCATTGACCATGTCTAACACATCTCGATAGATGTACCATCTCCACTGTCTCTATTACTTGCTCATAGTCTTCCTATTAGAAAAGTATGACATTTTTGCTCATGTATTATACTCCCCTCATTCAACGTGCATCTAATTGTACAACAATCACCACATTTTCCTTGTTGTATGATTTTATCTTTGTTATCCATTCATTCTTCTTCGGGTGGCCATCTCTCTTATCGCATGCATTTCTTCTTGAGTATCATTTGCTTCTTGTTTGATAGGTAATGCAGTTGCCTTGAATTCTTCCCACTTGCTTCTTTTGCTCTACTGGCTTCCTCTTTCTTTAACTAAATGTGCCATAATGCTTTGGTGTTTTGAGTGGAGATGATGTTGTGGATATGCTTTGTCTATACATGGTTGCTTAGGGAGCTTATAAAATAACATAGCTACATTAAATGCAGGTTTTCATTTGATAGTAGAGTGCTAAAAAATACTTGAACATATGAGATAATTTAGCGCTCATTAGCACCTTTTCTACAATAGCTGCTGCTTTCTCTAAAGAATTCTTTTCACTCAAGTTGCAAAGATTCATCGGCATGAAATATATGAAGTGATGCAACTCTCTATGAAATGGTAAATGTGTAACAAGGAAATGAAAAATACTACTTAAAAGCATGGTTTTGATAAAGATTTGATAAGATGATGGTGATAAGAAAGCTATAGAAAAAGGTGATAATTATGCTTAATGAAAAATTATATTAGTGCTTAAAAGCACTCTTATTGTAAATGTGTGATATGGGAGGGAGGCTATGACTAAGAATAGAGTAGATAATGATGAAACTAATGAAAGAAAACTCGAAGGAAAAGGAATCAACATATGCTTGGAACCATGTTGAAATTGAAAAAGCACTACTCCTACTCTAGTCACATACACACATCTAACAAAATATGGAGGAAGGAACAAAAGATAAGAAAACATGATGAACTGAATAAATAGAAATGAACTTACAAAGAATGGTCTATGATCATGGAGACTCCACAAGGATAGTGTGGGCTTTCTTGTGAATGGGCTAGAGTGAATGAACTTGTGAGGAGTTATGTGAGGCCTTGCTTATATGGAGTTTGGAATAATTTCCTTGAATGAGGGATAACTTGGTATTAGAGCAATTCATCACTTCATCTAGGCGTCATTGACACCTCTCCAATTGTAGTCTCAAAATCACACGGAACTTGGTGAGGATACTCAGGCCTCCAAATGCACTGTTGCAATGCTTGTGCAAGCTATTTCATCTTCTTGTGCAAAAGGTATATACGAGTTTTGGTTTTCCAAGATAAGCATCTCAAAGTCTGCTACAGGTTTAGCAGAATTTGCCTGGGTAGTTTTGTTCAACTTTTTGAGATACAGTCAATTTTTTGCATCAAGGTATTTTAGTCACCAGCCATGGCTGAAACAAGTGATGTATTCCATATGTTGGTTGTTGAGGATAATTTGGATGGTACCAACTACCCGTTGTGGGATTATATGATGCAACATGTATTGGTTGCAAAAAGGACTATGGAACATTGTGTAGGGTGTTGAAAAACATCGTATCACACCTACAAATGTTGCAACTACATGTACTAAAGTTGACGCAGAAGGTGTTGGAGATGGTGACATTCTACAAATTCCTATTTGTGCTAGAATTTTTGCTCCACCTACTAAAGAGCAAATTCATTGGACCAGACACATGCATTGATAGCTTTGTCTATCAAACGTGCCATTATTCCTCAGATTCGCTCTTGCGGAATAGCTAAGGATGCTTAGGATACACTTACCACATTTGTACCAAGCTAGGAATGAGGCTCATGTTGCTTACCTCCAAAAACAGTTCGAGAGTGAGCACATGAATGAAGGTAATTCTATGGAGAGTTTTCTGACAAAGGTCAAGGATTCGAAAGAATAGTTGATTTCTGTTGATGAAGTCCTTCCTGACAATTCACTTGTGCAAACTATTTAGAATGGTCTTCCTCATTCAAACTTCTTCTCTTCCTTTGATGATGAAAGGCAATCCAAATGCGAGTTAGTTTTTGTTTTGCTGTGGGAACATCAGTCTAGGTAGAGAGGTCTATTATGCATGTTGTAGATCAAGCTTTCTTGGCTAGTCAAAAGGGCAAAGGAAAATGGATCTCTTCAACTAGTAAGCAAACATCTACCAATTCTGCACAATTAAAGAACAAAGACAAAGATGAGAAGAAATCAAAATAGCAAAAATTGTTTTGCAAATACTGTAAAGCAAACGGTCATGTCATTAAGAGCTATTCAAAACTAGCTACTAAAGAGGCAAAGAAGAAAGAGGCCGGAAAGGTTGTTGCAGAGGCCTCTACACCAAAAATAGAGTCTGTTAATCTTGTGTAGGAAGAAGAATCGGCATTTACTACTGTTTACAGTTTTGACCCATCTTCTCATGATCAGTGCATGCCTGTAGTAGACTCAAATGTTTGCCAGTATTTTGATAGTGGGTCAACCAAACATATTACCCCGCAGCAGAGTTTCTTCACTTCACTTGAGCCTGCCCCTACAGGGAATAATGTCATATGCGCCAACAACTCCTCTTATCCTATTATGGGAGTTTGTAAGATCATTTTGACCATTACTGGTGGTAGTTCTTTTACATTATCAGATGCTTTATTTGTGCCAGGGATCAAGAAGAATTTGTTATCAATTTTTGCATTAGCCAAGATTGGCTTGATTGTGAAATTTGTTGATGACAGGTGTACAGTTCATGATCTGTCAAATGGCAATGTGATTATTGCTTCTGGCATTTTATATCGTGGGTTGTATAAGCTCATAGACTATGAAATATCTATGAATGATTCCGCATGTGGAGTACATTATTTTCAGGCTATGTCAGATGCAAAGCTTTGGCATCCATGCTTTGGTCACATGAATTTTCATAGTTTGTTGTGCCTGTAGAAATCTGGAACAGTGTCCTCTTTACCCAAACTTGAGGCACCTGGAAAACATGTTTGTGAAGGCTGTATTTTGGGCAAAATGAAGCATTCCTCATTTCCAAAAGATGGTTCAGTTCCGGCTACTCAAAAATTACAGCTTGTACATAGTGATGTCTGTGGTCCTATGTAGACACCTTCTTTTGGAAATTATCTTTACTTTGTGACTTTCATTGATGATTTTTCCAAGCATGCATGGGTACATCCATTGAGAGCAAAGTCCAAAGTGTTCATGTGCTTCAAACAGTTTTTGCTTTTGGCTGGAAATCTATCAGCATGTAAAATAGGCACCCTCCATTTTGATCGAGGGGGAGAATATATGTCTTTTGATTTTAATGCATTTATGGCTGAAAGTGGGATAAAATACCATTGTACAGTGCGGTCACACCTCAATAGAATGGAGTTGCTGAGCAAAGAACAGGTCACTCATGGAGATGGCGGGGTGTATGGTCAAGAGTCAAGCTTTACCACATAGTTTCTGGCTTGAGGTTGTTATGTGTGCAGCATATGTACCTAACAGGTATCCCACTAAAGCGCTGCAATCTATCACTCCATATGAGGGTTGGCGGCAATCCATCTATTGCTCATTTACATGTTTTTTATTGTCAGGCATATGCATTAGTGCCTCAACAACATCGCAGAAAATTGGATGATAAAGTAGTAAAATGTATCTTTGTTGGGTACAATTCTAATAGTAAAGGCTATCGTTTATATCATCCACATGCCAAATGCATTCTGGTTAGCCATGATGTTGTTTTTGTGGAGGATGTTATTCAGCCATTTCTTTCATGTACTAAGGAGACATCCGTTAGATCCAAAGACATGTATGGTACTTTGCTGCCTCTTTTTACAAGTGGACAGTCTAGTGTTGATCCTAATGAGATGACTTCTTAGCCTCTGTAGGCTTTATGTGATGATACAGATCATCCCATATCTCATGCAGATTTACATGATGCACTTGTTGATGAAAGATCTGATATTGAGGAGGCAAAACCTATGCCAAATTGGTTGGTGCAGACTTTTCCTGACAACAAATTAGATGCATCTCTATCATATCATACTCGTTCAGGCTCTCATAGTGCCTCTTTTGCATCAAATTGCTATGCTATGGTGCATCTAGTCTCTATGACGAGAATGAACATTTTTTGTTTGATGAAGCACACATGTCTAAAAACTGGATGGCTGGAATGCAATCAGAATATGATGCTATCATGAAAAATGGTACCTGGTCTTTATGTGAATTGCCTCTTTGAAAGAATTCCATTGGCACTAAGTGGGTATATAAGCTGAAGCATAAGCATGATGGAATAGTTGATAGGTATAAGGCTAGGCTTGTTGCAAAGGGTTATGCACAAGAAAGAGGCATTGATTTTGATGAGACCTTTGCACCCACATGCCGTATGACTACTGTTTGTAGCATTTGTGCACTTGCAGTTAATCATGGTTGGAATGTACATTAGTTGGACATCAAAATAGCATTTCTAAATGGTGACTTGCATGAAGAAGTGTATGTTTTTCAACCCCGTGGCTTTGTGTATAAAGGGCATGAAAACCAGTGTGTAGGTTGAAGAAGGCATTATATGGTTTAAAGCAAGCACCACATGGTTGGTATGAAAAGATACATGCCTACTTATTGCCCATGGTTTTGAGAACATTCCAACTGAAAGCACCTTATATGTTAAGTGTGCTGGTGATGTGCTTTTGATCATTGTTGTGTATGTTGATGACATATTGCTACTCACTAGTCCTCATGAGAGGCATATTGTTGATTTTAAGGCTAATCTACATGCCTCATTTGAGATGTCTGACTTGGGGCATTTGCATCACTATTTGGGCATTCAGTTTATGCAAGTTGATGGTGGAATAGCTTTGTTTCAAATGAAATATATTGACACATTATTGCAGCATTTTGGCCTTGAAGACTGTAAACCTATCACGACTCCTATGGAGACAGGTTTACAATTGAGTCATCATGATGCTAGAGATGCATTTGATGCTATCATCTATCAGTAGGCTATTGGATTCTTGATTTACTTATGCATTACTTGGCTAGATATTCAGTTTGTTGTCTCACATATGAGCAAATTTATGCACTGCCGAGGTGTCAAGCATTGGCAGGCGGTTAAGCGCATCTTTTGCTACTTGACTGAAACATAAGAATCTTGCTAGAAAGACTAGAACTACAAGAATAGAGGAGATTAAAAATGAGTTGTCTAGTCTTGATGAGTGTAGGCCTACACAACGATTCATTGAGCTCCATAATAAACTTAAATATGAGATGTACGTTGAGGCTAGTATGGCTCTTTCTTCTTCAAGAGAATTCTAGGCTAGAAAGATTGACATACCTAATGAGCATATGTTCTCCTTGATGAAAAAAATAAAATTAAGAATTACATCCCTTTATTGAGTAAGAGGAGTAGCAAGACTTCTATCAACATTAAGGACAACTTATAGGAGGCCAAAAGCTTCTTTATAGATATTTTCTCAAGTACTCCCAACTGGGAGGAGAATTCCTCCTAGTTGGGAGTACACACCCCTCACTATCTTAGACCCGCCCCTCACTATCTGCAATATTAAAGAAACCAAATGTAAATTGAAATCCTATAGATCTCCTGTATTGATTAGATGAATTTATCTTGTATCTTAAAGACTTCATAACTCCTTATATTCTCTTGATCTGGGAAGAGGCTTCGAGGAAAGGTTTTCTCCCTATCCATGTTAACACTCAGATTGATGCATAAGAAAGGTAATAAAGAAGATATAAAGAATTGAAGTCCTATTACTTTCTTGACTACCATGTATAAAATCTTCTCCTCTTCTCTTGCCAGAACACTGAGTCGTCTTATGAACTAGATACTTCTACATGAACAAAAAGGTTTCATTAAGGGTTGGTTTATTCTTGATGCCATCATTTCTATTTGGGAAGGTCTTGAGTGTGTTGGAGAGAAAAAAAGAAGATTTGTTTTCTTCTGTAAAGTGGACTTTGACAAATTTTATGATAGAATAGAGTGGGATTTTATTCTTGAGTCCCTTCAAGATGTGGGTTTTGGTAAGAGATTCAACACGCATGTGAGTATACCCTCTTTGGAAATGCATACTCTAGAGTTTCCTTGAATGGTAGGTTATATGAGCCTTTTAAACTTTGTAGATCTATAAGGAAAGGTTGTCCTCTAGCTCCTCTCCTGTGTGCCATAGCTAGTGATACTTCAGGTTGCTTTAGCTAGTGATTCTGTTCGCCAGAATGAGGCTCAACCAAATGTGTTTATTGGTGAAATGTGTTTGCAAAATGATCTCTGATCATGTTTATCGCAAATTTAAGAATGTGTTAGTGACACCTTTTGTCGTGTCATTGATACAACGTGCCAACTAAAACTTTGATGTCAATTCTTGGGATGTAGCGAGTCCACATATTCAGAATCTGATAATATCTCACCATTGAGTTGTACCATTGAATTATACTCTGGAATTACAGAAATCGTCGAGTTATAAACACATAAATCACTAGTACAAAGATATGTAATAAGTGACTGCAAATAGAATTTACATTTTTTCAGCTGCTGCCAGCCTTAAAATTGTTGAAAATATGATGCGACGACAACAAGAGAAATTGTTTTGTCTGTGTTGCAAGATGACATTGAAGTATGATATCTTTTAAGAAACATTCTGCACACGAATTAATCAGTGTATTTGTCTACACATGTGGATGTGGTTGCAGAATAAATCCAGTGGACTTTTTTCTTCTTTTCTTTTCGCATGTAGGGCCGAAGAGGCACATCAACAGAGATTAGAACAGACGTTTGTACATGTAGGGCCGAAGAGGCACATCAATTCATAGGTGGAAGTTGAGCTTTGGAGATACTAGTTGATGATTTTCTTTTCTTTTTTTTTGAAAAGCAGGAAAATTATATTAAATGAAGACTGTACATTCTATGCAAGGGCAAGAGCCACAAGCACCAGTGATTACAAGAAAGAGGCCATGTCAAGCCTTTGGGCTGAGTATACAGAGGCTAATATGTTTCTCCATTTGAGAACTCAACAAAATTATACAGTGTGCTAGAAAAAACTTACGGACTTCAAATACAAGGAGAGGAATGTCTGTTTATTTAGGTAACAGTATCTCCTCTAAATTTAGATAACAGAGCAAACTTTGGACGTATGTAATACATTCAGGAGTGAATGAAACAGAGCTTTCTTTTTTTCTTTTTTCTTTTTCTTTTTGAGGTTTGGTCTAGTCGAACATAAAGATCAAAATCTCGAAAGAACAATTCACGCACGCAAAGCCATTTTTTGTAGCGCTAGCAAACATTAATTGAATATTTTGGCATATCAAAGGTAGATTTGATTAGCTCTCCACTCTTTGGATGATACCACAGACGTATTGCATTGAACTCGAACGGAATCCTCACGCATGAACTGCTGTCAGCCATTTGGGTTTTCCTGAAAGCGACACCACAACCGGCATGTGTTGATGCTCCCGCAATCGGAATGTTGACTTTCGCATTCGCTTGAATGGAAGTATCGCTAGTGAACTTGATGCCTCGGTGGTAGAGCACCTCCGTTACCACCCATAGCTCGATATACTTCTTCTTTCTGTAAGCGAATATATGCAAGCGTTAGTTTGTCTGTACTGTGCGCGCGCGCGCGCGCGCGCGAGAGAGAGAGAGAGAGAGAGAGAGAGAGCGCAATATGATAGAGATGACAATGGATATTATTGTGGCTCGTACGATTTACTACACATTCGGCAATTAAGAAAATTGATTTGTTTACTTTTATAATGATCTCATTCGGCAAGTAGGTGCTCTCACGCTTTCGTTCTCCCCCCACCCGGTGTCCCCTAAAGGCTCTACCCTCGTGTGTTCTTTATGGAAGAGTTGGAACAATTCAGCAGAATCAGTGATGAGTGGAGTTGGGATAAGTTGGGATAAGACAAAATGACTCTATCTGGTTCCAGATCGGTGGCATTAGGGGGGTGCAGACTTGGAACCTCCAAACTACAAAGCAGCTATGGAACAAGGGATTCAAAGAGTGGAAACAACTTTGGAAACAAGAGACCAGCCAGTGGATTAGGTTCGAAGACTTGGACCCAAGACTTAGAGTTACCCTAGAGGAATGGACTCTTCTTCAAGGAAGATGTTTAGCATGGGACCGCCCAACTACCCGCCTTCTCTGCGGTCAGGATCTTCCTTGCCTCGAGCGCCTCAAATGGAGCAACGGAAAGAAACTATCCAGAATCCCCAACTTCAAAGAGAACTTAGATGTTCATCACACTCTTAACAAGAGATGGTGCCTTTCTTGGACCAAACTTAGATGGGAACTATTTGGCACCCCTACCTGAGATAAAAAAGTCCGTTCTCATGTGGCAGATCTTGCATTAAAAAAAAAAGGGAATACCTCCACCAGTGTGAGTAGCTATGGCAATTGGCGATCCATTTGTTGATGAAAGAAAGATCTGGAATCCATCGCGCTGTCTCCGAGGAAATGTGTAGGCAAAGTGCAGATCTATCCACAGCTGCAGATTCAACGTTTCTCAGAACATAACCATTGTCCTGTGCAATTCTGAATCCCATGTCGCCGCCCATGCTATGTACCACCATCGATACATGTCCGCGTACAGAAGAGGATGTCTCTGACTGGCATTTATCGCCAATAACGCGAGTATTTATGAATTTTCCGCGGCAGTGCGGTGGATCGGAGACGCCGAGCATCCAACGCTGCAGATCTTTCAGTTCCTTGAGCAACACGACGTGACCATGACAAGTGGCCTCCACAGGGCATGCTTCTTCCGTGGCTTGAAATGAAAATTGTCCCAATTCCCTGTCGGTAAAGTATCCGATCCTCCTGAGCTGGGATTTTGACGTCCTCATAAGCAGCGTCAATGGCCCAACCTCCTGTGCACATGGTCTGAGCTGCAGGTGTATCATTTTCTGCAGTCGATATAGTACATATGAGTGTCTTTTGACGAGATATTGACACACACTCACTGAAACCGAAAACAGTAAAGATGGATCCACACATTACAGTGTTCCCCGACACACAATCCAACACTCTTACCATTGAGTTATACCCACCTTTTGTCGCAGAAACACAGAGATCACCCGTACAACAGATACCCCAAGCGACAGCCGAAACTCATAGTTTTTAGTTTACGTATGAGGTTGAACTGCAATTAGAAGTTACCTTCTTGAAAACTAGACCAAATCGAAATTACTTTCTTAAAATCGCCACGGAAGTGCACAAAGTTCTACTGTCCAAGAACAGAGAAGGAACTGCCGATAGCTAGGGAGTCTGCAGGAGATGAAAATGCGGATGTTCAGAATAAATTAATGGGGCTCCAGTACTTTTGAGCAGCCTTGCAATTGATGAACAGATGAGGATGTTCAGAATAAATTAATGGGGCTCCAGTACTTTTGAGCAGCCTTGCAATTGATGAACAGATGAGGAACTGCCGATAGCTAGGGAGTCTGCAGGAGATGAAAATGCGGATGTTCAGAATAAATTAATGGGGCTCCAGTACTTTTGAGCAGCCTTGCAATTGATGAACAGATGAGGATGTTCAGAATAAATTAATGGGGCTCCAGTACTTTTGAGCAGCCTGCCTTGCAATTGATGAACAGATGAGGATGTTCAGAATAAATTAATGGGGCTCCAGTACTTTTGAGCAGCCTTGCAATTGATGAACAGATGAGGAACTGCCGATAGCTAGGGAGTCTGCAGGAGATGAAAATGCGGATGTTCAGAATAAATTAATGGGGCTCCAGTACTTTTGAGCAGCCTTGCAATTGATGAACAGATGAGGATGTTCAGAATAAATTAATGGGGCTCCAGTACTTTTGAGCAGCCTTGCAATTGATGAACAGATGAGGAACTGCCGATAGCTAGGGAGTCTGCAGGAGATGAAAATGCGGATGTTCAGAATAAATTAATGGGGCTCCAGTACTTTTGAGCAGCCTTGCAATTGATGAACAGATGAGGATGTTCAGAATAAATTAATGGGGCTCCAGTACTTTTGAGCAGCCTTGCAATTGATGATGAACAGATGAGGAACTGCCGATAGCTAGGGAGTCTGCAGGAGATGAAAATGCGGATGTTCAGAATAAATTAATGGGGCTCCAGTACTTTTGAGCAGCCTTGCAATTGATGAACAGATGAGGATGTTCAAAATAAATTAATGGGGCTCCAGTACTTTTGAGCAGCCTGCCTTGCAATTGATGAACAGATGAGGATGTTCTGAATAAATTAATGGGGCTCCAGTACTTTTGAGCAGCCTTGCAATTGATGATGAACAGATGAGGAACTGCCGATAGCTAGGGAGTCTGCAGGAGATGAAAATGCCGATGTTCAGAATAAATTAATGGGGCTCCAGTACTTTTGAGCCGCCTTGCAATTGATGAACAGATGAGAAACTGCCGATAGCTAGGGAGTCTGCAGGAGACACACGCATAAACACAATCAACGCAGTCAGACACACATCGCCAGGAAACGTCGGAAAGAATTAGAAATAGATGAACAGATGAGAAAGCTCCTCAAAAAGGGCATTTTTTTGGTGCACACACACGCATAAACACAATCAACGCATGAATATGAGCTCTCAGACTTTGCCAGAGAACAATGTCCATTTTGCTTCTCCTATAAGAAGAACTCTGAAATCTGGAGACCTTAATCCATAAGTCTGGCAATCCAGGAAACGTCGAAAAGAATTAGAAATAGATGAACAGATCAGAAAGCTTTTTATTCTGTCTATAGCTGGAAGCTATCCATTCGATCGGTTGGTGTAGTTTGGGCCCATCGTTTTTTTTGGCCACCCTCGGTCGGTTTTTCTGAGCGGTTATTGGTCCCTCGGTGGTTTTTCTGAGCGCACGTGAAGGATCTCCTTTCTCTTCGATTGGTATTTTAAGAAGTGAATGCTAATCTTATCTCTCTAGCATTGGATTCAAAATCGAAGACAAGAGGAAGGGGAAAAAAGTGAAAGAACTGAAACCTCCGCAACTAAGACATTGAATTTGTTTCCCTTTCTTACCTTTTTCTTCGAAATGGACATTCATTTACGCTGAGCTCTTGACCATGCTTTACCTTTCGGAATTCCTTTACGCATAGCCAAAATCCAGAAAAGCTTTTCTCTTGGTGTTGGGGGGATTCATTTACGCATAGCCAAAATTCAAAGTGGTGTTGGGGGGGGGGGGGAGGGGGGGATTTTGGTCATTAAGATGTCGACCCTTATTCCCTTGTTTGTCATTAACAATGTGGCTCCCCCTCAGTCCGTCTCCCCCCTTGAGATGGAGTCCGTCCTATTGGACGTCGCGCCCCCAGAGGTCTCTTTATGCAAGGAGTCTGTGGCGGCAAAGCAAGAAGAACTGATGAAAACTTGTCTGATCGGTCAAATGTTTGGCCCTAGGCCCCCTCTTGAATGTGTGAGAACTTGGCTTCGCAAGGGGTGGTTCCCGCACGGCCTAATTGTGTCCAAATGTCAATTCCTGCGGGCGAATCACCTGCTTCTAGTATTTGAGAACGAAGAGATGGCTTTCCAAGCCCTGCAAGCCGGCTCTTGGCAAGTGGGCCGGTCCACCCTTTGCCTTTTTAAGTGGACCCCAGACTTTGTCCTAAATAGATCAAAGCCTCTTCGTTACCCGCTTTGGGTGGAGCTTCCCAATCTGCCTTTCTTCCTGTATGAATTTCTTAGTGAAATCGTCTCTCCGATCGGTCGCCCGATGGCCTCAAGACAGGATGTTGGGGGGTTAATCTACGATGGTGCTCAACGTTCTTTCAATGCAAGATGGCATCCACAGATCTGCGTTGAAACAGACTTGAACCAGGTCCTTCCCTCGAAAATCTCCATAAACTGTGGAGATGGTAAGACATGGACACAAGAGGTTACTTACAAGAATTTGCCAAACGCGTGCTTCCGGTGCGGGCATCAAGGTCATAGGATCAAAGACTGTACCCTGAAGAAAAGTACCAATAGAAACAAGCTTAAACCAGATGGGACCTTAGACCCTCTCCCCCAAGATGATACTCGGGGTCATCCCCCTCCAATGGAGGAAGAAGAGGGAACTCGCGTTGCTGAGACGGATTCAGAAGGATTCACTAAAGTGAGACGCAGGAGGAAAGTTAGCCCTCGAAGATCAACAGCAAGGAATACTACGATAGTTGCCCGCTCGAATAACATATACTGTAACCTAGAAAAAGAGATTAATGAGCTCGACTTCCCAGGGGACAACCATTTTAAAGAAGACCCCACTGATAATACCCTTGGGTGCTCTACCAACAAAGAAGACAGCCAAGAAGGTTATACCACGAGTAAAGAGGAAGGCTTCACTACTAGCAATGAAGACAACCCAGACAGCGAAAGCTCCTCTCTCGGTCCTACCCTCCCGGTATGCTTTCCAAGATTACCGCAACAAAAGTCAAAGCTTAAAGGAAAACAACCTTCCGGCATGCCTTGGAAGAGCCCCCTTAAGAGTAGGATCCTAAGTCAAGAAGGAGGGAGGAAAAAAGAAGACCACAAGAAGAAAAAAGATCGGGTCCCTCCCCTCAAAGAGGGCAACCATCATTAATGAAATTCACATCTCTAAACGTCAGGGGTCTGTCTGACCCGTCAAGAGCTTCGATTCTTGGCCAGTGGTTCAAAGACAAGTGCTTCGCCCCTGACTTTATTTGCTTACAAGAGATTAAAACCGACGGAGAGGATCTCCAGAAACGGCTTAAATGCATTTCTCCGAACCACCTTTGGTTCTCCACTTCTCACCCTAGAGGGACGGGGGGTGCTTCTATCGGCATTAGTCACTCCTTGTCTGGCAATGTGACCTCGACTTTTGAAGGTCGGAATCATCGTTGGATTGCTGCCTCTTTCGGGTTCCCTTTCCAGTTCACGATGGTCTCAATTTATGCCCCTAATGGTGAAGCACATAGAATCGATACTTGGGCTTCCCTCGACTCCCTTTCACACAATGTTCTGATTTGTGGGAACTTCAACATGGTTGAGTTTCCTGAGGACCAATGGAATAACAAAGGAAAAATTATTGACGGTCAGGAGAAAGAGATATGGGATAAAATCAAGCTCCATCTCGACCTAGTCGAGGTGAAAGACATGAAGGGGTTCTCCTGGTCAAATCTCCAGTCGGGGGACTCTTTGAGGAAAGCAAGACTTGATAGATGCTACATCGATCAGAACACCATCCTTCAGTGGGGTATTCCTTCGATTTCCCAACACATGGACCTGACTATCTCAGACCACTATCCGATTACTCTGTCTTTCAAACCAATTCCCATGTTCCAGAAAGCTCCTTGGTTTCATGCTTGACACACATCGTTTTCCCTCCCCTCTGTCCAGCAAGAAATTTCTGAGGTGTGGACGGAAGCCTTTGCTTACTGTAATGAACTGGCTAAGTGTTGGAGAAGCGTAGTAGAAAGGACTCGAAAAATTCTAATCAGGACTCAAAAGGCTATAAGAGAAATCCGAAAAAAAAGAAGAGAAACGGTGTACCGGAGGCTCCCACGGCTTGAAGAAGAGGTGAACAAAGGTAAGTTACATTGCCAACAAGGTCTTTTGAAAATCAGGCGAAGACTAAGATTAGAGGAGGAGGTTCAAAGGAAAAATCTTCAAATTTTCTTCAAAGATTGGTGGGCAGGGAAGGCCGACAAACCAACGAAAGAGATGTGTAACATCCTCAAAAGGAAACAAGCTAGGGAATCCATCCCCCTATTGGTCGATAACAATGGAACTGAATGTTGCACGGAAGTGGAGAATAGATCTATCATCGTCGAACACTTTACCAATCTTCTCGGGGTCTCGACTCCTCTTTCCCCCCACAGGCGCGACTCCATGGCAACCATCTCAAGGGTTGCTCAAACCAAAATCCCACAGAACTTGATTGCTCTACTGGATGCTAACATCTCCGAGAATGAAATTATCGAGGTTATTGATGCCCTTCCCAATGGGAAAAGTCCGGGTCCGGATGGCCTTACCAATGAGTTTTTCAAGTCCTTCAAACATCAGGTGGCCACCCCACTGCGCCTCGTGTGGCAAGAGGCTCTCTCACTGGTGCCCTCCCTAAGTGCCTGAATAATGGCGTCATCAAGTTAATCCACAAACGGGGAGATAAGAACAAAATTGAAAACTAGCGTCCGATTACCATGCTCCAAACAGGATACAAGATAATTGCAAAAGTTATCGCCAACAGAATCTCTGGTCATTTAAAGTCATGGCTGTGCGAGGACCAGAAAGGTTTTATCAAAGGTAGATCTATACTTGAAGCAATTATCAATATTTGGGAATTTCTTGCTTTTGCTGAGGAGTCTGCTGAAGATCTGGTATTCATTAAGATCGACTTCGACAAAGCGTATGACAGATTGGAATGGGACTTTATTCTTCAATCATTGAAAGACCTTGGATGCAGCCAAAAGTTCACGAAGATGGTTTCCACTCTTCTTGGAAATGCTTCAACTAGAATAAACATCAACGGTAAGCTCTCTGAGCCCATTCGTTTAAAAAGATCAATTAGGCAAGGTTGCCCTCTGGCTCCATTACTATTCGCTATCGCCTCGAATGGACTCAGCTGCCTATCAAAGCATCACATGGACGCTGGCAATCTCAAGGGTCTTTCCTTACCTCTAAATCACGGCCAAATGATTGTGAGACTTTTTGCTGATGACATGAATGCCTTTGTGCATAACGATATAAACAGCATTGAGGTGTTTTGGTGGTGCCTCCACACCTTTTGTGTGGCATCAGGCTCAAAAATCAACCATGCTAAAACTGCTTTTAGAGCAATCAGCGGACATACTCCCCAATTGTTGGTGGATCAGGGGTGTCAAGTTATCCCTAGCGGTCAAGTCTTCCGTCTCCTTGGCATTCCGATGGGATTTGACATCTCAATGGACCAACGCTGGAACTGGGTGCTATCCAAGCTGGATAGGAAGCTGAATCATTGGAAAGGTATGCAAGTCACCCTGGCAGGGCGTGCTATGGTTGTTAACACATTTATGCTGTCTACAATTATTTACTTTATCTCGTGTTGGAGACCTAAGGAGAAAGACTTGGCCAAAGTGGAAAGAATCTGCAGAAACTTCCTTTGGACTGGGGACCCCAACAGGAGGGGGATTCCCAAAATCAAATGGGAAACTTGCATTAGCCCTAAAGACTCAGGGGGCTTGGGAATTTTGGATATTGTTGGGTTGGCTGACAAGTTGGCGGCAAAGTGGCTTATCAAGGCTTGGAGCAATAGGGAGTCCTCTTGGGCTAAATTGATCTTCAGAAACACAGAAGACCTTACCTTAGTTGGCCACCGTGGTTGGAAGGACATAGGGATTCTCACGCTTTTGTTCTCCCCCCACCTGGTCTTCCCTAAAGGCTCTAGCCTCGTGTGTTCCTTATGGAAGAATTGGAACAAGGCCAAACAGTTCATCAAAATCAGTGATGAGTGGAAGTGGGCGGCTGGCATAGGACAAAATGACTCTATTTGGTTCCCGATCAGTGGCATTCGGGGGGTGGAGTCTTGGAACCTCCAAACTGCAAGGCGGTTATGGAACAAGGGGTTCAAACAGTGGAAACAACTCTGGAAACAAGAGACTAGCCAGTGGATTAGGTTCGAAGAATTGGATCCGAGACTTAGAGTTACCTTTGAGGAATGGACTCTTCTTCAAAGCAGGTGTTTAGCATGGAACCGCTCAACTACCCTCCTTCTCTGCGGTGAGGATCTTCCTTGCTTGGAGGGCCTCAAATGGAGCAATGGTAAGAAGCTATCCAGAATCCCCAACTTCAAAGAGGATTTAGATGTTCACCACACCCTTAACAAGAGGTGGTGCCTTTCTTGGACCAAACTTCGGTGGGAGCTAAAATTCATGTCTATTTGGCACCCCCTAATTGAGGTCAAAAAGTCCGTTCTCATGTGGCAGATCTTGCATAAAGGTATCTGGACCAACGCAAGGGCTAACAAAATCTGTGGTGTGCCGCCATGGTGCAAGCGTTGCCATCGGTGCATCGAAGATTTCGCTCACATGTTCTTCGACTGCCCCAAGTCCCGTGTTATCTGGCATCACGTGACCCGAGTATTGAGACTCACGAGTCAAATCAACTGGCAACAAGTGATGTTGGGTGAGGCGATCGGCTGCTCATCGAGGTTGTGGAATGCCATCAGAGGTGAGGCTCTCTGGAAGATTTGGAGGGAGCATTGTGTTGTCAATTTTGGCCAAACTCCTAAGGAATGGTCGATCGAGAAATCCTTGTTTCTCCTAGGTAAAAGAATCTCCCGAGTCAAGAGATCGCCACCGTTTAGACATCACTGTATTTATCTCCTCGAAAACAACAAGTTGAAACCCAAATGGGTCCCACATGAGGGTGATGATAATTTTATCCGCCTCATTTGTAATGCCCTGTAGCTTGCCATACTCCTCCCCTGCATTGTGGGATTTGGGGGGTCCCATGGGCACTAGTCCGATTCACTTGTAACTTTTTCTCTTTATTATAATTAAAGTCCGGGAGATTAGGCTAAGGCCGAACTTCCTTCTTTTATAAAAAAAAAAGGGCAACGTGCCAGCGGCGCAGCGCCCCTTTGGTGTTAGAGAATTGTCGTCTTGTTCGGCCTGTCTTTTTCGACTTCCTCATGCGTCTCTGCTGCTGTACTAGCATCCAATAGCATCACATCCGACGACATCCCTTTCCCTGCATTTCAAATTTGATCGCGACTCCGCCCAGTATCCGCGGATGGCGCCCCATGTACGACATCAAGCATAGTCTTTGTATTCTTAATGTCTCTCTCTTTTTTTTTTTAAGACAACAGGAAAAGGACAGCTTCTATAAGACGTCAATCTAGACAAGCGTCTTCAATGGCCGACAGTTACTGACAGAGGAAAGCTTCCTTGTAAGCATAAAGGAGCAAGAAGAGATGACGCAGGTGTTACACAGAAGTTCACAGATGCAGAACGTTTGGCACTCAGCAAAAGGAAAAGATTTCGGTATATAGAATGTAGAGTGCAAGAAACCCTAAACCCTAGCTCCTCGCTTCTCCTGTGTCACGGGTCGCTCTGTGAGTGGTTGCCCCCCTAGAGGGGGGGTCTGTTGGACTGCTTCCTCGCCGTTTCTATGGCGCTCCATGAGGTGCTTAGGAATGGAATAGCCGGCTCAAATGATTCGATTGGCATGATTAACTTCATGCTTAATACTGTGTTCGACTCCAGCTGTTTTAAATCTGGTCTGCCCTCTGGTACCGATGAATCTTATGATCGTTGCAACTTGCAGGTAAACCATATCTCTTTGCCGTCCCCACAAAGGCATGTTGGTCTTTCGTATGCGACTGCTGTCCAGTCCACGGCTCAAGCTCCCTTTTCTATGTTCAACGCTCAAGGTCTGACAGGTATGCACGCTTCCCTTAACTCTAACTGTGATAGACAAGGGAAAGAAAAAATTTCTGAGGATGTCTCTGAGGATAAGAACTCCCCTCATTTTATTAATTTGGAAGATATTGAAGAGGATAAGGATGATTGCACTCTTATTATTGATAGTTCCTCATTAGATTCTTGGAATAACCATCTGTCAGAGAAAGTAGTGATAGGTCTCTGCCATGGTCCTCGGCCTGCTCATGAAAATCTTAAAAACTGGATGAAAATCAATTGGGAAAGCAGAGGTCTATTTGTTAAACACATACAATACATCCCCAATAATTACTTTCTCTTCTTTTTTGAAGATGCTCATAATGCAATGCAGGTTATTGCTGAAGGTCATTGGATTATTAGGAATACTCCTATTTCCTTCTTCAAATGGTATCCTGGTTTTAACCCTAGGGGGGCCAAACCTACTAAGGTGCCTGTTTGGGTAGAATTTCCTGATTTGCCTGTTGAATACTATCGCTGGCTACAACAGTTGGGAAACCTCATTGGTAAAGTCTTGGGACAGAAACCAAAAAGTGGATTCAATCCTAAATGGGACCCGCAAATGTTGATTGAAGTAGACATCTCCAAGAATATTAAATCTGTGTTAGTCTTAAAGAATTCTGAAGGTCTTAAACTACATGAGCAAAAAGTCTATTATAAGAACCTTCCTAATGCCTGTTTTCATTGTTATAAGCAAGGACATCTGATCAGAGATTGTCCTAATCTGATGGTAACTAAAGTCAAAGACAACAATGAAGATAACAACAAGAAGCAGGTTGATAACTCTGTGAAAGAAGAGGATGCACTTGCAGATCAACTGGTTAGGAAGGCCCCCTTCAAGAATAGAAGGAAAACCTACAATATTGTTCAAAAACCTGAAGTGTTGATTAAAGAAATTAGCAATCCTTATCAAATTCTGGAAGATTGTGATAAAAATGATGTTTCAGGTGCAGGTAGCACAAATAAAGGTAATGCTATTCTCAACCCCCCTGTGCAGGCCGATTACTCTGGTGATGAACCAGGGTGGACCAGTGTTGGAAAAAAGGGCAGTTGTAAACCCTTTGATGTTCTTCCTTCTTCCTCTAATATGAATGTTGATAAAGGCAATATCTTTAAAACCAGTGATGATATCTTTATAGAGCAACTGAACAAAAGTGATGAAGATTTAATGCAGGCTGATTTAGAGACTTCCAATATGGATGTGGCTATGGCTTCTGATAGCCCTCTTGCAAAAGAAAAGTCAAAGTCAAAAAGGAAAGAGGTGGTCAGAATCTCTACCTCGGCAGTCAAACCTCTCAAGAATCATAAGAAGTAACTTCTCCTCCTTCTTCTGACTCTTATGGATTGCCTTAAAATTGTTTCCCTTAATACAAAAGGTCTTTCAGACCCAGTCAGAGGAAAAGTAATAAACAAATGGTTAACTGATGCTTCTTTGATGCCTGATTTCATTTGTCTGCAAGAAATTAAAATTAGTGGAAAGCAACTGTTCTCTAATCTTAAGTCTGTTAGCAGTAATTCCTCCTGGTTTCATACTAACCATTGTGGTAAAGGTGGTGCAGCTATTGGTATCAAAGCCAATTTGGAAAATCTGGTTGAAGAAGTGTTGGTAAGTGAAACTAATCAGTGGGTGGCTCTTAGATGTAAGGAACCCCTGAATTTCATCATTGTTAGTGTGTATGCTGCTAACTGCTCTGCCAACAGATCCAAGTGTTGGGAAGAAATTGGTAAGCTCTCAGGTGATATCATTCTCACTGGGGATTTCAACATGGTCACGAATTCGGTTGATAGAAATGGTAGCATTCACAACATCCTTTCTGGTAATGAAAAAAATAACTGGTTTAATATGGTGCTTAAGCATAACTCATGGATTTATCTATCAATACTGGTCATACCTGGAATAATAGGAGTGAAAGCAACTTTTTGTCTGCAAGGCTTGACAGGATTTATATGAACACCAATAGGTTTCAGTCTTTTTGGAACTGTTATTGTGAAGTAGATCCTTCCCTTCAACTGTCTTATCATATTCCTATTGTTGCCAAACTTATGAGTAATAACCCTAGCTACAGGGCTGGTTGGCCTCACCTTGACATGTCTTTGATTAAAATTCCTATTGTGAAAGACCATATTAAGTATATCTTCAATAAACATTTTTTCATGGGATGTTCTCCTTTTAAAGCCTGGGAGGAGGCGATCAAAGAAGTTCAGAGAACTCTTACTACTTATAAAAGAAAGGCTAGACTTACTAGATATAAGAGAAGGATGATGATAATCAATGAGATAGATAACTTAAGGAACTCTAAAATTCCTGACCAAGTTACGAACCAGAAGATCCTTGATTACCAGGAAAAAGTGAGGCATGAAGATTATCTTCTTGCTCGTGGTGCCCTTGTCACATCTAGAGAATTTTGGGCTGGTAAAATTGATAAGCCTAACAAGCATATGTTTGAGATTATGAGGAAAAAAAAAACCAGGGACCTCATCCCCCTGGTTAGAAAAAGGAATGGTGATTTAACTTCTTGTATGGAAGAAAACCTTCAGGAGGCTGTCTGTTTCTTTACCAATGTCTTCTCTATGCCTCCCAAGAGAGGGGAGCACATCTGGAGTGCAAGAGCTGCCATTGCCCAGAAAAGGAAGAAAATGATTCCTCCTGGCTTGGTCTCCCTCCTTGATCTCCCCCTCTCTGCTGGTGAGGTTAGAGAAACCATTAGTAAATTGAGGCCTGGCAAGTCTCCAGGGCATGATGGTATCCCCAATGAATTTTTTCAAGAGTTCAAAGAAGTTTTGGTGCCCATTATTCTCTGGATCTGGCAAGAAGCCATGAGAAGAGGATCTCTTTCTGCTTTCATTAATACTGGTGTCATTAAGCTGATTCACAAAAGAGGTTCTAAAGAAGATCTTAACAATTGGAGACCTATCTCTTGTCTGACTTCTCTGTATAAAATTTTTGCCTCCTCCTTGGCTAGAAGGTTGAGTCCCTTGATGGATAGAATCATCCTTCGTGAACAAAAAGGTTTTATAAAAGGGAGGTTTATTCTTGATGCTATTATCTCCATGTGGGAAGGATATGAGTACTCCAAGGAGATGAACATTGACACCTTCTTCTTCAAAATTGATTTTGACAAGGCTTATGACAGGATAGAATGGGAGTTTATTCTTCAATCCTTACAAGATATTGGTTTGGGAAAAAAATTTATTAAGTACACTAGCACTTTATTTGGTAATGCTCATTCTAAAGTTGCTATGAATGGTCATCTTTCTTCTCCCTTCAAGCTTTGTAGATCTATTCGTCAGGGATGTCCTTTAGCTCCCCTTCTCTTTGCTATCACGTCTGACGCTTTAGGGTGGCTTGTGAAAGACTCCATCTATCAAATTTGCATTAAGGGTATTCAGATCCCTCGAGCCCAGTCCCAATTGTGTCTTCAAATGTTTGCTGATGATACTAACCTCATTATGAAAGCTGATGATTCTTCTACTGATGCTTTTCTTCATTGTCTTAATACCTTTTATTTGGCCAGTGGCTCTGTTGTTAATCATGTTAAGACTGGTTTTTTTTCCACTAATGGTTGTATTCCAGACTGTGTTAAAAAAGCAGGTTGTGAGATCATTAAAAAGGGCTCTGTCTTCAGATTGTTGGGCATTCCCATGGGCTTTGAATTTACTCAAGAGCAAAGGTGGAGTTGGGTTTTGGACAAGTTTAAAAAAAAAATATTTAAGTGGATTGATTTTCAGGCTAATATTGCTCAAAGATCCTTTGTCCTCAAGCACTATATTCTTCCTTGTCTGACCTACTTCTTGGCTTGTTGGCATCCAACTAAGAAGCAATTGGGTCAAGCAATCTCTCTTGCTCGAAGATTTTTATGGGGGGAAAATAAGATTCCCAAGGTGGCCTGGAAAATCTGCTGCATGAAGAAGTCTGAAGGAGGGCTGGGATTGATTTGTCCTTCAAGATTGGCTACTCAGATGGCAGCTAAATGGATATATAGGGCAGTCTCTTTTGATGACTTCTGGGCCTGTCTCATCAAAAGAAATATCCCAAAATTTTGGATTCTAGATAATAAAAGTTGGACTAACTTTGATATCTGGGATGTGATCGTCTCTCCTGTTACTTTTGTGCCCAAAGGAAGTGTGCTAGTTTGCAACTTCTGGAATTCTTGGATGGTTATTAAAAGGGAGTACAAATTACCTATATGGTTACAGTTTAACTACTCTTTTTTGATGCAGGAATCCCTTTGGATTGGATGGCATGTTAAAGACTCCATCTCACCTTTACCTATCAGATGGAACAAATGTAGAAGAAAGGGATTCAAAAATTGGAACGACTTGATTAACAATGGTAATGTTTTGGATGATCTGCAAATAATAAATATTGATTATTTGTCTATTGCCTGTAAACAGATTCTTCTGGACAGAAGGGCAGAGCTGCTGGAAAAGCTGGATACCAATCTGTGGGAGAAGACTGTCAGTCTTGCTGAAGTTTCTCTTGATATGTTCACTAACTTCAAGAGTTCTGGCACCAGTATCAGTCTGCTGATTGGAAAGCTTAACAGAAAGTGGTGTCTCTCCTGGACTTCCCAACAATGGAGATATAGATTTCAGTGTGTATGGTCCTTTCCTGTGGCCATTAAACACTCCTACCTTCTCTGGTTGATCCTGCATAGAGGTGTTTGGACTGGCAGTAAGGCCAGGAAATTTAAAATTGGTGCAGGGAATTGTCTATTCTGTGGTACGGAAGAAGATTTGGAGCACCTGTTTTTCAGTTGCAAAAATGCTATCAGATACTGGAATGTCTTTTTCCTGTATTGTCAAACTGCTGGTGTTAAGCCCCCAGACATCAGAGTTCTTCTTATTGGAGAAGCTAATAAAATGGACATTGTGTTATGGCAATTGATGAGAGCTCACATCCTGTGGGCAATTTGGAAAGACAGGAACAGTAAAATTTTTTATAAACATTGTAAAGATCATTTTATCCCCAGTATGATGGGCTTAGTTAGACTCATTGATTGTGTGTATCAGAAAAGCCTGTAGTAACTCCTCAGATGATGCTAGTCCCCATTTCATTATTAAAAAGTACCCTTGTAATAAGTGGAGATCCAAATTGCTCCAATCTCCAAATAGTACTAGAGATAGTATGATAGACTTCATCAGGTGGCATATTGAAGGTCTTATGATGTAAGGTTTACCTTCCTATTGGAAGGCCCTTTGTACCCTTTTATTTCCTGCATCAATTTTAATTTTCCTGTATTCTCAAAAAAAAAAAAAGAAGAGATGACGCAAGTGCAGTACTGATAGCTACTGCCGTCGCAGAACTGATTGGAGCAGGGGCATTCAAACTTTGCATCCCCGAATAATGTATTATCCATAGCATGTTCGTGCAGCTCCGCCAGCGAGGAGAAGTCTGTGCAATATGAACATCTGTTCCTAAGGAAGGTTTAACAGCAACTTCAGCTCTTGACAGACTTTCCGCGATCAACCGACTTCCTCTACGATTGACATGCTCTCCGCGATTGATAGTTTTGGCTGGTCCCCGCGATTGATGGTTTTCTCCCGAGTTTTCTGCGATTGATGGTTTTTCACTCGACGATTGACGGTTTTGCTAATGAGCAGTTTCCGCGATTGACGGTTTTGGCTGGTCCCCGCGATTGATGGTTTTCTCCCGAGTTTTCCGCGATGGATGGTTTTTCACTCGACGATTGACGGTTTGCTAATGAGCAGTTTCTCGTATTCCGTTGCGATTGACACCTCGTAAGCAAGGCTTAAATTTGACGCCCAGCCCTGGGCTTCATGGAAATGTGCATGAAGCCTGAGCATAAAACTAAGCTTCTTTTGAAGCTTTTTCAGTAATAAAAGGGCTTCATCTTTTCACACAAACATACTATTTTACAATACGAAATCCCCTCACCATAGATGTGATAGATGAAAAATGTATTTTAATAAAAGTTAGTCAAGCCATTAATCAGACATATGTCATGTTTTATGACTCACTCATCATGGACGATTTGTCTTATTTGAAATGTGAAGGCTCTTATGAAGATCAATGCCTGCATTTACAACAAAGTCACTAGTGCTGTGATTTTTGAAATCTTGCTAAGGATCACTTGTACATGTTGAAAGCATGCAATATCCAAAGCTAGTCTCACTAACCATGTGAAATGTGTCTAACATAAAATGTACAAATGTACAGACTCTTTGAAAGATCAGCCCCGAATGACTTAACATCATATTCCCTAACTTCATCATCACTTTTGTTCAATCCAGATAAGTCATATGCTGAAAACTTCTGGTGTGAGACAACCAAGAGTTCTGCATTAAGAAAAAAGGGTGGCACTTATTAGTCTATTAGATGTATTAATGGAGTCTTGTATATCCATAATTCTGACGAACTCATGTATACACCGTTTGCAACTTGAAAGCTTCACGATGAGATGTGCATCCTCGAGATTTTTTTAGCCTCATTGATGGAGGAACTTTATAGGCTAACCCTTTTATCTTTCATTGAAAGATGTGAGAGCGCCTACAATGTCATGCTCCATACTTTTTCCCCCAAGGCTAATCAACACATGGAACTTATGTGCAGCATGTAACGCGTTTGAGCTTCTCACCTTTCCACTGAACCACCTTTCCTTGGATGCCTAATAACTGATGACTACAGCCTTGGTCATGAAGGCATCATGCACAAGATTTCAGATGTCTTCATATGTCTGCAGAAATCTACCAAGAAGGCATCATACACAAGATGAAAGAATTTCGATAATGTCCAAGCTAAAATTGCAATCTCCATTTGTCAGTTTGGGTTCTCCTATGGCAAGATAATATTTCCAAGATGGTGCGCATATCTGGAATGACTAGCAACTTGCAACCCAGGAAGGAGAGATTTTCTTGTAAAAGATCCAACGTTCTTTAATCTGTTAAAAAAAAACACATCACTGTAATAATGACCCCATATATTCCATTGTTCCACTAGAAACGTGTACAATTTTCAATTTGACGATCTTACTCACCCACTTTCTAAAATGTGTGCGAGTTCCAATAATAATCATCATCATAGTCCGGTTTGTTATAAGAGGTTCATAATCTGAAGAAAACTCCATATATTCAATCATCGAATGGTAATGTGTGAACTTCAATTTCACAGCCTTGCATCTACAGCCATCTCCTGAAATCAAAGCCATATTTTTCCACAGAGTCGCATTAGATATTTATAGACAGGTTAATGTTTTGTTGGTTTTGAAGATAGAGATGAAATGAGAACAAATCTATAAATTCCAATCTCTTGAATGTTTTGTAAACAACAATCATGATTACACATCAATTTTCCTACATATCGTACCTCTGTTGCCGCATAGATAAATGCTTTCTAACCATGTAAAAATCCTCCAAATCTCACACGTGGGATCAATTGACATAAACTATTGCCGACTCCTATATACTTTTGTGTCAAGAGTGAGATGCTTCCACGGTTCCTCGTCAAATATCTATGTTTTCCCAATAATGAAGTCTCTCTCTCTCACACAGATACTTCCACAAATTACATGTCACTAGTGAGAAAAAGATGGCGCAAGGTCATTCGAAAAGCATCTCAAGGGATGCCAAAACATGCAGACAGAGTAGGGAATGACATGACCCAAAGAACTTACCTTCATCCAGGGATCGATCATGTACAATCAAGTCAATGGAACTACTGAATCATATTTGAGCTATGGACGTCACGAGCCGCGACTCCAAGAGGAAGTGTAGCTTGTTCATAAGCCGCTTGTTCTTTCCTACCGTATGCCACTTCCAAAAGCCTACTCAGAGCCTCAGGTCTCGACCCTCGAGTGGATCGAGGAGTCAAGGGCAAGGAGTTTCAAACTAAATGAGGCGCGAACCAAAAACTAGGGTTTACAGTTTGAAATTTAGAGTACATACATACTAAAACTTACAGGAAACAACTAAAATTTAGAGTACATACTAAAATTTAGAGGAAACAACTTTTTTTTACACATTATGAGTTGTTCACACATTTGAACCTACTGCCCACTGCCCGTCCCGACAGCTCAAAATGTCAAAGCTTTGATTATACATACATAAGGCTCTAGCCATGGCTCTTATTTTTAATATGGGCCATGGTCTATGGGTAGCATATGACTCAAACATATGTTACATGATACCCATAAGCATCATATGACTCCTTAGCACAATCTTTAAGAGTCATATGACGCTTAAGGATTGCACATGGGTGTCCCCATGAAGCCCAAGATCAATTTTTAGGCGTCTAAGGACGCCTAAAATTTCTTGGGACGCCCATTTGGGCTTCAAATTTAACCATTGCTCGTAAGTGGTGCACGATAAACACCTTGGATATCTACCCCGTTTGCTTTCAAAATGGGTGTGGCGGCAGTCGACTTTTAAATGTCCTCATTCATTCATAGCGCATTTCTCTGGGCTTGCCGGCAGCTCTTCTTGGCCCTCTTGCCACATGTCTCCCAGCGCCATGCGTCTCCCTATCGCTTGCTATTGAAAGTTAAAGGTTAACTTAAAGAAAAAAAGAGAGTACCATCGTGTTCAAGTACTGTTGAGCCTTCCTTTAACCACCCTAAGAATGCATTTTCGAGTTTAATGCTCTATCGCTTTCGCACTTCAAAGCTCTGCATCATTTTAAAGGCTTAATAGAAAGTTAAAGGCTTAAAGTTAAAGATTTGACTAAGCGGGGTTCAATTATCAATTAGTTGCGGGGTTCAATTAACAATTTGCCATGAACAATGTGGCTCCCCCTCAGTCCGTGTCCCCCCTTGAGATGGAGTCCGTCCCAGTGGACGTCGCGCCTCCAGAGGTCTCTTTATGCAAGGAGTCTGTGGCGGCTAAGCAAGAAGAACTGAAGAAAACTTGCCTGATCGGTCAAATGTTTGGCCCCACGCCCCCTCTTGAAAGTGTGAGAACTTGGCTTCGCAAGGAGTGGTTCCCGCGTGGCCTAATTGTGTCCAAATGTCAATTCTTGCCAGCGAATCACCTGCTTCTAGTATTTAAGAACGAAGAGATGGCTTTCCAAGCCCTGCAAGCCGGCTCCTGGCAAGTGGGCCGGTCCACCCTTTGCCTTTTTAAGTGGACCCCAGACTTTGTCCCGAACAGATCAAAGCCTCTTCGTTACCCGCTTTGGGTGGAGCTTCCCAATCTGGCTTTCTTCATGTATGGATTTCTTTGTGAAATCGTCTCACCGATCGGTCGCCTGATGGCCGCAAGACAGGATGTTGGGGGGTTAATCTACGATGGTGCTCAACATTCTTTCAATGCAAGATGGCATCCACAGATCTGCGTTGAAACAGACCTGAACCAGGTCCTTCCCTCGAAGATCTCCATAAACTGTGGAGATGGTAAGACCTGGACACAAGAGGTTACTTACAAGAATTTGCCAAACGCGTGCTTCCAGTGCGGGCATGAAGGTCATAGGATCAAAGACTGCCCCCTGAAGAAAAGTACCAATAAAAACAAGCTTAAACGAGATAGGACCCTAGACCATCTCCCCCAAGATGACACTCGGGGTCATCCCCCTCCAATGGAGGAAGAAGAGGGAACTCGCGTTGCTGAGACGGATTCAGAAGGATTCACTGAAGTGAGACGCAGGAGGAAAGTTAGCCCTCGAAGATCAACAGCAAGGAATACTACGACAGTTGCCCCCTCGAATAACATATACTGTAACCTAGAAAAAGAGATTAATGAGGTCGACTTCCGAGGGGAT
Organism: Ceratopteris richardii; assembly: GCA_020310875.1. NCBI lineage: Eukaryota > Viridiplantae > Streptophyta > Polypodiopsida > Polypodiales > Pteridaceae > Ceratopteris > Ceratopteris richardii. The sequence goes on from CM035443.1 coordinate 8,137,093, forward strand.
AACCTCTTTGAAGAAGACCCCACTAATAATACCCTTGGGTGCTCTACCAGCAAAGAAGACAACCAAGAAGGTTATACCACGAGTAAAGAGCAAGGCTTCACTACCAGCAATGAAGACAACCCAGACAGCAAAAGCTCCTCTCTTGGTCCTACCCTCCCGGTATGCTTTCCAAGATTACCACAACAAAAGTCAAAGCTTAAAGGAAAATAACCTTCCGGCATGCCTTGGAAGAGCCCCCTCAAGAGTAGGATCCTAAGTCAAGAAGTAGGGAAGAAAAAAGAAGACCACAAGAAGAAAAAAGATCGGGTCCCTCCCCTCAAAGAGGGCAACCATCATTAATGAAATTCACATCTCTAAACGTCAGGGGTCTGTCTGACCCGTCAAGAGCTTCGATTCTTGGCCAGTGGTTCAAAGACAAGTGCTTCGCCCCTCACTTTATTTGCTTACAAGAGATTAAAATCGACGGAGAGGATCTACAGAAACGGCTTAAATGCATTTCTCCGAACCACCTTTGGTTCTCCACTTCTCACCCTAGACGGACGGGGGGTGCTTCTATCGGCATTAGTCACTCCTTGTCTGGCAATGTGACCTCGACTTTGGAAGGTCGGAATCATCGTTGGATTGCTGCCTCTTTCGGGTTCCCTTTCCAGTTCACTGTGGTCTCAATTTATGCCCCTAATGGTGAAGCAGATAGAATCGATACTTGGGCTTCCCTCGACTCCCTTTCACACAATGTTCTGATTTGTGGGGACTTCAACATGGTTGAGTTTCCTGAGGACCGATGGAATAACAAAGGAAAAATTATTGACGGTCAGGAGAAAGAGATATGGGATAAAATCAAGCTCCATCTCGACCTAGTCGAGGTGAAAGACATGAAGGGGTTCTCCTGGTCAAATCTCCAATCGGGGGACTCTTTGAGGAAATCAAGACTTGATAGATGCTACATCGATTAGAACACCATCCTTCAGTGGGGTATTCCTTCGATTTCCCAACACATGGACCTGACTATCTCAGACCACTATCCGATTACTCTGTCTTTCAAACCGATTCCCATGCTCCAGAAAGCTCCTTGGTTTCATGCTTGTCAGACATCGTTTTCCCTCCCCTCTGTCCACCAAGAAATTTCTGAGGTGTGGACGAAAGCCTTTGCTTACTGTAATGAACCGGCTAAGTGTTGGAGAAGCGCAGTATAAAGGACTCGAAAAATTCTAATCAGGACTCAAAAGGCTATAAGAGAAATCCAAAAAAAAAGAAGAGAAACGGTGTACCAGAGGCTCTCACGGCTTGAAGAAGAGGTGAACAAAGGTAAGTTACATTGCCAACAAGGTCTTTTGAAAATCAGGGGAAGACTAAGATTAGAGGAGGAGGTTCAAAGGAAAAATCTTCAAATTTTCTTCAAAGATTGGTGGGCAGGGAAGGCCAACAAACCAACGAAAGAGATGTGTAACATCCTCAAAAGGAAACAAGCTAGAGAATCCATCCCCCTAATGGTCGATAACAATGGAACTAAATGTTGCACGGAAGTGAAGAATAGATCTATCATCGTCGAACACTTTACCAATCTTCTCGGGGTCTCGACTCCTCTTTCCCCCCACAGGCGCGACTCTATGGCAACCATCTCAAGGGTTGCTCAAACCAGAATCCCACAGAACTTGATTGCTCTACTGGATGATTACATCTCCGAGAATGAAATTATCGAGGTTATTGATGCCCTTCCCAATGGGAAATGTCCGGGTCCGGGTGGCCTTACCAATGAGTTTTTCAAGTCCTTCAAACATCAGGTGGCCACCCAATTGGCCTCGTGTGGCAAGAGGCTCTCTCTTTGGGTGTCCTCCCTGAGTGCCTGAATAATGGCGTCATCAAGTTAATCCACAAACGGGGAGATAAGAACAAAATTGAAAACTGGCGTCCGATTACCATGCTCCAAACACGATACAAGATAATTGCAAAAGTCATCGCCAACAGAATCTCTTGTCATTTAAAGTCATGGCTGTGCGAGGACTAGAAAGGTTTTATCAAGGTAGATCTATACTTGAAGCAATTATCGATATTTGGGAAAGCCTTGCTTTTGCTGAGGAGTCTGCTCAAGATCTAGTATTCATTAAGATCGACTTCGACAAAGCGTATGACCGATTGGAATGGGACTTTATTCTTCAATCATTGAAAGACCTTGGATGCAGCCAAAAGATTACGAAGATGGTTTCCACTCCTCTTGGAAATGCTTCAACTAGAATAAACATCAACGGTAAGCTCTCTGAGCCCATTCGTTTAAAAAGATCAATTAGGCAAGGCTGCCCTCTGGCTCCATTACTATTCGCAATCGCTTCGAATGGACTCAGCTGCCTATTAAAGCATCACATGGACGCTGGCAATCTCAAGGGTCTTTCCTTACCTCTAAATCACAGCCAAATGATTGTGAGACTTTTCGTGGATGAAATGAATGCCTTTGTGCATAACGATATAAACAACATTGAGATGTTTTGGTGGTGCCTCCACACCTTTTGTGTGGCATCAGGCTCAAAAATCAACCATGCTAAAACTGCTTTTAGAGCAATCAGCGGACATACTCCCCAATTGTTGGTGGATCAGGGGTGTCAAGTTATCCCTGGCGGTCAAGTCCTCCGTCTCCTTGGCATTCCGATGGGTTTCGATATCTCAATGGACCAACGCTGGAACTGGGTGCTATCCAAGCTGGATAGGAAGCTGAATCAGTGGAAAGGTATGCAAGTCAACCTGGCAGGGCGTGCTATAGTTGTTAACACATTCATGTTGTCTACAATTATTTACTTTATCTCGTGTTGGAGACCTAAGGAGAAAGACTTGGCCAAAGTGGAAAGAATCTGCAGAAACTTCCTTTGGACTGGGGACCCCAACAGAAAGTGGATTCCCAAAATCAAATGGGAAACTTGCATTAGCCCTAAAGACTCAGGGGGCTTGGGAATTTTGGATATTGTTGGGTTGGCTGACAAGTTGGCGGCAAAGTGGCTTATCAAGGCTTGGAGCAATAGGGAGTCCTCTTGGGCTAAATTGATCTTCAGAAACACGGAAGACCTTACCTTTGTTGGCCACCCTGGTTGGAAGGACATAGGGACTCTCACGCTTTTGTTCTCCCCCCACCCGGTCTTCCCTAAAGGCTCTAGCCTCGTGTGTTCCTTATGGAAGAATTGGAACAAGGCCAAACAGTTCATCAAAATCAGTGATGAGTGGAAGTGGGCGGCTGGCATAAGACAAAATGACTCTATTTGGTTCCTGATCAGTGGCATTCGGGGGGTGGAGTCTTGGAACCTCCAAAGAGCAAGGCGGTTATGGAAGAAGGGGTTCAAACAGTGGAAACAACTCTGGAAACAAGAGACCAGCGAGTGGATTAGGTTCGAAGAATTGGATCCGAGACTTAGAGTTACCTTTGAGGAATGGACTCTTCTTCAAAGCAGGTGTTTAGCCTGGGACCGCTCAACTACCCGCCTTCTCTGCGGTCAGGATCTTCCTTGCTTGGAGGGCCTCAAATGGAGCAATGGTAAGAAGCTATCCATAATCCCCAACTTCAAAGAGGATTTGGATGTTCACCACACCCTTAACAAGAGATGGTGCCTTTCTTGGACCAAACTTCGGTGGGAGCTAAAATTCATGTCTATTTGGCACCCCCTAATTGAGGTCAAAAAGTCCGTTCTCATGTGGCAGATCTTGCATAAAGGTATCTGGACCAATGCAAGGGCTAACAAAATCTGTGGTTTGCCGCCATGGTGCAAGCGTTGCCATCGGTGCATCGAAGATTTAGCTCACTTGTTCTTCGACTGCCCCAAGTCCCGTGTTATCTGGCATCACGTGACCCGAGTATTGAGACTCACGAGTCAAATCAACTGGCAACAAGTGATGTTGGGTGAGGCGATCGGTTGCTCATCGAGGCTGTGGAATGCCATCAGAGGTGAGGCTCTCTGGAAGATTTGGAGGGAGCGTTGTGTTGTCAATTTTGGCCAAACTCCTAAGGAATGGTCGATCGAGAAATCCTTGTTTTTCCTTGGTAAAAGAATCTCCCGAGTCAAGAGATCGCCACCGTTTAGACATCACTGTATTTATCTTCTTGAAAACAACAAGTTGAAACCCAAATGGGTCCCACATGAGGGTGATGATAATTTTATCCGCCTCATTTGTAATGACCTGTAGCTTGTCATACTCCTCCCCTGCATTGTGGGCTTTGGAGGGTCCCATGGGCACTAGTCCCATTCACTTGTAACTTTTTCTTTTTATTATAATTAAAGTCCGGGAGATTATGCTAAGGCCGAACTTCCTTTACTTAAAAAAAAAAAAAAGGGCATTTTTTTGGTGTACACACACACGCATAAACACAATCAACGCAGTCAGACACACATCGCCAGGAAACGTCGGAAAGAATTAGAAATAGATTAGCTGGATGACATTGTAATTTTTTTTCCAGCTTCTCTCTCTTTTCGTACCAGAATCAGATTATTAAGAAGATATCATTCGAGGCTTTGTATCCAAACATTTCATTCTCTCCCTCCCTCTCCCTCTCTCCCCCTCTCTCTCTCACACACACACACGTAAGCACAGTCACACGCATTCAGACACACATCTAGAAGCTTCGGAAAGAATCTGAAATAGATTAGTTAGATGCCATTGTAGTGATTTCTTCCTGGTTCTCTCTCTACGTACTAGAATCCGAATACTAAGAAGACAGCATAAGAGTCTTTATATCCGATCATCTCTCTCTCTCACACACACACACTTCTTTTCAATGTCTCTCTTGAATTGATATCAGAATTAGATGAAAAAGATATAATCATAATGTTCCTGTCATAGCCCATGTTAAACACGCTGAGGGCGTCGATTTGCTTAGATGTTGTAGCTCGGGGCGTGTGACCTGCAATGGCGACACTCGACTTCATTGCTACCGTGACGGACCCTACGCTATCGCGATAGACTACCTTCGCGACAGACGGCTTCCCGGCTTCCCAGCTATCGCGATAGACGGCCTCCGCGACAAACGGCTTCCTGGCTTCCCAGCTATCGTGATAGACGCCTTCCCTGCTATCGCGATAGAGGGCCTGCATTCGCGATAGACCGCTTGCATTCACGTGAGGCAGTGGGCTAACGCGATAGATGGTTTTTGATACACGATAGGTGGTTTTTGCTTCCCGCGTTTGACGGCGTTTGCTTTCCCGATACATGGATTTCCCTCTCTCTCCTTTCCTGTTAAACGGTTTTCTTTCGTTTTTGATTTTGTGTGTTTCCTCACGTGACGCTTTCGGCTTTGATTTTCTGTAGCTCTCGCACTCTAATAGTTTTCTTTTTCGAAGTTAAAATAAAAAGGTTTTAATGTAAGTAAGACGCAGGAGAAAAGTTAACCCTCGAAGATCAACAGCAAGGAATGCTACGTCCATTGCCCCCTCAAATAACATATATTGTAACCTAGAAAAGGAGACTAATGAGGTCGACTTCCCAGGGGACAACCACTCTGAAGAAGACCCCACTGATAATACCCTTGGGTGCTCTACCAACAAAGAAGACAACCAAGAAGGCTACACCACGAGTAAAGAGGAGGGCTTCACTACTAGCAATGAAGACAACCCAGACAGTGAAAGCTCCTCTCTTGGTCCTACCCTTCCGGTATGCTTTCCAAGTGTACCGCAACAAAAGTCAAAGCTTTAAGGAAAACAACCTTCTGGCATGCCTTGGAAGAGCCCCCTCAAGAGTAGGATCCTAAGTCAAGAAGTTGGGAGGAAAAAAGAAGACCACAAGAAGAAAAAAGATCGGGTCCCCCCCCTCAAAGAGGGCAACCATCATTAATGAAAATCACATCACTAAACGTGAGGGGTCTATCTGATCCGTCAAGAGCTGCGATTCTTGGCCAGTGGTTCAAAGACAAGTGCTTCAGCACTGACTTTATTTGCTTACAAGAGATTAAAATCGACGGAGAGGATCTCCAGAAATGGCTTAAATGCATTTCTCTGAACCACCTTTGGTTCTCCACTTCTCACCCTAGGGGGACGGGGGGTGCTTCTATCGGTATTAGTCACTCCTTATCTGGCAATGTGACCTCAACTTTTGAAGGTCGGAATCATCGTTGGATTGCTACCTCTATCGGGTTCCCTTTCCAGTTCACTGTGGTCTCAATTTCTGCCCCTAATGGAGAAGCAGATAGAATGGATACTTGGGCTTCCCTTGACTCCCTTTCACATAATGTTCTGATTTGTGGAGACTTCAACATGGTTGAGTTTCCTGAGGAACGATGGAATAACAAAGGAAAAATTATTGATGGTGACGAGAAAGAGATATGGGATAAAATCAAGCTCTATCTAGACCTGGTCGAGGTGAAAGACATGAAGGGGTTCTCCTGGTCAAATCTCCAATCAGGGGAATCTTTGAGGAAGCAAGACTTGATAGATGTTACATCGATCAGAACACCATCCTTCAGTGGGGTATTCCTTCGATTTCCCAACACATGGACCTGACTATCTCGGACCACTACCCGATTACTCTGTCGTTAAAACTGATTCCCATGTTCCACAAAGCCCCTTGGTTCCATGCTTGTCAAACATCGTTTTCCGTCCCCTCTGTCCACCAAGAAATTTCTCAAGTGTGGGCGAAAGCCTTTGCTTACTCTAATGAACCGGCTAAGTGTTGGAGAAGCACGGTGGAAAGGACTCGAAAAATTCTAATCAGGACTCAAAAGGCCATAAAAGATATCCAAAAAAAAAGAAGAGAAACGGTGTACCAGAGGCTCTCACGGCTTGAAGAAGAGGTGAACAAAGGTAAGTTACACTGCCAACAAGGTCTTTTGAAAATCAGGGGAACACTAAGATTAGAGGAGGAGGTTCAAAGGAAAAATCTTCAAATTTTCTTCAAAGACTGGTGGGCGGGGAAGGCTGACAAACCATTGAAAGAGATGTGTAACATCCTCAAAAGGAAACAAGCTAGGGAATCCATCCCCCTATTGGTCGATAACAATGGAACCGAATGCTGCACGTAAGTGGAGAATAGATCTATCATCGTCGAGCACTTTACCAATCTTCTAGGGGTCTCGACTCCTCCTTCCCCCCACAGGCGTAACTCCATGGTAACCATCTCAAGGATTGCTCAAACTAGAATCCCACAGAACTTGATTGCTCTGTTGGATGCTAACATCTCCGAGAATGAAATTATCGAGGTTATTGATGCCCTTCCCAATGGGAAAAGTCTGGGTCCGGACGGCCTCACCAATGAGTTTTTCAAGTCCTTCAAACATGAGATGGCCACCCCACTACGTCTCGTGTGGCAAGAGGCTCTCTCATTCGGTGCCCTCCGTGAGTGTCTTAATAATGGCGTCATCAAGTTAATCCACAAAAGGGGAGATAAGAACAAAATTGAAAACTGGCGTCCGATTAGCATGCTCCAAATAGGATACAAGATAATTGCAAAAGTTATCGCCAACAGAATCTCTTGTCATTTAAGATCATGGCTATGTGAGGACCAGAAAGATTTTATCAAAGGTAGATCTATACTTGAAGCAATTGTTGATATTTGGGAAGGCCTTGCTTTTGCTGAGGAGTCTGCTCAAGATCTGGTATTCATTAAGATCGACTTCGAGAAAGCGTATGACAGATTCGAATGGGACTTTATTCTTCAATCATTGAAAGACCTTGGATGCAGCCAAAAGTTCACGAAGATGGTTTCCACTCTTCTTGGAAATGCTTCAAACTAGAATAAATATCAACGGTAAGCTCTCTGAGCCCATTCGTTTAAAAAGATCAATTAGGCAAGGCTGCCCTCTAGCTCCATTACTATTCGCTATCGCCTCGAATGGACTCAGTTGCCTATTAAAGCATCACATGGACGCTGGCAATCTCAAGGGTCTTTCCTTACCTCTAAATCACGGCCAAATGATTGCAAGACTTTTTGCTGATGACATGAATGCCTTTGTGCATAATGATATAAACAGCATTGAGGTGTTTTGGTGGTGCCTCGACACCTTCTGTGTGGCGTGAGGCTCAAAAATCAACCATGCTAAAACTGCATTTAGAGCAATCAGCGGGCCTACTCCCCAATTGTTGGTGGATCAGGGGTGTCAAGTTATCCTTAGCGGTCAAGTCTTCCGTCTCCTTGGCATCCCGATGGGATTCGACATCTCAATGGACCAACGCTGGAACTGGGTGCTATCCAAGCTGGATAGCAAGCTGAATCATTGGAAAGGTATGCAAGTCAACTTGGCAGGGCGTGCTATGGTTGTTAACACTTTTATGCTGTCTACAATTATTTACTTTATCTCATGTTGGAGACCTAAAGAGAAAGACTTGGCCAAAGTGGAAAGAATCTGCAGAAACTTTCTTTGGACTGGGGACCCCAACAGGAGGGGGATTCCCAAAATCAAATGGGAAACTTGCATTAGCCCTAAAGACTCAGGGGGCTTGGGAATTTTGGATATTGTTGGGTTGGTTGACAAGCTGGCGGCAAAGTGGCTTATCAAGGCTTGGAGCAATAGGGAGTCCTCTTGGGCTAAATTGATCTTCAAAAACACGGAAGACCTTACCTTAGTTGGCCATCCTGGTTGGAAGGACATAGGGATTCTCACGCTTTTGTTCTCCCCCCACCCGGTGTCCCTTAAAGGTTCTAGCTTCGTGTGTTCCTTATGGAAGAACTAGAACAAGGCCAAACAGTTCATCAGAATTAGTGATGAGTGGAAGTGGGCGGCAGGGATAAGACAAAATGACTCTATTTGGTTCCCGATCAGCGGCATTAGGGGGTTGGAGTCTTGGAACCTCCAAATTGCAAAGCGGTTATGGAACAAGGGGTTCAAACAGTGGAAACAACTCTGGAAACAAGAGACCAGCCAGTGGATTAGGTTCAAAGAATTGGATCCGAGACTTAGAGTTACCTTTGAGGAATGGACTCTTCTTCAAAGCAAGTGTTTAGCATGGGACCGCTCAACTACCCGTCTTCTCTGCGGTGAGGATCCTCCTTGCCTGGAGGGCCTCAAATGGAGCAATGGTAAGAAGATATCAAGAACCCCCAACTTCAAAGAGGATTTAAATGTTCACCACACTCTTAACAAGCGATGGTGCCTTTCGCGGACCAAACTTCGGTGGGAACTAAAATTGATGTTTATTTGGCACCCCTTAATTGAGGTCAAAAAGTCTGTTCTCATGTGGCAGATCTTGCATAAAGGTATCTGGTCCAATGCAAGGGCTAACAAAATCTGTGGTGTGCCGCCATGGTGCAAGCGATGCCATCGGTGCATCGAAGATTTAGCTCACATGTTCTTCGACTGCCCCAAGTCCTGTGTTATCTGGCGTCACGTGACCCGAGTATTGAGACTCACGAACCAAATCAACTGGCAACAGGCGATGTTGGGTGAGGCGGTCGGCTGCTCATCGAGGCTGTGGAATGCCATCAGAGGTGAGACTCTCTCGAAGATTTGGAGGGAGCGATGCGCTGTCAATTTTGGCCAAACTCCTAAGGAATGGTCGATCGAGAAATCCTTGTTTCTCCTAGGTAAAAGAATCTCCCGAGATAAGAGATCTCCACCGTTTAGACATCATTGTATTTATCTCCTCGAAAACAACAAGTTGAAACCCAAATGGGTCCCACATGAGGGTGATGATAAATTTATCCACCTCATTTGTAATGCCCTCTAGCTTGCCATACTCCTCCCCTGCATGGTGGGATTCGGGGGGTCCCATGGGCACTAGTCCCATTCACTTGTAACTTTTTCTATTTATTTTAATTAAAGTCCGGGAGATTAGGCTAAGGCCAAACTTCCTTTTATTTAAAAAAAAAAAACTATCGTCCTTTTTGAACCGGTTCTTATCTAATGGGGGCTCCGGTTTGAAGTTTAAGAGGAAGCAAAAAGAAAACAAAAGATCTGGCAAAGCGGGGTTCAATTATCAATTAGTAGCGAGGTTCAATTAACAATTAGTCATGAACAATGTGGCTCCCCCTCAGTCCGTGTCCCGTCTTGAGATGGAGTCCGTCCCAGTGGACATCGCGCCCCCAGAGGTCTCTTTATGCAAGGAGTCTGTGGCGGCAAAGCAAGAAGGACTGATGAAAACTTGCCTGATCGGTCAAATGTTTGGCCCCAGGCCCCCTCTTGAAAGTGTGAGAACTTGGCTTCGCAAGGAGTGGTTCCCGCGTGGCCTAATTGTGTCCAAATGTCAAATCCTACCGGCGAATCACTTGCTTCTAGTCTTTGAGAACGAAGAGATGGCTTTCCAAGCCCTGCAAGCCGGCTCCTAGCAAGTGGGCCGGTCCACCCTTTGACTTTTTAAGTGGACCCCAGACTTTGTCCCGAACAGATCAAAGCCTCTTCGTTACCCGCTTTGGGTGGAGCTTCCCAATCTGCCTTTCTTCATGTATGGATTTCTTCGTGAAATTGTCTCACCGGTCGGTCGCCTGATGGCCGCAAGACAGGATGTTGGGGGGTTAATCTACGATGGTGCTCAACATTCTTTCAATGAGAGATGGCATCCACAGATCTGCGTTGAAACAGGCCTGAACCAGGTCCTTCCCTCGAAGATCTCCATAAACTATGGAGATTGTAAGACCTGGACACAAGAGGTTGCTTACAAGAATTTGCCAAACGCGTGCTTCCGGTGCGGGCATCAAGGTCATAGGATCAAAGACTGCCCCCTGAAGAAAAGTACCAATAAAAACAAGCTTAAACCAGATGGGACCCTAGACCCTCTCCCCCAAGATGACACTCGGGGTCATCCCCCTCCAATGGAGGAAGAAGAGGGAACTCGCGTTGCTGAGACGGATTCAGAAGGATTCACTAAAGTGAGACGCAAGAGGAAAGTTAGCCCTCGAAGATCAACAGCAAGGAATACTACGAGAGTTGCCCCTCGAATAACATATACTGTAACCTAGAAAAAGAGATTAATGAGGTCGACTTCCCAGGGGACAACCACTTTGAAGAAGACCCCACTGATAATACCCTTGGGTGCTCTACCAGCAAAGAAGACAACTAAGAAGGTTATACCACGAGTAAAGAGGAAGGCTTCACTACCAACAATGAACACAACCCAGACACCGAAAGCTCCTCTCTTGGTCCTACCCTCCCGGTATGCTTTCCAAGATTACTGCAACAAAAGTCAAAGCTTAAAGGAAAACAACCTTCCGGCATGCCTTGGAAGAGCCCCCTCAAGAGTAGGATCCTAAGTCAAGAAGTAGGGAGGAAAAAAGAAGACCACAAGAAGAAAAAAGATCGGGTCCCTCCCCTCAAAGAGGGCAACCATCATTAATGAAATTCACATCTCTAAACGTCAGGGGTCTGTCTGACCCGTCAAGAGCTTCGATTCTTGGCCAGTGGTTCTAAGACAAGTGCTTCACCCCTGACTTTATTTGCTTACAAGATATTAAAATCGACGGAGAGGATCTACAGAAACGGCTTAAATGCATTTCTCCGAACCACCTTTGGTAATCCACTTCTCACCCTAGAGGGATGGGGGGTGCTTCTATCGGCATTAGTCACTCCTTGTCTGGCAATGTTACCTCGACTTTTGAAGGTCGGAATCATCGTTGGATTGCTGCCTCTTTCGGGTTCCCTTTCCAGTTCACTGTGGTCTCAATTTATGCCCCTAATGGTGAAGCAGATAGAATGGATACTTGGGCTTCCCTCGACTCCCTTTCACACAATGTTCTGATTTGTGGGGACTTCAACATGGTTGAGTTTCTTGAGGACTGATGGAATAACAAAGGAAAAATTATTGACGGTGAGGAGAAAGAGATATGGGATAAAATCAAGCTCCATCTCGACCTGGTCGAGGTGAAAGACATGAAGGGGTTCTCCTGGTCAAATCTCCAATCGGGGGACTCTCTAAGGAAAGCAAGACTTGATAGATGCTACATCGATCAGAACACCATCCTTCAGTGGGGTATTCCTTCGATTTCCCAACACATGGACGTGACTATCTCAGACCACTATCCGATTACTCTGTCTTTCAAACCGATTCCCATGTTCCAGAAAGCTCCTTGGTTTCATGCTTGTCAGACATCGTTTTCCCTCCCCTCTGTCCACCAAGAAATTTCTGAGGTGTGGACGGAAGCCTTTGCTTACTATAATGAACCGGCTAAGTGTTGGAGAAGTGCAGTAGAAAGGACTCGAAAAATTCTAATCATGACTCAAAAGGCTATAAGAGAAATCCGAAAAAAAAAGAAGAGAAACGGTGTACCGGAGGTTCTCACGGCTTAAAGAAGAGGTGAACAAAGGTAAGTTACATTGCCAACAAGGTCTTTTGAAAATCAGGGGAAGACTAAGATTAGAGGAGGAGGTTCAAAGGAAAAATCTTCATATTTTCTTCAAAGATTGGTGGGCAGGGAAGGCCGACAAACCAACGAAAGAGATGTGTAACATCCTCAAAAGGAAAGAAGCTAGGGAATCCATCCCCCTATTGGTCGATAAGAATGGAACTGGATGTTGCACGGAAGTGGAGAATAGATCTATCATCGTTGAACACTTTACCAATCTTCTCGGGGTCTCGACTCCTCGTTCCCCCCATAGGCGCGACTCCATGGCAACCATCTCAAGGGTTGCTCAAACCAGAATCCCACAGAACTTGATTGCTCTACTGGATGCTAACATCTCCGAGAATGAAATTATCGAGGTTATTGATGCCCTTCCCAATGGGAAAATTCCGGGTCCGGATGGCCTTACCAATGAGTTTTTCAAGTCGTTCAAACATCAGGTGGCCACCCCACTGTGCCTCGTGTGGCAAGAGGCTCTCTCTTTCGGTGCCCTCCCTGAGTGCGTGAATAATGGCATCATCAAGTTAATCCACAAACGGGGAGATAAGAACAAAATTGAAAACTGGCACCCGATTACCATGCTCCAAACAGGATACAAAACAATTGCAAACGTTATCGCCAACAGAATCTCTTGTCATTTAAAGTCATGGCTGTGCGAGGACCAGAAAGGTTTTATCAAAGGTAGATCTATACTTGAAGCAATTATCGATATTTGGGAAGGCCTTGCTTTTGCTGAGGAGTCTGCTCAAGATCTGGTATTCATTAAGATCGACTTCGAGAAAGCGTATGACAGATTGGAATGGGAGTTTATTCTTCAATCATTGAAAGACCTTGGATGCAGCCAAAAGTTCACGAAGATGGTTTCCACTCTTCTTGGAAATGCTTCAACTAGAATAAACATCAATGGTAAGCTCTTTGAGCCCATTCGTTTAAAAAGATCAAGTAGGCAAGGCTGCCCTTTGGCTCCATTACTATTCGCTATCGCCCCGAATGGACTCAGCTGCCTATTAAAGCATCACATGGATGCTCGCAATCTCAAGGGTCTTTCCTTACCTCTAAATCACGGCAAAATGATTGTGAGACTTTTTGCGGATGACGTGAATGCCTTTGTGCATAAGGATATAAACGGCATTGAGGTGTTTTGGTGGTGCCTCCACACCTTTTGTGTGGCATCAGGCTCAAAAATCAACCATGCTAAAACTGCTTTTAGAGCAATCAGCGGCCATACTCCCCAATTGTTGGTGGATCAGGGGTGTCAAGTTATCCGTAGCGGTCAAGTCTTCCGTCTCCTTGGCATTCCGATGGGATTCGACATCTCAATGGACCAACGCTGGAATTGGGTGCTATCCAAGCTGGATAGGAAGCTGAATCAGTGGAAAGGTATGCAAGTCAACCTGGAAGGGCGTGCTATGGTTGTTAACACATTTATGCTGTCTACAATTATTTACTTTATCTCGTGTTGGAGACCTAAGGAGAAAGACTTGGCCAAAGTGGAAAGAATCTGCAGAAACTTCCTTTGGACTGGGGACCCCAACAGGAGGGGGATTCCCAAAATCAAATGGGAAACTTGCATTAGCCCTAAAGACTCAGGGGGCTTGGGAATTTTGGATATTGTTGGGTTGGCTCACAAGTTGGCGGCAAAGTGGCTTATCAAGGCTTGGAGCAATAGGGAGTCCTCTTGGGCGAAATTGATCTTCTGAAACACAGAAGACCTTACCTTAGTTGGCCACCCTGGTTGGAAGGACATAGGGATTCTCACGCTTTTGTTCTCCCCCCACCCGATCTTCCCTAAAGGCTCTAGCCTTGTGTGTTCCTTATGGAAGAATTGGAACAAGGCCAAACAGTTCATCAGAATCAGTGATGAGTGGAAGTGGGCGGCTGGCATAAGACAAAATGACTCTATTTGGTTCCCGATCAGTGGCATTCGGGGGGTGGAGTCTTGGAACCTCCAAACTGCAAGGCGGTTATGGAACAAGGGGTTCAAACAGTGGAAACAACTCTGGAAACAAGAGACCAGCCAGTGGATTAGGTTCGAAGAATTGGATCCGAGACTTAGAGTTACCTTTGAGGAATGGACTCTTCTTCAAAGCAGGTGTTTAGCCTGAGACCGCTCAACTACCCGCCTTCTCTGCGGTCAGGATCTTCCTTGCTTGGAGGGCCTCAAATGGAGCAATGGTAAGAAGCTATCCAGAATCCCCAACTTCAAAGAGGATTTAGATGTTCACCACACCCTTAACAAGAGATGGTGCCTTTCTTGGACCAAACTTCGGTGGAAGCTAAAATTCATGTCTATTTGGCACCCCCTAATTGGGGTCAAAAAGTCCGTTCTCATGTGGCAGATCTTGCATAAAGGTATCTGGACCAATGCAAGGGCTAACAAAATCTGTGGTGTGCCGCCATGGTGCAAGCGTTGCCATCGGTGCATCGAAGATTAGCTCACCTGTTCTTCGACTGCCCCAAGTCCCGTGTTATCTGGCATCACGTGACCCGAGTATTGAGACTCACGAGTCAAATCAACTGGCAACAAGTGATGTTGGGTGAGGCGATCGGCTGCTCATCGAGGCTGTGGAATGCCATCAGAGGTGAGGCTCTCTGGAAGATTTGGAGGGAGCGTTGTGTTGTCAATTTTGGCCAAACTCCTAAGGAATGGTCGATCGAGAAATCCTTGTTTCTCCTAGGTAAAAGAATCTCCCGAATCAAGAGATCGCCACCGTTTAGACATCACTGTATTTATCTCCTTGAAAACAACAAGTTGAAACCCAAATGGGTCCCACATGAGGGTGATGATAATTTTATCCACCTCATTTGTAATGCCCTGTAGCTTGCCATACTCCTCCCCTGCATTGTGGGATTTGGGGGGTCCCATGGGCGCTAGTCCCATTCACTTGTAACTTTTTCCCTTTATTATAATTTAAGTCCGGGAGATTAGGCTAAGGCCGAACTTCCTTTATTTAAAAAAAGAAAAGGGCCTTTTTTGAGGAGAATAGGCTAAGGCTGAACTTCCTTTTATAGATTTTTTTTAAAAAACAGGGCACTTTCCTGCACTTAAATTAAATCTCACTGCTTTGAACCCCTTGATGCATGGCTTGTAGGCCCAACCCCTTGGTGCATCTTATTAAATACTGCTATGCTTTGCACCCCTTGATGCATGATTTGTAGGCCCAACCGCTTGATGCATCACAAAAAGGGAACTTTCCTACACTTAAATTAAATCTCAATGCTTTGCTTCCTGTCCAGACCCCTTGATGAATGGCTTGTAGGCCCAACCCCTTGCTGCATCTTATTAAATACTGCTGCGAGTTCGTGCATCACCCTTGTGGCTACTGCACCATCCCCTATGTGTCGTCTTCTCCATTTTCTACAACTACTGAGCTTTCAGTCGCTCATCGCGACGGTCATCCGCAATTGCTTGTGGGTCCTCCCTCTCCTTGTAATTTGTCTTCTGGGTAGGTGTCTCCTGCCCAAGGCACATTGTATAAGGCCACCATTAATACAAATTTTCCTTGTTTTGTCAAAAAAAAAAAAAAAACTTTCAAGCCAGAAGCTTATGCCGAACAAACACATCATCATGATTCATGTCTAAACCTGGGTCAATTCACACTGCGTGGAGTCTCGAAATTTTTTCAGGTTACATGCAATTAAATAGTGCCACGTGGAGAGTTCTTTAAATTTCCTTTCACAAAGGACCGAGTCCTTGCAGGATTTTCATGCCATGTCATGGAAGGTTTTTGGGTTCTCAGTTCCGACTAGTGTTGATTTTTGACAGCCATATTGCCCGTTTTGGCCATTTTAGACCGTAAAATACAGTGATAAATTTTATTTGACCTTTAGAAATTACATTAAAAATGTTAAATACAGGTACCATGTATAGATAACCTTCAAATTTGAAGGGCATGTTAGATCGTCAAAATGCAACATTGGAACTTCCGACCCCCTCCCCTCCGCCCCAACGCTATGCTCTTGCCACATCAGAGTTTAAATGAAAATATTTTCTGAACTTCCACTGCCTTGTGTGAATGAGAAGCTGGAACACCTTTCACGTACTGTATAGTTCCACCTGGAATAGCCTCACGAAGCCCTCTCGTTCCGGAGCCAAGGCCTAAAATTGACGGGCAAAATGCCTGTCACAAGCCATTTTGTCTGTCAAAAACAGGCATTTTTTAAAAAGTCCTTGTCAAATGAGAGCCTCCGGTACACCGTTTCTCTTCTTTTTTCCAGATATCTCTTATGGCCTTTTGAGTCCTGATCAGAATTTTTCGAGTCCACCGTGTTTCTCCAACATTTGGCTGGTTCATTATAGTAGGCAAAGGCTTCCGCCCACACTTCAGCAATTTCTTGAACACCAGTACTTTTGAAAATCAGGGGAAGACTAAGATTAGAGGAGGAGGTTCATAGGAAAAATTTGCAAATTTTCTTCAAAGATTGGTGGGCGGGGAAGGCCGACAAACCATCAAAAGAGATGTGTAACATCCTCAAAAGGAAACACGGAAGACCTTACCTTAGTTGGTCATCCTGGCTGGAAGGACATAGGGATTCTCACGCTTTTGTTCTCCCCCCACCCGGTGTCCCCTAAAGGCTCTAGCCTCGTGTGTTCCTTATGGAAGAATTGGAACAAGGCCAAACAGTTCATCAGAATCAGTGACGAGTGGAAGTGGGCGGTTGGGATAAGACAAAATGACTCTATCTGGTTCCCGATCAGCGGCATTAGGGTGGTGGAGTCTTGGAACCTCCAAACTGCAAAGCCGTTATGGAACAAGGGGTTCAAAGAGTGGAAACATCTTTGGAAACAAGAGAGTAGCTAGTGGATTAGGTTCGAAGACTTGGATGCGAGACTTAGAGTTACCATTGAGGAATGGACTCTGCTTCAAAGCAGGTGTTTAGCATGGGACCGCTCAACTACCCGCCTTCTCTACGGTCAGGATCTAACTTGCCTCGAGGGCCTCAAATGGAGTAATGGTAAGAAGCTATCCAGAACCCCCAACTTCAAAGAGAACTTAGATGTTCACCACACTCTCAACAAGAGATGGTATCTTTCTTGGACCAAGCTTCGGTGGGAACTAAAATTCATGTCTATTTGGCACCCCCTAATTGAGGTCAAAAAGTCTGTTCTCATGTGGCATATCTTCGATAAAGGTATCTGGTCCGATGCAAGGGCTAACAAAATCTGTGGTGTGCCACCATGGTGCAAGCATTGTCATCGATGCATCGAAGATTTAGCTCACCTGTTCTTCGACTGCCCCAAGTCCCGTGTTATCTGGCATCATGTGACCCGGGTATTGAGACTCACGAACCAAATCAATTGGCAACAGGCGATGTTGGGTGAGGCGGTCGGCTGCTCAACGAGGCTATGGAATGCCATGAGGGGTGAGACTCTCTGGAAGATTTGGAGGGAGCGATGTGCGGTCAATTTTGGCCAAACTTGTAAGGAATGGTCGATCGAGAAATCCTTGTTTCTTCTTGGTAAAAGAATATCCCGAGATAAGAGATCTCCACCGTTTAGACATCACTGTATTTATCTCCTCGAAAACAACAAGTTGAAACCCAAATGGGTCCCACATGGGGGTCATGATAGATTTATCCGCCTCATTTGTAATGCCCTCTAGTTTGCCATACTCCTCCCCTGCATTGTGGGATTCGCGGGGTCCCATGGGCACTAGTCCCATTCACTTGTAACTTTTTTTATCTATTTTAATTAAAGTCCGAGAGATTAGGCTAAGGCCGAACTTCCTTTTATTAAAAAAAAAAGTGATGGTGTTTGAGTTCCGTCGTCTTGATGGTGCAAGCTGAGAAAATTCAGAGAGGCATCTGTCAGCTGCAACAGCAGCGTCATTAATCGATCCTTCAGCAACGTTCAAACAGCATCGTTTTGCGACAAACATGAAACGCAGAAAGTCACCCGGCAAGGAGGTAGATTGTTCGCGACTCTTGATTTCTGCGACAGACATGGTTCTTCCATCTGCGATAGACGGCTTCGGTGATAGATGGGTTTGGCGACAGACCAATATCCACCGTATGTGATAGACGAATTTGGCGACAGACGATAGATAAGTTTTTACGACGGTCTCCTCCCTCGATTTCAATGCTCTTGGCTATCACTCGAAGTTTGCATGGGGACAGACACCTTTGCGATCACCTCATTCGGTCTATCGCGACGGATAGCAAGGGGCGCGATAGACGGCTGTTTTCTTCTACGATAGACAACTCCGCGATAGACGGTGTTGACGATAGACCAGCTGGTCTATCGTGATTTGTGGCTGAACTCACGATAGAGTACTCCTCTTTTTTAGCATCATTCAGTCCTATCTCTCTCGATTGACAGTAAATCAATCTTATGTGAATCATTGTCTCCCACGATAGTCACCATCCCGATTCGCATCAATGTGTTTAATTTGGCTTAAGTGTGTGTAAGAAGTTATTAAAAAAAAAAAGAAAAAAAAAGAGGAAAAAAAAGGCAAAAAAGAAAATCAGTAGAAGAGAGAGAAGATAGTAGAAGAGAGAGAAGATACGAAGAAAAAGAAGAGAAAAAAGTAAAAAAGAAAAAAGAGCTATGTATTAATGTCGGATGCTCGTGGGCTATTCAAGTAAGTGGTGAAGCTCTTATTTTTTCGAATCTTTTCTCTTTTGTTTAAGTTTGTGCTCTTGGAAGTTGGCGGCCTTTTTTGTCTTGGGAAAGTCTCTCTTCATCTAAAGAATACAAAGCTGTTAGTGGTTTTGGGGGGGGGGGGTTTGGTTTTTAACATGTCGTCCCTTAATCCCTCATTTGTCCTGAGCAATGTGGCTCCCCCCCTTGAGATAGATTCCATCCCAGCGGACATCGCACTAGTGGTGGTCTCTTTGTGCAAGGAGTCCGTGGCGGCAAAGCAAGAAGAACTGATGAAAACTTGTCTGATCAGTCAAACATTTGGCCCTAGACCCCCTCTTGAAAGTGTGAGAACTTGGCTTCGCAAGGAGTGGTTCTCGCACGGCCTAATTGTCTGCAAATGTCAATTCCTGCCGGCGAATCACCTGCTTCTAGTATTTGAGAACGAAGAGATGGCATTCCAAGCCTTGCAAGCCGGCTCCTGGCAAGTGGGCCAGTCCACCCTTTGCCTTTTTAAGTGGACCCCAGACTTTGTTCCGAACAGATCAAAGCCCCTTCGTTACCCGCTTTGGGTGGAGCTTCCCAACCTACCTTACTTTTTATATGGATTTTTTCACGAAATCGTTTCACCGATCGGTTGCATGTAATTAAAGTCCGGGAGATTATGCTAAGGCCGAACTTTCTTTTATTAAAAAAAAGAGTATTGGTGTTTGAGTTCCGTCCTCTTGATGGTGCAAGCTGAGAAGATTCAGAGAGGCATCCGTCAGCTGCAACAGCAACGTCATTAATCGATCCTTCAGCAGCGTTCAAACAGCATCGTTCTACGACAGACATGAAACGCAGAATGTCACTCGGCAAGGAGGTAGATTGTTCGCAACTCTTGATTTCTGCGACAGACATGGTTCTTCCATCTGCAATAGACGGCTTTGGCGATAGATGGGTTTGGCGATAGACCAATATCCACCATCTGCGATAGACGAATTTGGCGACAGACGATAGATAAGTTTGCACGACGGTCTCCTCCCTCGATTTCAATGCTCTTGGCTATCGCTCGAAGTTTGCGTGGCGACAGACACCTTTGCGATCACCTCATTCGGTCTATCGTGACGGATAGCAGGGGGCGTGATAGACGAATGTTTTCTTCTACGATAGACAAGTCCGCGACAGACGATGCTGACTATAGACCAGTTGGTCTATCGTGATTCGTGGCTGAATTCAGGATAGAGTACTCCTCTTTTTTAGCGTCATTCAGTCCTGTCTATCTCGATTCACAGTAAATAAATCTTATGTGAATCATTGTCTGCCACGATAGTCACCATCGCGATTCGCGTTAGTGTGTTAATTTGGCTTAAGTGTCTGCAATGAGTTATTAAAAAAAAAAAAGAAAAAAGAAAAAAAAGGCAAAAAAGAAAACCAGTAGAAGAGAGAGAAGATACGAAGAAAAAGAAGAAAAAAAAGTAAAAAAGAAAAAAGAGCTATGTATTAATGTCGGATGCTCGTGGGCTATTCAAGTAAGTGGTGAAGCTCTTATTTTTCCGAATCCTTTCTCTTTTGTTTAAGTTTGTGCTCTTGGAAGTTCGCGGCCTTTTTTGTCTGGGGAAAGTCTCTCTTCATCTAAATAATAGAAAGCTGTTAGTGGTTTTGGGGGGGGGGGATGGTCTTTAAGATGTCGTCCCTTATTCCCTCATTTGTCCTGAGCAATGTGGCTCCCCTCCTTGAGATAGATTCCATCCCAGCGGACATTGCACCAGTGGTGGTCTCTTTGTGCAAGGAGTCTGTGGCGGCAAAGCAAGAAGAACTGATGAAAACTTGTCTGATCGGTCAAACGTTTGGCTCTAGACCCCCTCTTGAAAGTGTGAGAACTTGGCTTCGCAAGGAGTGGTTCTCGCGCGGCCTAATTGTCTGCAAATGTCAATTCTTGTCGGCTAATCACCTGCTTCTAGTAGTTGAGAACGAAGAGATGGCATTCCAAGCCCTGCAAGGCGGCTCCTGGCAAGTGGGCCGGTCCACCCTTTGCCTTTTTAAGTGGACCCCAGACTCTGTTCCGAACAGATCAAAGCCCCTTCGTTACCCGCTTTGGGTGGGGCTTCCCAACCTACCTTACTTTTTATATGGATTTCTTCGTGAAATCGTTTCACCGATCGGTCGCCCGATGGCCTCAAGAGAGGATGTTAGGGGGTTAATCTACAATGGTGCTCAACATTCTTTCAATGCAAGATGGCACCCACAGATCTGTGCTGAAACAGACCTGAACCAGGTCCTTCCCTCGAAAATCTCCATAAATTGTGGAGATGGTAAGACCTGGACAGAAGAGGTTACTTACAAGAATTTGCCAAACACGTGCTTCCGATGCGGGCATCAAGGTCGTAGGATCAAAGACTACCCCCGAAGAAAAGTACCAATAAAAACAAGCTTAAACCAGATGGGACCCTGGATCCTTTCCCCCAAGATGACACTCGGGGTCATCCCCCTCCGATGGAGGAAGAAGAGGGAACTCGCGTTGCTGAGAGGCATTCAGAAGGATTCACTCAAGTAAGATGCAGGAGGAAAGTTAGCCCTCAAAGATCAACAACAAGGAACACTATGACAATTGCCCCCTCGAATAACATGTACTGTAACCTAGAAAAGGAGATTAATGAGGTCGACTTCCCAGGGGACAACCTCTATGAAGAAGACCCCACCGATAATACCCTTGGGTGCTCTACCAGCAAAGAAGACAACCAAGGAGGATACACCACGAGTAAAGAGTAAGGCTTCACTACTAGCAATGAAGACAACCCAGATAGCGAAAGCTCCTCTCTTGCTCCTACCCTTCTAGTATGCTTTCCAAGATTACCGCAACAAAAGTCAAAGCTTAAAGGTAAACAACCTTCAGGCATGCCTTGGAAGAGCCCCCTCAAGAGTAGGATCCTTAGTCAAGAATGTTGAAGAATCACTCACGAATTTGACATACAGACATACATAAAAGAAAAAGAAAAGATAAAGAGAATCGGAATCAGAATATTCAAAAAATCAAAAGCCTTAGTGGAGGGTCAAAATCCACGACCGTTATGTACAGCGGAGAATCCCCCAGAATCAGAGTTTGATAGAAATCGTTACACCGAATCAAACTGTATATATAAAGAGAAGAGCAGAGGAGAGAACTAGTGGAGTAGAGTAAGAGAGCAAGTGCGCGTAGTTTTTGAATAGAACATAAGAATAAGTTTAGAAGACGCCAGAGATCGCATATGTAATGAAGACGCCAGAGATCGCATATGTACAGATGAATAACAGAAACCTAAAATGTCAGGTATTCATCTGAGAGAGATGGTAATAAGAAACTACTCAGTGCAGGAGAGTTTCTTTAGCTTGAGCAAGAAGAGGCCAAGCTAATTTGTACACATCTTCTCTAATAGAAAACACATGTTCATGTGGAAGTTTGTGCGCACTGTTCGTATGTGAAGAAATCCGAGTATTTCCATGTTACGGTTAAAGTTAGTTAACAGTTAACGTTTTCTCAGTAAACGTATTTCTCGGTCAATTACAGTTTTCCAATAAAACGTGATTTTTTGGTAGAACAACGAAGTATATCTCGCAGAGTAAATTAGAGTTTTGTATGAGAGATAGCTCATCTTGTAGCTAGACGTCTCTACTATAAACTGATCAGAGTTTCCAGTGAAATAGATATGTAAACACGGTACAAAGTCTGACCGAAAAGAGGCATTTTGAACTGGTGAAGTTTTTCTTTAAACTTCAAAAAGAGTTCTTTCAGTGAAGGAAGTTCACGCATCACTTCCTTACTTCATGTATATACACTTGAAGTAATTACAAATAGAATTGAAGTTCATTCCGGTAGGATTCCGATACGATTACGGTGACAGTCCAGTGACAGTCTGGTGAAGTTCCGGTGGAATTTTTCAGTAAATTCAAAGTGCAATCTTATATGATTGAGTGATAAAAACTTTGCTAAGCTATTGCCGATTACAGAGGTGTTCTAAATCACTCTAGCTTAGTTCTTCTTTGGTATGGCGGATTCCGCAGGCTCGACAAGGTCCGAGCTTTTGCTGCGTCGACAAGAAGTGGTATCAGAGCCCGATAACATCAACAAGTGGTATCAGATCCAGGCATATCTAATCAGAGCCAAGCATATCTAATCAGAGCCAGGCATATCTAATCAGAGCCAGGCATATCTAATCAGAGCCAGGTATATCTAATCAGAGCCAGGCATATCTAATCAGAGCCAAGCATATCTAATCAGAGCTGTGAAATCTAAGAAGAGGGTTCAGAGCCGGTTAGCCACACAAGTGGTGACAGAGTAAGAAAGATTGTGAAGAGCAGAAAGATTCTCAAAGACCAAACGGAAGTGAAGATACAAGAAGATCATGGCAGATCATGTCCAAATTGACAAATTGGACAGAGATAATTATCCCGCATGGGTAATGCGCATGGAAGCATTACTTATGAGTAAGGACTTAATGATGTACGTTGTCATCGAGATTTTCTCTCCTCTCTCACTTGTGAAGGCCTACAAAAAACATATTTGGTGAAGGTAGCCGGAATTCCCCGAGAAGACCAGGATGCATCAAGGATGTCAAAGGAAGCTCACATACAAAGTTTCAAAGAAATCAAGAAATTCCATGGTAGCGGTCAAAGCTGGTCAAAGTTGGGAAATTAGGGTAAAAATTTCATTGTCACCAAATTAGATGAAAATCCATATACTTGTAAAGATTGTCAAAGGCAGTCTATAGCCCAAATTTCAGCAAAAAATGGATTTTGTAGCACATTGATATGCTATGTTCATTTTGTAAAAATGTATTTTTTCTAGTTTGACCCTACAAATTCTTGTATAGAAATTTATGTTAGCCATATGGTTTGGCATGTATAAAGATCATATGTGGCTACATATTTGTACAAATTTTCAAGGCCATCAGAGCTTCCTAGAGACCTTAATGCCACCTTGCAAGCTTCCAAATGTAGTCAAACTTGTACAAGGGAGATTCAGATGGGAGTTTTTTCTGCATATTCCTGAAGGAGATCTTTGCAAACATAGTCCTACAAAGTTTCATCTTCATCAAAGCCTATTTGGAGGGTCAAAGAGCACAAAGTCCAGTTTTCAGGATCACTGCAGTTTTCTAGTTTAAGCAAATTGAAGGGTTGAAGGGCCACCACATGGCGAAAGCTGATTGAGCCATGTTGTACGATCAAGATGAGCTCATATTCAAGGGTGGAGATGCACTTATGCTTAAAGCAAGGAGGATCCACGAGTTTTTCCATAAAAGAAGACTTTTTTTACAATCAAAGAT
Source organism: Ceratopteris richardii (assembly GCA_020310875.1). Taxonomy (NCBI): domain Eukaryota; kingdom Viridiplantae; phylum Streptophyta; class Polypodiopsida; order Polypodiales; family Pteridaceae; genus Ceratopteris; species Ceratopteris richardii. The sequence goes on from CM035443.1 coordinate 8,161,186, forward strand.
CAATAATGTAGTGTTTCTCCAAAAATAGTTGCTTATCTTATCCGAATTGATGTCAGCACTGATCCGACGGTCCAGATCATCCCCAGATCCAATGGTGGAGAATGAGGGCGCCTAAATTTCACTCCTTTACACTAGATTTGATAGAAAGAACAATTCCAAGCCATTGATTTGATTAATCAAATGGTTGTAATCAAAAGTAGTGATCCTAGAGTTGAGAGTTGATTTCTCTAGATCCAAGGGCCCAAATTCATTCAAAAAACTATATAAACCCCCCTCCAAACTCCTAGAGCATGATTGTTAGGCATCCATAGGGCTCATGCTAGCTTACGGTTTCCTTAAGACGATCACCCTCGGTTGAGCGAGTGAGGATCCAAGGTGAGCTAGTATGAGTATAGTACCTAGTTTCAAATTTAAGTTAGAACTCCAATCTAGGATAGGCTCTTGAAACCAGCATCTCTATCTTGACTCACCCTCGGTGGAGCGTGTGAGTGAGTTAGAGCTGATTTTAATGAGTCTTAGACTTCTTTAGTTAGACGTTACGAGCCTAGACATACATAGGGTCACTGGAGTGGAACTCACCTTCTTACGTGTGACATTCAGTTGAACTGTCATGGTTTGAGGGTCGGAACCACCTTTGATCAGTAGACTGCCTAGCTTGACGTACCACGACGATCTTATACATGTATCTTAATTCCAATCCTTTTAATTCATGTCACTTGTCACTTGTCTCTTGTCTCCTCTCTCATTCTCTTAAGTATTTTTACATGTCTTCTATTTCTTCTATGTGTGAGAAGGCTCCGCAGTATTGCGTTGAACTAGTGAGGATGTTTCTTTGAGCTTGTGAGTAAACTCTATCATCATAATTCACTTGCATGCATATAATCCATACATACCCATACATATTGATTAGTTTCTGAAAGTTTATAAGAAGCTCCAATATTGGACCATTCTTCCTTTCGAAACTGGTTTATGTGTAAGGATTCCATCTATTCACGTCATGCATACATATCATCCAAAGAAGACTATGCATATGAATTAGAATTAGGAAGTGTTTAAGAAGCTCCTTCAATGGACCATTCTTCCTTCCAAATTTGATTCGTGTGTATGGTTCTCTTTCATTCTTATCATTCATGTTCATAAATCTAACTTGCACTCCTACTTTCCCATTCCCATAATCATTTCAACATCTCTCTCTTCTCCATACTCAACATTAATTTCACTTTCATGTCCTTAAACCTTCCAACATTCATTAGCTTCATACACCCTGTGTGTGCCACGACCGGACCCGATCCACCCGGATTGCGATCACCTCCACAACGTGACCGGAGAAGAAAAGAAGCCGACTTTCGAAGACGATAGTCAATCAGAAAAGGAAGAAATAGAAGCCCTGAAGTTGTGGCAAAAGAAAGATGCAACGGCAAGAGCCTACATTTATAACACCGTTACAGATCATTTACTACCGCACATTAGAGGTCTGGAGAAAGCAGAGGACATATGGAGTGCCACTTCCAAAATACTACGAAAGCTAGGAAGGCTAGCTTATGGTCCGAGTTCACAACGTTTGAAAAGAAGTCAAATCAAAGAATTAGTGACTACGTTACTAAGATGAAGGATCAGGCAGATAGTCTTGGATCCATAAATGAAGATGTCGAAGATCATAGATTGATAGCACAACTACTAACAGGTTTGAGAGGAGATGAAAGGTGGAAACCTTTCGTACTCTCAACTGAACTTTCTTTAAATCATTTTGTACGGGATTTAAATCAGTTGCTTGGTTTGATTCTCACATATGAGCAAGATCTGAAAGGAGATGGAGATAAAGGACAAAGCTCTGCAATGTACATGAAGAACAAGAAGAAAGCAGACAAAGGTAAGTCAAAAGATGAACAAGAGTCGAGTTCTCAGGCTAATTATGCAAGAGGCAAAGGCACCGGTAGAGGAAGAGCAAGAGGTTTTGGAAGAGGAAGAGGCAGTCAGAATATCAACAAGAAGACTTGTTGGATCTGTGGATTAAGTAATCATCTGGCTCATGAGTGCTGGCACAATCAACAAGGATCAAATCAAAATCAGAACAGTAATAGCAGAGGAAGAAGCGGAAGATATCAGAATAACTTTCAAAGAGGTAGACAGAATCAAAGAGGAGGCTACGGTAGAGGTGGAACAAGAAGTTGGGGTCAGAATCAATCCTACAACACCACCTACAACAACTACGCAAATGACACACAGAATGAAAGTCATACATCATTGATGATGAACTCAATCAGCACATCAGATAACAAAGACCTAAAGGTATTTTACATTGACTCTGGATGTTCTAATCATTTGTCAGGAAATATAGAACTGATGTGAGAACTGGAAAAAGGAAGTTCCAGTCATACTGTTCAAACAGGTGACAACACGAGACACAGTGTACATTCAATTGGAAAGGTAAAATGTAAGAGTGGAGCAGATTTGCTAACCAATGTTCTATATGTTCCAACAATACCAAAAAACTTGATTAGTGTGGGACAGATAGTTGAGAAAGGTTTTCAGGTCAGATTTACAAATAAAGGAGTATTTGTATAAGATCCCGAGAATGGATCAGATCGTCTCTGGTAAGAAAGAAGGTAGACTCTTTACTCTAAGAGTACAAGGGAACATTGGCCAAGCATTGCTCACACATGATGAAAAGGTGATCACAGAACTTGATCTCTGGCATAAGAGATTAGGTCATTTCAATGAAAGAGGAATCAAAGCTATGATTGCAAATCAGTCTGTACTGGGATTACCGAACGTACAAAATCAACATATGATTTATAAGTGTGAAGCATGGCAGATGGGAAAAGCCCACAGGCTACCATTCCAGAAGAAAGGATTCAAACATGATGGAGTATTAGAACTCATACATACAGATGTCTGGGGTCCAACAAAAGAAGGATCGATCAGCGGATCAAGGTACTATGTTCTTTTCATTGATGATGCTACAAGATGGATAACTCTTTAAGTGTTGAAAGAGAAATCAGAAGTGTTTGGAGCTTTCAGGCATTTTCATGCATATGCTGAAAGACTCACAAGTTGAAAGCTTAAAAGACTGAGGTCTGATGGAGGGGGAGAATACTTCTCCCGAGAGTTCAATGATTATCTTTGGAATGCAGGTATTAAGAGAGAAATAACCTGCAGGTCTATACCGCAACAAAATGGAGTAGCAGAAAGAAGGAACCGAACTCTAGTAGAGTTTGCACGAGCTATGCTAAAAGAAAAAGATTGTCCAGATTATCTTTGGGCTGAAGCTGTAAATACAGCTACATACCTGGTAAACAGATTACCATGTACAACTTTAGATGGAATAACACCGTATGAAGCATGTTGGGGTAAGAAGCCAACACTTGATCATTGTAAAGTGTTTGGATCAGTTGCTTATGCTTATGTACCATCGCAACTTAGACATAAGCTTGAACCAAAAGCAGAGAAATACGTTTTCGTCGGATATGATGAAAAACAGATGGGTTACAGGTTATGGAGTCCTCTAACCAAACAATTTACTGTTTCCAAAGATGTGACATTTGATGAAGGTAAGAGCTCGTATACAGATAAAGAACAAAGTGTTGAAACACTTGAAGAAGAGATAAGAAGAAAAGAGAAACGGAAATCAATTGTGCAAGTGAATAGAGATGAAGATCATATGCAGGCAAATACGTCAAGGATTGGATCAGGTATAAGGAACGAAGATGAAGATGCGTATTCAGATACACATGAAGAATATGAACCAAGAAGGTCAAGCAGAACTAGAAGACAACCGGAAAGGTATTCTTATGATACTTCATATATAACTCAGAAAGATTATGCATATATGGTCAAAGATGATGAAGAACCTCAGAACTATGATGAAGCTAAAGGCAAGAAGCAATGGGAAGAAGCAATGGAAGAAGAGTTCAGCGCACTAGAGGAGAACAAGACATGGGAGCTTGTTCCCAAACCAAATGGTAAGAAAGTAATTGGAAATAAATGGGTTTACAAAGTAAAGAAGCTTGCAGATGGAAGAATAGCCAGATACAAAGCTAGACTGGTGGTCAAGGGCTATGCTCAGACGCATGGCATAGATTATGATGAGACGTTTAGTCCGGTGGCAAAGATGTCAACCATAAGGACAATGATTGCTATAGCAGCATCAAAAGGATGGAAGCTAAGTCAGCTAGATATAAAGAATGCATTTCTGAATGGATATATATCAGATGAAGTCTATATGGAACAACCAAAAGGGTTTGTAAGTTCCAGATACCCAAACTATGTGTGCAGATTAAGAAAAGCACTTTATGGACTAAAGCAAGCTCCAAGAGCTTGGAATTACAGACTTGTGAAGTATCTGAATGAACTTGGATACCAAAGTTTGAAGGTAGATGCAAGTCTACTTATCAAAAGAACAGGTGAAGGTATGATCTACATTTGTATTTATGTAGATGACATAATAATCACAGGAACCTCAGAAGAAGGAATTACAGAAGAAAAGAGACTACTCCAAAAGGAGTTCAAGATCAGTGACCTAGGAAAGTTATCATACTTTCTAGGAATGGAAGTTACATATACAGACCATGGAATATATGTTTCGCAAGAAAAATATCTCCTAAACTTACTAAAGAAGTTTAACATGGAGAATTGCAGAGAAGCTTCAACACCGCTTGAAGTAAATCATAAACTCAGCAAATACAGTGGTGCAGAGTTTAAAGATATGAGAAAGTATCTGTCGTTAGTGGGAAGCTTAATTTAGGCTACGCTAACAAGACCGGATCTCAGTTATCCGGTGGGAGTTCTTTCACAGTTTATGCATTGTCCGACAGATCAACATTGGGTTGCAGGACAAAGAGTTCTTAGATATATAAAAAGAACTATAAAGGAAGGATTATATTATCCTTTTACGTCAAATATAAAGCTAGGAGCATACAATGACTCAGACTGGGTAGGAAGTCAAGATGACAGAAGATCAACACATGGGTATATGATATACCTTGCAGATAAGCTAGTAAGCTGGTGTTCGAAGAAACAACACACAGTGGCTTTATCGTCAACAGAAGCAGAATATAAAGGACATGTAAGCAGCTAAAGAAGTGATATGGATGCAGACCTTGTTCAAAAGCATGGGTATTGATCAAGGCATACCAATCATACATGGAGACAATATGAGCTCGTTGTATCTTGCAGCAAACCCAGTATTTCATGCAAGAACAAAGCACATAGAAATTCAGTATCATTTCCTGAGGGAAAAGGTAATGGAGAAGGAGATAGAAATAGTATACACTCCTACGAAAGATCAGATAGCAGATATTTTGACAAGAAGCTTGGATGGAACAAAGACAAGCAGATTCAAAGAAATGGCAAGAATAAAAGAAAGAAGAATATTTGAAAGACCGGAAGAAGTCAAATTAGTGATTGAGGGGGAGCTGTTGAAGAATCACTCACGAATTTGACATACAGACAGACATAAAAGAAAAAGAAAACATAAGGAGAATTGGAATCAGAATATTCAGAAAATCAAAAGCCTTAGTGGAGGGTCAAAATCCACGACCGTTATGTACAGCAAAGAATCCCCCAGAATCAGAGTTTGATAGAAATCGTTACACCGAATTAAACTGTATATATAAAGAGAGGAGCAGAGGAGAGAAGTAGTGGGGTAGAGTAAGAGAGCAAGTGCGCGTAGTTTTTGAATAGAACATAAGAATAAGTTTAGAAGATGCCAGAGATCGTGTATGTAATGAAGATGCCAGAGATCACAGATGAATAACAGAAACCTGAAATGTCAGGTATTCATCTGAGAGAGATGGTAATAAGAAACTACTCAGTGCAAGAGAGTTTCTATAGCTTGAGCAAGAAGAGGCCAAGCTAATTTATACACATCTTCTCTAATAGAAAACACATGTTCATGTGGAAGTTTGTGCGCGTTGTTCGTATGTGAAGAAATCCGAGTATTTCCATGTTACGGTTAAAGTTAGTTAACAGTTAATGTTTTCTCAGTAAACGTATTTTTCGGTCAGTTACAATTTTCCAATAAAACGTGATTTTTTGGTAGAACAACGAAGTATATCTCGCATAGTAAATTAGAGTATTGTATGAGAGATAGGTCATCTTGTAGCTAGACGTCTCTACTATAAACTGATCATAGTTTCCGGTGAAATAGATATGTACACATGGTACAAAGTCTGATCGGAAAGAGGCATTCTGAACTGGTGAAGTTTTTCTTTAAACTTCAGAAAGAGTTCTTTCAGTGAAGGAAGTTCACGCATCACTTCCTTACTTCATGTATATACACTTGAAGTAATTACAAACATAATTGAAGTTCATTCCAGTAGGATTCCGGTACGATTACGGTGACAGTCCAGTGACAGTCTGGTGAAGTTCCGGTGGAATTTTTGAGTAAATTCAAAGCGTAGTCTTATATGATTGAGTGATAGAAACTTTGCTAAGCTATTGCCGATTACAGAGGTGTTCTAAATCACTCTAGCTTAGTTCTTCTTTGGCATGGCAAATTCCATAGGCTCGACAAGGTCGGAGCTTTTGCTGCGTCGACAAGAAGTGGTATTAGAGCCCGATAACATCAACAAAGAAGTTGGGAGGAAAAAAGAAGACCACAAGAAGAAAAAAGACCGGTTCCCTCCCCTCAAAGAGGGCAACCATCAATAATGAAATTCACATCACTAAATGTCAGGGGTCTGTCTGACCCGTCAAGAGCGGCGATTCTTGGCCAGTGGTTCAAAGACAAGTGCCTCAACCTTGATCTTATCTGCTTACAAGAGATTAAAATCGACGGACAAGATCTCCAAGAACGGTTTAAATGCATTTCTCCGAACCACCTTTGGTTCTTCACTTCTCACGCTAGGGGGACGGGGGGTGCTGCTATCGATATTAGTCACTCCTTGTCCGGCAATGTGACCTCGACTTTTGAAGATCGGAATAATCGTTGGATTGCTGCCTCTATCAGGTCCCCTTCCCAGTTCATTGTGGTCCAAATTTATGCCCCTAATGGAGAAGCAGATAAAATGGATACTTGGGCCTCCCTCGACTCCCTTTCAGAGAATGTTCTGATTTGTGGGGACTTCAACATGGTTGAGTTTCATGAGGACCGATGGAATAACAAAGGAAAAATTATTGATAGTCAGGAGAAAGAGATATGGGATAAAATCAAGCTCCATCTTGACCTAGTCGAGGTGAAAGACATGAAGGGGTTCTCCTGGTCAAATCTCCAATTGGGGGACTCTTTGAGGAAAGCAAGACTTGATAGATGCTACATCGATCAGAACACCATCCTTCAGTGGGGTATTCCTTCGATTTCCCAACACATGGACCTGACTATCTCAGACCACTACCCGATTACTCTGTCTTTCAAACCAATTCCCATGGTCCAAAAAGCCCCTTGGTTTCATACTTGATAGACATCATTTTCCCTCCCCTCTGTCCACCAAGAAATTGCTGAAGTGTGGGTGGAAGCCTTTGCCTACTATAATGAACCAGCTAAATGTTGGAGAAACGCGGTGGAAAGGACTCGAAAAATTCTGATCAAGACTCAAAAGGCCATAAGAGATATCCGGAAAAAAAGAAGAGAAACGGTGTACCGGAGGCTCTCACGGCTTGAAGAAGAGGTGAACAAAGGTAAGTTACATTGCCAACAAGGTCTTTTGAAAATCAGGGGAAGACTAAGATTAGAGGAGGAGGTTCATAGGAAAAATATGCAAATTTTCTTCAAAGATTGGTGGGCGGGGAAGGCCGACAAACCATCGAAAGAGATGTGTAACATCCTCAAAAGGAAACAAGCTAGGGAATACATCACCCTATTGGTCGATATCAATGGAACCGAATGTAGCACGGACGTTGAAAATAGATCTATCATCGTCGAGCACTTTACCAATCTTGTGGAGGTCTTGACTCCTCCTTCCCCCCACAAGAGCGACTCCATGGCAACCATGTCAAGGGTTGCTCAATCTAGAATCCCACAGAACATGATTGCTCTGCTGGATGCTAACATTTTCGAGAATGAAATTATCGAGGTTATTGATGCCCTTCCCAATGGGAAAAGTCCAGGTCCGGATGGTCTCACCAATGAGTTTTTCAAGTCCTTCAAACATGAGGTGGCCACCCCACTGTGTCTGGTGTGGCAAGAGGCTCTCTCCTTCGGTGCCCTCCTTGAGTGTCTTAATAATGGCATCATCAAGTTAATCCACAAAAGGGGAGATAAGAACAAAATTGAAAATTGGCGTCCGATTACCATGCTCCAAACAGGATACAAGATAATTGCAAAAGTTATCGCCAACAGAATCTCTTGTCATCTAAAGTCATGGCTGTGTGAGGACCAGAAAGGTTTTATCAAAGGTAGATCTATACTTGAAGCAATTGTCAATATTTGGGAAGGCCTTGCTTTTGCTGAGGAGTCTGCTCAAGATCTAGTATTCATTAAGATCGACTTGAACAAAGCATATGATAGATTGGAATGGGACTTTATTCTTCAATCATTGAAAGACCTTGGATGTAGCCAAAAATTCACGAAGATGGTTTCCACTCTTCTTGGAAACACTTCAACTAGAATAAATATCAACGGTAAGCTCTCTGAGCCCATTCATTTAAAAAGATCAATTAGGCAAGGCTGCCCTCTGGCTCCATTACTTTTTGCTATCACCTTGAATGGACTCAGCCACCTATTAAAGCATCACATGGACGCTAGCATTCTCAAGGGTCTTTCCCTACCTCTAAATCACGGCCAAATGATTGCGAGACTTTTTGCTGATGACATGAATGCCTTTGTGCATAACAATATAAACAACATTGAGGTGTTTTGGTGGTGTCTCGACACTTTTTGTGTGGCATCAGGTTCAAGAATCAACCATGCTACAACTGCTTTTAGAGCAATTAGCGGACCTACTCCCCAATTGTTGGTGGATCAGGGATGTCAAGTTATCCGTAGAGGTAAAGTCTTCCGTCTCCTTGGCATTCAAATGGGTTTCGACATCTCAATGGACCAACGCTAGAATTGGGTGCTATCCAAGCTGGATAGCAAGCTGAATCATTGGAAAGGTATGCAAGTCAACTTGGCAGGGCGTGCTATGGTTGTTAACACATTTATGCTCTCTACAATCATTTACTTTATCTCATGTTGGAGACCTAAGGAGAAAGACTTGGCCAAAGTGGAAAGAATCTGTAGAAACTTCCTTTGGACTGGGGACCCCAACAGGAGGGGGATTCCCAAAATCAAATGGGAAACTTGCATTAGCCTTAAAGACTCAGGGGGCTTGGGAATTTTGGATATCATTGGGTTGGTTGACAAGCTGGTGGAAGAGTGGATTATCAAGGCTTGGAGCAATAGAGAGTCCTCTTGGGACAAATTGATCTTCAGAAACATGGAAGACCTTATAGTTGGCAATCCTGGCTGGAAGCACATAGGGATTCTCACACTTTTGTTCTCCCCCCACCCGGTGTCCGCTAAAGGCTCTAGCCTCGTGTGTTCCTTATGGAAGAATTGGAACAAGGCCAAACAGTTCATCAGAATCAGTGACGAGTGGAAGTGGGCGGCTGGGATAAGACAAAATGACTCTATCTCGTTCCCGATCAGCGGCATTAGGGGGTGGAGTCTTGGAACCTCCAAACTGCAAAGTAGTTATGGAACAAGGGGTTCAAAGAGTGGAAACATCTTTGGAAACAAGAGACCAGCCAGTGGATTAGGTTCGAAGACTTGGATGCGAGACTTAGAGTTACCATTGAGGAATGGACTCTGCTTCAAAGCAGGTGTTTAGCATGGGACCGCTCAACTACCCGCCTTCTATGCAGTCAGGATCTTCCTTGCCTGGAGGGCCTCAAATGGAGTAATGGTAAGAAGCTATCTAGAACCCCCAACTTCAAAGAGAACTTAGATGTTCACCACACTCTTAACAAGAGATGGTACCTTTCTTGGACCAAGCTTCGGTGGGAACTAAAATTCATGTCTATTTGGCACCCCCTAATTCAGGTCAAAAAGTATGTTCTCATGTGACAGATCTTCCATAAAGGTATCTGGTCCAATGCAAGGGCTAACAAAATCTGTGGTGTGCCACCATGGTGCAAGCGTTGTCATTGATGCATCGAAGATTTAGCTCACTTGTTCTTCGACTGCCCCAAGTCCCGTCCCGTGTTATCTGGTGTCACGTGACCCGGGTATTGAGACTCACGAACCAAATCAATTGGCAACAGGCGACGTTGGGTGAGGTAGTCGGCCGCTCAGCGAGGCTGTGGAATGCCATGAGGGGTGAGACTCTCTGGAAGTTTTGGAGAGAGCGATATGCGGTCAATTTTGGCCAAACTGCTAAGGAATGGTCGATCGAGAAATCCTTGTTTCTTCTTGGTAAAAGAATCTCCCGAGATAAGAGATCTCCACCATTTAGACATCACTGTATTTATTTCCTGAAAAACAACAAGTTGAAACCCAAATGGGTCCCACATGGGGGTCATGATAGATTTATCCGCCTCATTTGTAATGCCCTCTAGCTTGCCATACTCCTCCCCTCATCATGGGATTTGGGGGGTCCCATAGACACTAATCCCATTCACTTGTAGCTTTTTTTATCTATTTTAATTAAAGTCCGGGAGATTAGACTAAGGCCGAAATCTGTTTATTAAAAAAAAAAAGTTAGAGGCACAACTTTAATCACGACTTGTGACGATCGGCGCGGAGTGACCACTGACGAGTCATGGCAGCCTGCAAAATGTAAAAGGCCTTTCTCAGGAGTCAGGAGTGTTCATGGCAATGGAGATGTCACGCTCAGCGTTGCAATGTGCATAGCTGTAAGCTAGCTGTACAATGTATTTAACGAACTCTCGCACATATACACATAACACCACTGCGCCTCGTGTGGCAAGAGGCTCTCTCTTTCGGTGCCCTCCCTGAGTGCCTGAATAATGGCATCATCAAGTTAATCCACAAACGGGGAGATAAGAACAAAATTCAAAACTGGCGCCCGATTACCATGCTCCAAACAGGATACAAGATAATTGCAAAAGTTATCGCCAACAGAATCTCTTGTCATTTAAATTCATGGCTGTGCGAGGACCAGAAAGGTTTTATCAAAGGTAGATCTGGTATTCATTAAGATCGACTTCGACAAAGCGTATGAAAGATTGGTATGGGACTTTATTCTTCAATCATTGAAAGACCTTGGATGCAGCCAAAAGTTCACGAAGATGGTTTCCACTCTTCTTGGAAATGCTTCAACTAGAATAAACATCAACGGTTAGCTCTCTGAGCCCATTCGTTTAAAAAGATCAATTAGGCAAGGCTTCCCTTTGGCTCCATTACTATTCGCTATCGCCTCGAATGGACTCAGTTGCCTATTAAAGCATCACATGGACGCTGGCAATCTCAAGGGTCTTTCCTTACCTCTAAATCACGGCCAAATGATTGTGAGACTTTTTGTTAATGAATGCCTTTGTGCATAATGATATAAACAGCATTGAGGTGTTTTGGTGGTGCCTCCACACCTTTTGTGGGGTGGCATCAGGCTCAAAAATCAACCATGCTAAAACTGCTTTTAGAGCAATCAGCGGCCATACTCCCCAATTGTTGGTGGATCACGGGTGTCAAGTTATCCGTAGCGGTCAAGTCTTCCGTCTCCTTGGCATTCCGATGGGATTCGACATCTCAATGGACCAACGCTGGAACTGGGTGCTATCCAAGTTGGATAGGAAGCTGAATCAGTGGAAAGGTATGCAAGTCAACTTGGCAGGGCGTGCTATGGTTGTTAACACATTTATGCTGTCTACAATTATTTACTTTATCTCGTGTTGGAGAACTAAGGAGAAAGACTTGGCCAAAGTGGAAAGAATCTGCAGAAACTTCCTTTGGACTGGGGACCCCAATAGGAGGGGGATTCCCAAAATCAAATGGGAAACTTGCATTAGCCCTAAAGACTCAGGGGGCTTGGGAATTTTGGATATTGTTGGGTTGGCTGACAAGTTGGCGGCAAAGTGGCTTATCAAGGCTTGGAGCAATAGGGAGTCCTCTTGGGCTAAATTGATCTTCAGAAACACGGAAGACCTTACCTTAGTTGGCCACCCTGGTTGGAAGGACATAGGGATTCTCACGCTTTTGTTCTCCCCCCACCCGGTCTTCCCTAAAGGCTCTAGCCTCGTGTGTTCCTTATGGAAGAATTGGAACAAGGCCAAACAGTTCATCAGAATCAGTGATGAGTGGAAGTGGGCAGCTGGCATAAGACAAAATGACTCTATTTGGTTCCCTATCAGTGGCATTCGGGGGATGGAGTCTTGGAACCTCCAAACTGCAAGGCGGTTATGGAACAAGGGGTTCAAACAGTGGAAACAACTCTGGAAACAAGAGACCAGCCAGTGGATTAGGTTCGAAGAATTGGATCCGAGACTTAGAGTTACCTTTGAGGAATGGACTCTTCTTCAAAGCAGGTGTTTAGCCTGGGACCGCTCAACTACCCGCCTTCTCTGCGGTCAGGATCTTCCTTGCTTGGAGGGCCTCAAATGGAGCAATGGTAAGAAGCTATCCACAATCCCCAACTTCAAAGAGGATTTAGATCTTCACCACACCCTTAACAAGAGATGGTGCCTTTCTTGGACCAAACTGCGATGGGAGCTAAAATTCATGTCTATTTGGCACCCCCTAATTGAGGTCAAAAAGTCCGTTCTCATGTGGCAGATCTTGCATAAAGGTATCTGGACCAATGCAAGGGGTAACAAAATCTGTGGTGTGCCGCTATGGTGCAAGCGTTGCCATCGGTGCATCGAAGATTTAGCTCACCTGTTCTTCGACTGCCCCAAGTCCCTTGTTATCTGGCATCACGTGACCCGGGTATTGAGACTCAGGAGTCAAATCAACTGGCAACATGTGATGTTGGGTGAGGCGATCGGCTGCTCATCGAGGCTGTGGAATGCCATCAGAGGTGAGGCTCTCTGGAAGATTTGGAGGGAGCGTTGTGCTGTCAATTTTGGCCAAACTCCTAAGGAATGGTCGATCGAGAAATCCTTGTTTCTCCTAGGTAAAAGAATCTCCCGAGTCAAGAGATCGCCACTGTTTAGACATCACTGTATTTATCTCCTCGAAAACAACAAGTTGAAACCCAAATGGGTCCCACATGAGGATGATGATAATTTTATCAGCGTCATTTGTAATGCCCTGTAGCTTGCAATACTCTTCCCTTGTATTGTGGGATTTGGGGGGGTCCCATGGGCACTAGTCCAATTCACTTGTAACTTTTTCTCTTTATTATAATTAAAGTCCGGGAGATTAGGCTAAGGCCAAACTTCCTTTATTTAAAAAAAAAAACACACACACACCAATCGCATTCGCGTATCCACTCTCACTTCTGAGTAGTCGAATCACTACGCTCTATTATAGACTATAGATGATCAACTTTGTTACCTGTATGTATTTCTTGTCCATCAAGTGAAAACACTGCGGTCCTTGACTCCAGAGAGTCATGAGTTTCTTGGGCAGAATACAACATTTTTGGGAATCGGGAGTTTCCAAGGACATCTTTCAGAGAGTTGTCTTCAGAGCGTGTGCTTCAAGGGACTTCTGATTCTTTCTTGCATGAACGGAAAGTAGAAGGTGGCGTTGTGTGTAGACTCCAGAGTCCAGATGAGCTCGAAGACAGTTGGTGGCTTTCCCTCGGGACTTCGGTGACAAGCATTCTACATTGATTGTATGCAATGTGAATAGGCAGGTAAGTATCAAACGAAAGGAATAATTTTTCTTTCGCTTATTTCGCTCCGAAACTCTTTTCAGAACGAAGAAAGAGATAAAAGCCTATTCTTTTAGTCTGGTGCAAAAAGGGGAAGAAATGTTTCTACAGGCCGTTCAAAGTAAGTTGTGCAAAAATCTTCTTTAATTTTATCGCTACAGAGGGGAATGAGATGATATCTAGGGCATTTATAAGAAGATTGTTCATTCCAGGCACCATTTTCTTTTTAACAGAGCCTTAATTTCATGATTTAGTTCAACTCTCATAAATCTTTTAAACGAGGCCTTCTGTGAAAAGTTTATATCTTCCGGTTCTACCATTTTGAACCCTCAATCTCCCCATACCCATCCGTCTATTCAATGTTTGAGAAAACTTAGTTTCCTTGGTGGATAATCGTGTTTTCACCTTCATGTTGCCTTTTTGAGATTCTGAATTCTTTTGCATGAATTCGTTGCTTGGGTGATTTATCAGGGATAAAGCCTTTTTGAAATTCGATGTAACTAGAAACCTTGTATTTGATTTCTAGTGAACTTTCAATTTTTCCCGAACAGTGTCTACAACTTGTCTTTCCTCAATTAATCTTGTCATTTGACAAAGGATTTTCATCCAAAAGACAGGCAACCAATTTTTTTGCCTGTCATATGAAAAACTGTACTTTCTGTGAAATTTAGGCCCTGTTCGGAGCCCCAATGTGAAGTGAGCCCCAATGTGAAATTTCAATGCAAAAGAACTTCATATCGTGAGTTAAGCTCTGCCAAGGCGCGAAACTCTTAAATTCGTGAGTCGCGACGGTCAAGCGCAATTGGTAATTTAGTGGTCCCCGTGCGACACTCCCTCTTCAAGCTTATGCTGAACAACGTGAGTTACGTGGCTCGTGACTCGTGAGCTTTTATTGCAACGGAATCTTAAAAAATACTTCTTATTTTGCAGATTCTTTGCACATTTAAAAGTCAGACAGAAGCTGAAAAACTTTTAAGTACTTTTTCTTTTTTTTTTTGAAAAAAATAAGAAACTTTAATTAACAAAGGATGATACAAACTATGCTCATGGCAGGAGCCACAAAAGCAGGAGGCCATATCAAGCCTTTTGTTGGAGTACAAGGAGGAAATTAAGTTTCTCCATACAATGTACTTATTCTCAGCCATAAGCTTGAAGAAATTAACATTGTTCAAGGGGGCAGAAATAATTTTCTGAGTATAATTAGAAGAGGCTCTTTTAAGCTTATTAGGAAGGGAAATAAGAAAATTCATATTCCCATTACTCAGAGTAGCATTATTTCTACTCAACCAGATGTACCACAAAATGTGCCCTCTCCAAATGTTCCAAAGCAAAATGTCCATATTTCTGCAGCATCTAAGGAGCACATCCCATTTGTTAAGTTGGGGGAGCTTCTTAGCCTGCAGGTAGTTCTCAACAGGTTTCCAAAACTTTTTGGCATGTACACAGTGAAAAAACAAGTGGGAAACATCCTCCACTGAGCCACAAAAAGTACACAAGCCTTCATTGCAAAAAACTTTCTTGACTTTGTGTCCTATCCACAGACCTTGATGTATAATCAACCATTGTAAGTAGGAGTGTTTGCTGTAGTCTGGGAAAGCCCACAAAGATTTAAATCTGTAGAACCACTGATGGGAAGACCAATTGACCTGCCATCTGGAGTTGAGTTTAGATAGGAGATGATGAACAAATCCTCTAGCTTTCTTAAACCTTTTGAAGATGTAAGCAGCAATATCCTGATCAGCTTCTTCCTACGACAACACATCAATTTGTCCTTTATAATATCTTTGTGGTTGGACATCACATGCAGGCAAGGTCTTGATAAATTAGCACTAGAAAATATATGCAGATCTGCTACAGTATCATCATTAATCATAAAATCTTTCCAAGTGCTAAACCCAGCTTTATGGCATTTATGCTCTAAGATGGCTATTCTACAATTATTCCAGAAAGCTAACCACCCCAGCCATGGGGATTCCTGCAAATAGAAATTAGCAACATCAGTCATGACGGGAGGAGGTTGAAAAGAGCGTTTGGCCTTAAACCACGCTTTCCAGATCTTGCAAGTCAGGGAACTTCCAATAAGGGAGATAGGATGAGGAGACACTAAGATATCCCAAAACTTGATGTTGGTCCATGACCTGTAATTAGACAAGAAAAAATTATTTGTGTTCCTTTTAAGAAGACAATCCCAAATATCAGTACTGTGCAGACTTCTTAACGCCCATTTAGCAGCTAGATTTTCAGACATTTTCAAAGGCCAAATGATCCCCAGCCCACCCTGAGACTTGGGCATATAGCAAGTGCTCCATGCTACTTTAACAACTTTTTTTTTAATGGACTTACCACCCCACAGAAAATTTTTGGCCAAGGTAATAACCTGCTTAAATTGCTTGTTAGAGGGGGACCAACAAGACAAAAAATACACCAACTTAGGGAGAATAAAATGGTTGACAATAAAGGTTATGTGGGGGAGGAAGCTATTAGAATCATACTGTGAGGCTCTCCTCAAAAGAAGACATGTGAATGATGTGTGTGCCACTCTCCTCCCATCCATTTATATCCTCGTGTATCTAAAATAGCAGTGATCTGAAATGATCTAGCGTCGCCATGTGGCCAGCATGCAACACTCATCCCCACTAACCATCAAATACCTTAGGACATACCCCCGAGCTTAGCACCTTGGCTAACTAGCCCTCGTCCCACACACACATGGAATGGTCTTTGTAGACCAATGTCTGACACTCTCTCCCTCTTCTAAAGATCATTGTCCTCAATGATCAATGAGGTAAAGTACTTGCGAACCAGATCTGCTGATTCCCAAGTAGAGTTAGTAAGTGGTAATCCTCTCCAGGCTACCAGATACTCTTGGATGACATGATTTCTGAACCGTTTCTGTCTCTTATCTAGTATTCTGTCTCAAGAATGATCTGATCTATCGATTTCCTGCAAAGAAACAATACCGTCTATTAGATTATCCTCCCTAGAAATATACTTTCTTAGTTTACGAATATGAAATACTGGATGGACTTTGCAATCTGGAGGAAGCTTTAATCAGTATGCAACATCACTCAACTTCTTTACTATCTTCCAAGGTCCACAATACCTTGGTGATAGCTTACTACACTTCCCTATGGACAATGAAGTAGATCTAGCCAGTACCTGAAGGAAGACTCGATATCCTTCCTCAAAGGATCTAGGAGATCTTTTCCTATCAGCATACTCTTTGGCTCTATCAGCTGCTTGCTGCATCTTGGTTTTAGCTATTTTTGGGTTTGCTTGGAGATTCGCTAAGAACTCGGAAGCACTAGGACATTTCTTAGGCATTCCTATGGCACTGGGAGCAGTGGGATTCATGCCATAGTTCATCTCAAAAGGAGACATCCCAGTCACCTTGTGAGGCCTATGGTTATAAGCAAACTCTACTAGTGGCAAATAACTATCCCAATTTGTCTGTTTCTCAGACACGTATGCCCGCAACATATCCTCTAGAATTTGGTTGACCCTCTCGGTCTGACCATCTGTCTGTGGATAATCACCACTACTCAGTTTTAGTGACACTTTCAGTTTGTCAAATACAAACTTCCAGAATGTCCTGTAAATATGACATTCCTATCTGAGACTATGGATGTTGGTAACCCATGCCATCTGAAAACATGCTGGATAAACAACTTTGCTACCTGTGGAGCTTCTATCGTCTCCTGCATGGGTATGAAATGAGCCATCTTGCTTAGTCTATCTACCATAACGAGGATTGTATCTTGCTTCCTTTGGGTCCGCGGTAACCCCACTATGAAGTCCATGAATATACTATCCCAATTATGATCTAGAACTTGTAAAGGATGTAAAAGACCCGGTATCTTTACCCTTTTTGCTTTGTTGACTTGACACATAAAGCATTGTTGAACATAAGTATGGATATCTCTGGCTAATCCAGGCCACCAAAATGTTCTTCTAACAAGTTGTATTGTCTTGTCAACACCAGGATGTCCTGCGCAAGGAACATCATGGTTATCATGCATGACTTTCTTTCGCAAATCTCGGGAATCTGGCACACAAACCTTTCCTTTCTGCTTCACTATTCCATTCTCCTATGAGAAATTAGAATACGGAATGGACTTGTTTGCTTTAGTAGAAGAAGAAATAGCTGGAACTGTCCCGTCTCCTAAAATAGAGTCATCTCTAATGGCTCTAACTATTTGTAACAAATGTGGATCTTCCACTTGTGCTTCCTTAATTTCTTGAAGCAATGAGCTTTCTAAAACTGTAAAGCTCATATGATACATTATACGAGATAATGCATCAGCCACTATATTTTGTTTGCCTCTTCTATACAAGATTCCCATGTGAATTTCCTGCATGAGCTCAGCCCAACGAGCCTGTCGGCCTTGAAGATCTGGCTGACTACAAAAATACTTGAGTGTATAATGATTTGTGAATATCTTAAATTCCGCACCATAAAGATAGTGTCTCCAAACTTTAAGTAGATGCACCACTACATACAACTCTTGTTCATGCACTGGCCAATTGCATTGTGCACTACTTAACTTCTTACTTTCAAAAGCTATTGGCCTGCCATCTTGACTCAAGACTGCTCCTATGGCTATGCCGTTAGCATCGGTTTCTAACTCAAATGGTTTCTGAGGATCCACCACTTTGAGTATAGGAGCCTCTGAAACAACTTGTTTCAGAGTATCAAAACTCTCTTGCTGCTCTTGTTTCCATGCGAATAGAATTTTGCCTTGAAGCAAGTTCGTCATAGGTGCTACAATCAAGGAATATGAAGCGATGAATTTCCGATAGAAACCAAAAAGTCCTAAGAATGACCGTAACTGGCCCTCATCCTGAGGAGTAGGCCATGCTAAAATGACTGATACCTTCTTGGGATCCATCTGAACCCCGTCGGCAGAAATTACATGCCCTAGATACTCTATCCTCGGAAGAAACAATTGTATTTTCTTTTAAAATATTCAACACAAATCTTAAATGGTTTTCATGCTCATGCACAGTCCCACTATACACTAGCAAATCATCCACAAAATCAACAACATACTTTCCCATGAAAGGTCATAAGATATCATTCATTAACATCATAAATGTAGCTGGAGCATTCGCCAAACCAAAGGGCATGACCAAATACTCATAATGAACAAAACGGGTCCTGGAAGCTGTCTTATGTACATCATGATCTTTTACTCTAATCTGATGATAGCCACTCTTTAAGTCTATCTTACTAAATACAATGGCTCCACCTAGAGCATCCAAAAGATCATCAATCCAGGGCATGGGATATCTATGTTTAATAGTGATCTTATTGAGTGGTCGATAATCGACACACATCCTATAAGATCCATCCTTCTTCTTCACAAGAAGAACTGGTGCGGAAAAGGGTGAATAGCTAGGTCTAATCAGCCCTTTTTGAAGATACTCATCCACAACTTTGCGGACTTCATTTTCCTCCTGCAAACTCATTCGAAATGGTGGCCGAGCGGTCGGACTCACTCCTGGTACCAATCCGATTCTATGCTCTATATTCCTGCAAGGAGGCAAACCTGATGGTAATTCCTTTAAAAACAACTCTTGGAATTCTGCTCTCACTTTGGCTGAAAGTGCTGGAGCATTCCAACTTGAGTCTCCATGACTGCATGAATCCATCTCAACATACGACAAACACATGAAATAAATGAAATAATTATACTTACAATCAATTTGAGCAACTTGCTAGTAGTCACCAATCGCGTCTCTTGGAGATCTGGTTCTCCATGGATCAGTAATCTCCTTCCCTCATGCTCAAACTGATACACATGCGAAGCAAAATCAATGATTGGTTTCTTCCTCGCATGCCACTTCTTACTAAGAACTAAGTCGAATCGAGCTAATCTCGCTATCTCAAAGTCCAATCTGTCTTCATAGGAATGGATTCGAATAGGAAGATCAACAACTCGTCTATCCCAAGTCTCAATTCCCTTCCCATTGGCTAGCTCTACGATATAAGTATAATCTGATTGTACCGTATCTAAGCATAATCTCTTGACTAATCAGGAACTAATAACATTATGAGTCGAACCTATGTCAAAGAGTACCTTGACAGGTTGTCCTGCCACGACCCCTCTGATGACAATAAGCTCAGTATCTGGGAACCGATATCCTTTCTGTGCCACTGTCGAAAGCACAGCATCTGGCACAGTCGGAACCTTTTTAGTGACCGTCATGGCTACTATGGGAGATGATAATGGAGATGGGGAATCCCCAAACTCATCCTCACTCCCACCCCCTGCCTGAGTCAGATTTATGACTATGGTGGCTGCTATTTTTTTCTTTTTAGGACAATCCTTATACAAGTGCTACCCTAAGCAACCATAGCACAAATCCTCTTTCGTTGCCTTCTCTTTCTGCTGAGGGGTAAGAATAGATCGGTTATATGCCCTCTCAGCCAGAGCAAACACTTTTCTCTTTCCTCCTAAGACTGTCTGGATCATGTGCACTTGCTTAGCCTCCCTAGAAAGCTGTGCACTGATCGAACTAGGAGTTGAAGAAAGGAAAGATCGGCTAACCCTAGTCCATGGGGATCTCTGGCCCTCGGAACCTGTGATCCTGTGGCCGTCCTCATAAGCTAAGGCCATCTCTGTGGCCTGTGCCAAAGACTAACACCGCTCCTTCCTCACTAAAGGTCGGATAGTTTCTCTGAGTCCCAAAACAAACTTGTGGACTCGAAGGAATTCTGGAATGGTATCAGGTACTTTAAGAAGCACCTCTCTATACCTATCTGCATATTCCTGAACTGATTGATTCTTCTAACTGATGAAGAACCAGGTGTCTAATGCTCTAGACCTTTCATCAGGTGGTACAAAATTGTTATAAAATAGGATTTTAAAGTGATCCCATGTCGTTGGCTCCTTCTTGTCCTGCTCTATCTTATGCCACCACCTATGTGCGACATCCATAAGGTTATAAGTGGCCTGCTGAATCTTGTGCCTATCGTCAATGATGTGGCACAGACGGAAGCACTGTTCCCACTTGCTGAGCCACTCCTCAACCACGTCAGCAGTCCTAGCGCTAGTTGAGCCATGACATCTTGGCGGCTTAAGATCCTTAAGCTTCCATCTGGCTTCTCTAACTAAAACGCTATCTCTAGGGACTTCTGAAGTTTGATGCTCATCTGGAGCATCTACCTCCATCTCTGGCAAATCAGAATTGAGGGGTTCTTCTTCTTTCTTGGAACCATGCACGTGTTCTAAGATATCCTGAAGAGAACTCTCTAAGAATGAAATTCTATTATTCATAGCTTGAATTGGATCAACTAGAGGTTCTGGCATAAGGGTATCTATCCTAGTAGGTGATGATGGTTCGGGTTCCATGCTAGGACTAAAGGCAAGTAACTTTTATTTTGGTTTTCTCTCTTTTCTCTTTAAAAAAAAAAAATACACTAATCAATCGTAAATACTAGTGGCAAGCGAAAAAAAAAACCAATCAAAGCCTCTCAGAGTCTTTTGATATTCGTGAAGCATCCAATTGAAAAGGAAAGAGTAGAATATCCACTCCCTTTGGTTCATGGATCGCATATGTCTTCAATAAGTGCTTCATTGATGATACTTGATGAAGAACAGTCCACTTTCACCCTCTGTTGTAGAAAAGAAATAATTCCAAAGTATGGCTTGTAAATACTCTATGGAAAGTGCTCCGAGAAAGCTTTCCAAAGCAACAAAAAACTCAGAGTTTGGAGACCATATATCCAAGTTAGGGTCCAAAAGGTGAAAGGAGATGAGGCAAATTGGAAAAGCTTATGCTAAAAAGCAAAACGTCAACTATAGCCTTAATCAAATCTTCAAAAATCAATGCCCTGTGTACAAAACTCTCCAGCCACGGAAATCTCCTCTCACGGATGACAGCAACGTGCATATCTTGTTAATCCCACATGCACTGATAAATCAAGAGAAACTATATATAGAGAGCGGCCGACTTCAATTTCTCAGGTTGAGAAGCACGCACAAAGTCTCACTCTCGCGGCTGAGCACGTAGGTGCTTGACAAATCAACTCGAAAATAAAAGCTAATGGGCTGGGCAGTGCACTGTAAGCATGGGTAGACATACGCAAGCAGCGGACAGAGCTTCGAGCAAGCGCAAACAGAACCTGAAACGACGGGCGGTTAACTGAGTGTAGCGAGGGGCGTGACACATCATGACTTGATAACCTCTTGAAGCTTCCCGTTCTGCATATGGTATCTCCTGGTGGTGACAATCTCTGCTAACCATCACATGCGACGATGGACAAGATGAAAACGCACCCGAAAACGCTCGCATATCACGAGGATAGCCCCAAAAACCAAAAACAAAACATGCACGAATGCCCCTCCATGCAAGGATTTCTTCTAAATTTAGCTCAAAAAACCTGCTCTGATACCAAGTGTGAGGCTCTCCTCAAAAGAAGACATGTGAATGATGTGTGTGCCACTCTCCTTCCATCCATTTATATCCTCTTGTATCTAAAATAGCAGTGATCTGGAATGATCTAGCGTCGCCATGTGGCCAGCATGCAACACTCATTCCCACTAACCATCAAATACCTTAGGATATACCCCCGAACTTAGGACCTTGGATAACTAGCCCTCGTCCCACACACACATGGGATGGTCTCTGTAGACCAATATCTGACACATATTAGAAGAGCAAATGTCTTTTGAACTTGTCAACCACCCAATCCCATCTTTGATCAAGGGAGACATGAAATCCCATAGGTATCCCTAATACCCTGAAAATCTCAGCATCTTTTAAGACATTACAACCAAGCCTGGAAACGCATTCAGGAATCACATTATGAGAAGATTTAAAACTAGGTTTTTTGTGATTGACCAAGGAGCCACTGGCAAGACAAAAGGTATTCAGGCAATCTAAAAAATTGGAAACAGAACTTGCATCAACATTTAGCACAACATTAGTATCATCAGAAAACATTTGCAAACCAAGAGGGGAAGGGGAGTTAGGAATACTTATACCTTTAATTAACCCACATTTCATAACATCCTTGACAAGCCACCCAAAAGCATCACTAGCAATAGCAAATAAGAGAGGGGCTAAGGGACAACCTTGCCTAATGGATCTACTAAGTCTGAAAGGTTCAGAAATATGATCATTAATGGCGATTCTAGAATAGGCATTGCTAAAAAGAGTACTTACATAATTAATGAGTCTACGGCCAGCTCCTAGATCATGGAGAGATTGAAGGATAAAATCCCATTCAATCCTATCATAGGCTTTGTCAAAGTCAATCTTGAAGAAGTAGTAGTCTTGACCACTTTCCTCAGCATAGTCCATACCTTCCCAAGCAAAAATCTTATAGATGGAGTTAAGACAAGTGATAGGTCTCCAGTTGTTCAGATAACCTTTGTTGCCTCTTGTGAATGAGTCTAATTACTCCTGTGTTGATTTGACAAGGAAGGAACCCTTTACTAGTAGCCTCTTCCCACACCAAAAGAATAAAAGGAGTGAGAAAATCCTTTAATATCATGTAGAACTCATTGGGAAGACCATCATATCCAGGAGACTTATAGGGTTTCAATTTATTGATGGTTTCTTTGATCTCACCGGTAGTGAGGGGCAGTTCCAAGATGGGAACTAGGCTTTTAGGAATCATTTTCTTCCTTTTTATGGCAATAGTGGCTCTGGCCCTCTGGATATCCTCCCCCCACTTGGGAGAACCAGAGAAAACATCCATAAAGAAGCTTTTGGCCTCCTGTAGAGTCTCCTCAATATTTATCGTGTGCCCACCTTCTTTCTTCTGAATCATGGGGATGAAATCCCTAACTTTACTTTTTTTCAACAGAGAAAACATATATTTATTATTTCTATCCATTTTCTCACTCCAAAACTCCTTTGAGGAGGCAAGAGAGTAACTAGCTTCCAGGTATCTCTCCTTGCTAAGTCTCAAGTTGATGTCATGAAATTCTTGAGAAGTAACATCAAGAGTTTTCAACTTATTCATAAGGGCTTCTCTTCTTTTGGCTCTCAGGTCTCTAGCATGCTTCTTACATTGGGTGAACAGGAGTTGGATATCTTTCACCGACTTATCCCATGCCGTACAAGGGGAACTGAAGGTACTAAAATTGGTGGAAAACAAGCTTTTAGTTTGGGTCAGAACACTAGGAAGCTTAAGGAGGTTGGCATCAATGTGCGGCCAGCCAAACCTAAACGAAGGGGTACCCATCTTGAAGGACACAGCCAAAGGCTTGCGATCAGAGATCATTAAAGTAGGGTCAATATGGACACTTATATCCCAACAATTTTGAATGATTTCGTTATTAGCATAACATTTATTAAGCCTAGCTGCAACATAGGCATTTCCAAGTTGTTTGTTAGACCAAGTACAACCAGTAATTTGAGAAAGATCAGAAAAATCATGAGCATTGCACAAATCAGTCCAAGCATCTTTTTCACTACCTCTGATAATATTACCCTTACAACCCCATCTGTCATTTAAGGAAGTATGTTTTAAAGTCTCCCATCAAGATGAGAGGAGCAGGAAGATGGGAAATCTCTTCCCAACAAGACTTTCTGATTAAGCTAGAGTTGGAAGCATAAACAGAGATGATGGTCAGATCAAAGGGAATCCCTAACTTTATACCACACCATTGATTAGAGATACTTATCGAATAATCAATAACCGAGTGAGCAGGGGTAAGGAAAAACCATTAACTACTCCCCATTTGCCCTCAAGGTGGTTGGTACAATACCACCTATATCTGGAAGACAATAAATTAAGATTAATCTTGAGAGGAGCTCCACCAATCTTAACTCTTGTAAACACAAAACATCTAGCAGCTTAGGCAAGGAACTCAGCCAATTGTTAATCATCTTGGGTCTAACAGGATCTGTTAGACCCTTAACATTGATGGAGATAATATAAAGATCAGACATGAAAAACAAAACAGAATTACTTCCTGCTATTCTTTGAAGGCTTGGAAGCTGATAAGGAAGACCTCACCACCTCTTTTCTTTTAGGCTTGACAGTGACCGACGGATTTCTTGATATTTCAACTTCTTGGGACATTGGCACAATGTCATGAGAAATCAAGTCATCATCCATATTATCTATCTTATCCTGGTCCATAGCCTCAATTTCTTGGCAGAAGTCCTTAGGAGACAATCTTGAAGGAGACTGATCTGTGGAAATAGGGATAGCACCAGAGGAGTTAGCCATATCATTATCAATTAAAACAGGGGGGAATTGCTCTATTTTTCTTTCCAACTATTGATCACCCATTATTATTTAAATTCTGTTGCAAAGGATTCTGAGGAGCAGCAATGACACCCTTACTAGTACTAGCCAGATGGGAATTGGGGTCTACATTTTCTTTAGTACCTGAAACAACATGAGAAACATCAGGGCTAACTTTGTTATCAAAGGGATTGACAACCTCCTCAAGCAGCATATCATATAAATTATCCAACTTAAAACCCTTTTTTTTTGTTTTTAGGAACTGGTTTTTTAACTTGAACTATCTGAGCCGCATGAGCACCTTGAACTTCTTTTACCATTTCCTTGTTTTTTTCAAGACCTACTTGGCTACCTTGGCCCTGAAAAAGAGGACAATCTTTGATCAAGTGTCCTTGTTTGTAACAATTGTAGCAGGCATTGGGGAGATTTTTGTACAAGATCTTTTGGGTATGCAGCTTTTTACCTCTAGAGTCTTTAATGATAAGATGAGTTTTAATTTCTCTGGCCATGTCTACTTCAGTTAAAACTTGAGGGTCCCACTTGGGGTTGATAATGGAGTTCCTAGACTTTTGCCCCAAAACTTTCCCTACCATATTACCAAGGTTTTCCACCCAAGGGTAAAAGTCATAAGGCAGTTCAGGAAATTCAACCCATACTGGAATCTTGGTGGGCTTCGGACCCTTAGGGTTAAACCCAATAAACCACTTAAAAAAAGATACAGGCGTGTTCCGAATGAGCCACTGGCCCTCACTTACGACATGCAAAGCACTATTAGCTTCTTCAAAAAAGGACAGAAAGCAATTATTAGGACAATATTGAACATGTTTGACAAAAACGCCCCTAGTTTCCCAATGTGTTTTAATCCAGGATTTCAGTATCTCTTGGGCAAGCCTTGGGCCATGACAGAGCCCTTTCACTACCCTATCTCTAAGCTCATGATGCCAGTTATCCGAAGAGTTCCTGTCAATAATGAGAGTATCTTCCTCATCATCAATACTAACATCACTATCAACACACAGTTCATGAGGGTTGCCCTCAACCTTATCTTTACCTTTGCTAGGGGATAAAAGTGGAGAGAGATTGCCTGGAGGTTGATTGTTAACAATACGTGCACTAGCAATGTTACTGGTTCCCTTAGCAGACTCCACGTATGACTTCTTGGGGGAATCCGACATGACCGCTCCCTATTGCAGCTCCAAGAAAGTCGGAGGAGACATAGCCGACTTGGATTCCTTGTTGCATGTGAGCAGAAGAGGATGCTATATGCCCCTTGGGGATGGATGGGAGTATTGAGCAATCCATGCCAACTCTGCTCGTCTCCACCACCAATATACCATTTCTCAAAGCTTCAAATAATGCCATAGACCAGAGACTGACGAGCACACCAGAGGAGGAAGGGGAAAGGAGCGCAAGCCCCCGCACCACAGGGGGGAAGATGCGAGGAAGGATGCCTGAAGGAGCCCTAGTCCATTGATACGGAGAAAACCCTAAGACAGCACATGAAGCATTTCCAGCTCCATACCGTACTTCTTCTTTTTGGTGTTTGCACATGTACATGAACTGCGTTGGCAATTGCACCATTGGAGGTGTGTCATGCGGATGCAGAGTGTAGACATAGGCTCTATTTCCCCATTCCATGAGCATGAAACACACCGAAATGCCCATTGCCTCCCCGAGTCTCCCCCCCTTTCTAGGAGCTTTGGAAAGCCAACAATAAAGCACAACTATGAACAATGATAGTTTCTGCAAGATTGGTGTTCCTGGGTGAGTTAAGCACGATGGTCAGATAAGTAAGAGTCGCGAAGGTGAGTGCTCTCTGAGGGAGTGGGGGCTTAGGGTTTATTTGCATAACGCTCCATTGTCGCCTCCTCCTCGTAGTGAGGGGGGCTTGCGCCCTTTCTCCTTCCCTCTCGCCTAGAGGGGGACCATGTGGTGTGGTTCTCAGGGAAGGGCATCCATGGCTCTCTTTGAAGCACTATGCAATGGCTTCACGAACTACAACAAAGACTCTTGTGCATGTGATTTTAGCAAGATGTTACACTGAGGGGTAGAAGAGAGTGCTGCTGACGTCCCTGAACAGCTCTTTGTGGATGACATGGTGGGCACGCAGATGAGGACTAGTGCATTCAAATCGACTAACGAGAAAGTGGAGGTGAACGTTCGCACTATGCAAAGGTCATATGCAGATAAAACTTGTCGAGAAGGTCACTATCAAGGTGCTCTTTTTCCTATTAACCTTTTACCAGGTACTTCCTAAGTTTCCTTGTCTCCAGGGAAAAGTTTCATTGCTGAGGATGTTAACCCGCACGAACTATGTGTAGATAGCGAAGAAAGCGACTGTGAAGAGCAAACCCTAGTTATCGATAGGTCGTCTCTTGATAATTGACACGAACATCTTAGCAATAGGGTCATCATAGGTTTATGTCACGATCATAGACCGCCACAAGAAGTCCTTACGGCTTGGCTAAAGAATAATTGGGAGCCTAAAGGAGTTGTGGTGAAACATGTCTAGTACTGCTCGAATAATTACCTGCTTTTCTTTTTTGAGGACACTAACAGTGCTTTGCATGTGTTGACTGAAGGTTGATGGCTCATCAAGAAGATCCCTATTTTGTTGTTTAAGTGGCATATTGGCTTTAACCCAAAGGGCTCCAAACCTACTAAAATCCCGGTTTGGGTTGAGTTCTCCGACCTTCCCCTTGATTTTTACTCGTGGGTCGAAAATTTGGGGAAAAAAGTGGGTCGTGTTCTAGGTCAAAGGACTATATTATCAATCCTAAGTGGGATCCTCACATTCTTATTGAAGTTGATGCTTCCAAAGACATTAGAACTCACATTTCCATTAAGGACTCTAGTGGTCGGAAATTGCATGTGCAAAAAATCATGTATAGAAACCTGCCCAATGCTTGTTATAATTGTTATAAACAAGGTCACCTTATTAAGGAATGCCCCCTCATCCCCAAACACGAAGTGCAAGAAGATTATAGAGATAAAGGACCAGCTCAAGCAGCTTTGGGTAACCTAACCCCTCAGCTTAGAAAAAAATGTTAATAAAACAAAAAAAAAGAACTTTAAGTCTGACAATCATTTTAACATCCTCCTGGATGACATCTCTAATCCTTTCGAGGATAAAGTCAATCAAGATACTGATAAGAAAATCTCGGATTGTACTGCTGATGCTCTTAACAATTTTGCAGATACTAACAAGGAGAATGTGGCTTCTAACTCCAATAGCCACCATGATCAAAGTTGGAAAGTGGTGCGTAAGAAAAAAAAGTTGTCCTGCCTCCTCAAAACTCTGCTAATGTGGTTGATGTAGTTCAGGAAGCCCGACCAATGCAGGTAAACGCTCTCTTGGATTCTCAGGTACATGTGGTCTCCCAAGAAATAAATCTTCTAGATCAAGGTAAACTAGACAGGATGGAAGAAGATATGGAGGCTGATGAGATGGTGCCAATGTCTCAAGAGCTTGAGTTCTCTAAAAAGGCCTCCTTCACTCCTAAAACCAAAAGGATGGAGGTCATTAGGTCTTCTCTGGCAGTGCTTAAGCCCTCCAAAAACAGCAAGAAGTAATTTCTTTTTTGTTTTCTATGTCTGATATATATTTATTCTTGCAATATTAAAGGTATCACCGATCCTGTTAGATCTAAGATGCTCAACATTTGGCTCTCGAATCTTCCTAAACAGCCTGATGTCATTTGTCTACAGGAACTAAAAGTGGGGGGAAACTCTCTCCTCTTTAACCTTAATAGAGTTTATTCCAAGTACAAATGGTTTTTCACTAATCATTGTTCTAGTAAACGTGGTTGTGCTATTGGTGTGTCTACCCATCTTCTTCATGCTTTTATTGCCTATAATTTAAGTACTTCTAATCAATGGTGTTCTATCATCCTTGGTAACCCTTTTGACATTACTATCATCTCTGTTTATGCTGCTAATAATGACTCTGGTTGTTCTGTCTGCTGGAATGAGATTAATTGTATTCAAGATCCTGCTATTGTTATAAGGGATTTTAACATGGTGACTGACATTAAGGATAGATGGGAAGAAAAAGGTAAAGTGATCAAAGGAACTGAAAAAGATGCCTGGTATAAGGTTTGTAACTCCCTGGAGTTAGTTGATACCTCTCGGTCTTCTGGGATGACCTGGTCCAATAAGCAGATGGGCAATGCCTTCACTACTGCTAGACTTGATAGATGTTATGCTAGAATCCCTTTTGTTCAAGGTTGTTGGGACATTTGTGTTAATCTTGACCCCTCCCTGCTTATGTCTGATCATAAGCCTCTTCTTGTGACCTTCAAAAAAGGTAACCCTAATCTTAGATCTGGTTGGCCCCACATTGAATGCAATTTTCTTAAGCTTCTGAGCGTTATGACTCACACCAAAAATATCTTCAGCTATAACTTTGAGCAGAATAGTTCTCCTAGCAAAGCTTGGTACAATTCTATCAAAGAGATTCAGAATTTCTTCACTCAACTTAAGTCTTTAGCTAAGAAAATTATGGGCAAAAGAAGACAAACCATTGTTGATAGCTTAGTCCACCTTGATGCTAACTCCCAAGAGTATCATGATCTTTCATTGAGGTTGTGCGAAGAGAGGTATCTTGAAGCTAGTTATTCTCGTGCTTCTTCTAAAGAATTTTGGAGTGAGAAGATTGATAGAAATAACAACTATATGTTCTCCTTGATGAAAAAGCAAAAAGCTAGGGACTACATCCCTCCTTTGAAAAAGAAAGTTGGTGGTCATACTATTAATATTCAGGAGTCTTTACAGGAGGCCAAGAGCTTCTTTATGGATGTTTTCTCTGGTACTCCCAAGTGGGGGGAGGACATCCAAAGGGCCATAGCTACTATTTCCATAAAAAGGAAAAATATGATTCCTAAAAGCCTGAGTTCCTTTTTGGACCTGCCCCTCACTGTCGGTGAGATCAAAGAAACCATCCATAAATTGAAACCCTGTAAATCTCCGGGGATTGATGGATTAGCCAATGAGCTCTTTATGATGCTAAATGATTTTCTCACTCCTTACATTCTTTTGATTTGGGAAGAAGTAGTTGGTAAAGGGTATCTCCATTCTCACATCAACACTAGAGTGATCAGACTTATTCACAAGAGAGGCAGCAAGGAAGACCTTAACAACCGGAGACCCATAACCTGTTTGAACACTATCTATAAAATCTTCTCCTCTACCATTGCTAGAAGACTTAGTCCTATGATGAGATTTTTTATCCTCCCTAAGCAGAAAGGTTTTATCAAAGGCAGGTATATTCTTGATGCTATAATCTCTTTATGGGAAGGTATGGATTATGCCTTGGAAAGTGGGCAAGACTATTACTTCCTTAAAATTGACTTTGATAAGGCCTATGATAGAATTGAATGGGATTTTATTCTGCAATCTCTACATGATTTGGGGCTTGGTAGGAGATTCATTAAATTTGTGAGCACTCTCTTTGGTAATGCCTTTTCTAGGGTGGCTATTAATGGTCACCTCTCTGACCCTTTCAAGCTTTCGAGAT
Source organism: Ceratopteris richardii (assembly GCA_020310875.1). Lineage (NCBI taxonomy): Eukaryota > Viridiplantae > Streptophyta > Polypodiopsida > Polypodiales > Pteridaceae > Ceratopteris > Ceratopteris richardii. The sequence goes on from CM035443.1 coordinate 8,191,604, forward strand.
CTATAAGGTAAGGATGTCCCCTAGCCCCTCTCCTGTTTGCCATTGCTAGTGACTCCTTAGGTTGGCTGGTCAAGGATGCTATGGATAGAGGTCTTATCAAAGGCATTGAAATTCCTAATTCCCCCTCCCCCCTATGCTTGCAAATGTTTGCTGATGATACTAATGTTGTTCTTAAAGCTGAAAATGATTCTTTGAAGGTTTTTCTTTAGTGCTTGGATCTATTTTGTATTGCTAGTGGCTCCAAAGCCAATCATAGCAAAACTGGTTTTAAATCCTCCTCTAATGCCATTTCTGACAGTATTACCAATTTAGGTTATGAAAAAATCATCAAGGATGGTGAAGTGTTCAGGCTGCTTGGCATCCCTGTGGGGTTCAATATTTCTCTGACCCAAGGATGGGATTGGGTTCTTGATAAATTAAAAAAGAACTTATTTTTTTGGTATGATTCTCATAACTCCCTGCCTCATAGATGTTTCATTCTTAATCATTATGTTCTCCCTAAATTGTTTATTTCTTAGCGTGCTAGTCTCCATCCAAAAAGCAGGTGAATCAAGCTATTTCCTTGGCCATGAGGTTTCTCTGGGGTGGTAATTCTCTTCACTAAAAGATTGCTAAAGTCTCTTGGGACAACTGTTGCCTCCCTAAATCCCAAGGTGGTTTGGGTATCATTTGTCCCACTAAAATGGCAGATAATCTTGCTACTAAGTGGATCTTAAGAAGCACTATTACTACTGATATTTGGGTTGTCCTTTTACAGAGGAATCTATCCAAATTTTACATTTCTAATCATAAGGCTTGGAGTAACATTAATTTGTGGGATATCACTGTCTCCCCCTTAACCATTACTCCTGTTGGTAGCCAACTTTTCTGTAGATTCTGGAATGCCTGGTTTACAACAATTTTTTTTTTTACCATTAAGAGAGGGTTGATGAGTTCCTCTGAGTTATTTTTGCAGGAATCCCCTTGGTACGGTTGGATTTCTAAATGTAATAAATGTGACCTGGCAATCAAAGAGCACAAATGCCATAAAACTGGATACAAAGCTTGGAGTGACCTAATGAGCAAGGGGGAAGTGATCTCTGATTAGGAGCTTCTTAATAGTTCTGACTTGTCTATCTCTTGTTTTTAGGTCTTGGTTGTTGAAGACACGGCAAAGACTCGAACCTTGTCAAGTCTGCGGAATTCGCCGCGCCAAAGACGTGCTAAGCTAGAGTGATATTAGAACACCTCTATAATTTGCAGTAGCTTAGCAAAGTTTCTGTCACTCAAAAATATAAACCTGTGTTTTGAATTCACTAAAACTTCCACTGAAACTTCATCGGACTGTCACCGGAATCTCACCGTAATTGTACCGGAATCTTTCCGGAATCAACTGCAATTCTATTTGTGATTACTTCAAGTGTATATACATGAAGTAAGGAAGTGATACGTGAACTTCCTTCACTGAATGAACTCTTTCTGAAGTTAAAGAAAAACTTCACCAGTTCTGAATGTCTCTTTTCGGTCAGGTTTTGTACTGTGTGTACATATCCGTTTCACCGAAATCTTTGATCAACTGATAGTAGAGATGTCTAGCTACAAGGTAAGCTATCTCTCATACAAAAATTTACATTATTATGCGAGATCTACTTTGTTGTTTTATCGGAAAAATACGTGTACTGAGAAAACTGTAACTGACCGAAAAATACGTTTACTGAGAAAACTGTAACTGTTAACTAACTTTATACCGTAACATGAAAATACTCAGATTTCTTCACATACGACTAATGCACTCAAATCTTCCACATGAACATGTGTTTTCTATTAGAGAAGATGTGTAGAAAACTAGCTTGGCCTCTTCTTGCTCAAGCTATAGAAACTCTCCTACACTGAGTAGTTTCTTCTTACCATATCTCTCAGACGAATACCTGACATTTCAGGTTTCTGTTATTCATCTTTACATACGCAATCTCTAGCGTCTTCTACTTCTCTATTCTTGATTTCTATATGCACTCTATTCGCACTACGCGCTCTCCTCACGCACACTTTCCGCGCTTTCTTTCTCTCTTCCTATCTCATTTATATACAGTTTTTGATCCGGTCTAACAAACTCTAATTCTGGAAGTTTCTACGCTGTACATTACAGTCGTGAATTTGTCCCTTCACTAAGGCTTTGATCTTTTGAATACTTTGTTTCTGCTTCTCTTTGTCTTTATGTTGTTATGTCTGTCTGTATGTCAAATTTGTGAGTGATTCTTCAACAGCTCCCCCTCAATCACTAATTTGCATCTTCCTGTCTTTCATATACTCTTCTTTCTTTTATACCTGCCATTTCTTTGAATCTCCTTGTCTTTGTTCCATCCAAGCTCTTTGTCAAAATATCTGCAATTTGATCGTTTGTCGGAGTGTATACTATTTCTATCTCCTTCTCCATCACCTTTTCTCTAAGGAAATGATATTGAATCTCTATGTGCTTTGTTCTTGCATGAAATACGGATTTGCTGCAAGATACAACGAACTCATATTGTCTCCATGTATGATAGGTATACGTTGATCAATACCCATGCTTTTGAACAAGGTCTGCATCCATATCACTTCTTTTGCTACTTCTACAAGTCCTTTATATTCTGCTTGTGTTGACGATAATGCCACTGTGTGTTGCTTCTTTGAACACCAGCTTACCAGCTTATCTCCTAGGTATATCATATACCCATGTGTTGATCTTCTGTCATCTTGACTTCCTGCCCAATCTGAGTCACTGTATGCTCTCAACTTTATATCTGACGTAAAAGCATAATATAATCCTTCCTTTATAGTTCTTTTGATATATCTAAGAACTCTTTGTCCTGCAACCCAATGTTGATCCTTCGGACAATGCACGAACTGTGAAAGAACTCCTGCTGGATAACTGAGATCCGGTCTTGTTAGCGTAGCATAAATTAAGCTTCCCACTAATGGCTGATATTTCCTCATATCTTTAAACTCTGCACCACTATGTTTGCTGAGTTTATGATTTACTTCAAGCGGTGTTGAAGCTTCTCTGCAATTCTCCATGTTAAACTTCTTCAGTAAGTTTAGGAGATAACTTTCTTGTGAAACATATACACCATGATCTGTGTATGTGATTTCCATTCCAAGAAAGTATGATAACTTTCCTAGATCACTGATCTTAAACTCCTTTTCAAGTAATCTCTTTACCTCCTTGATTCCTTCATCTGAGGTACCTATGATTATAATGTCATCTACATAAATATGAATGTAGATCATACCTTCATCTGTTCTCTTGATGAGTAGACTTGCATCTGCCTTCGAACTTTGGTATCCAAGTTCATTCAGATACTTCACAAGTTTGTAATTCCAAGCTCTTGGAGCTTGCTTCAGTCCATAAAGTGCTTTTCTTAATCTGTAAACAAAATTTGGGTATCTGGAGCTGACAAACCCTTTAGGTTGTTCCATGTAAACTTCATCTGATATATATCCATTCAGAAATGCATTCTTGATATCCAGCTGACTTAGCTTCCATCCTTTTGATGCTGCTATAGCAATTACTGTCCTTATGGTTGACATCTTTGCCACCCGACTAAATGTCTCATCATAATCTATGCCATGTGTCTGAGCATAACCTTTGACCACCAGTCTAGCTTTGTATCTGGCTATTCTTCCATCTGCAAGCTTCTTTACTTTGTAAACCCATTTATTTCCAATTACTTTCTTACCATTTGGTTTAGGAACAAGTTCCCATGTCTTGTTCTCCTCCAGTGCGCTGAACTCCTCCTTCATTGTTTCTTCCCATTGCTTCTTACCTTTAGCTTCATCATAATTCTGAGGTTCTTCATCATCTTTGACCATATATGCATAATTTTTCTGAGTTATGTACGAAGTATCATAAGAATACCTTTCTGGTTGTCTTCTAGTCCTGTTTGACCTTCTTGGTTCACATTCTTCATAAGAGTCTGAATACACTTCTTCATCAAATATAGGAATTTCTTCATTCCTTCTTGTTAATCCATTTCTGGACTTATTTTGTATGACTTTGATCTGCATACCAGCTTTTCTGTTCATCAAATGTAACATCTCTTGAAACAATAAATTGTTTGGTTAGAGGACTCCATAACCTGTAACCCATCTGCTTTTCATCATATCCAACGAACACATATTTCTCTGCTTTTGGTTCAAGCTTATGTCTCAGTTGTGATGGTACATAAGCATAAGCAACTGATCCAAACACTTTGCAATGATCAAGTGTTGGTTTCTTTCCCCACCAAGCTTCGTAAGGGGTCATTCCATCTAAAGCTGTACACGGTAATCTGTTCACCAAGTATGTAGCTGTATTTACAGCTTCAGCCCAAAGATAATTTGGACAATCTTTTTCTTTTAACATAGCTCGTGCAAACTCAACTAGAGTTCGGTTCCTTCTTTCTGCTACACCATTTTGTTGTGGTGTATACCTGCAGGCTATTTCTCTCTTAATACCTACATTCCACAGATAATCATTGAACTTTCGGGAGAAATATTCTCCCCCTCCATCAGACCTCAGTCTCTTAAGCTTTCGACCTGTGAGTCTTTCAGCATATGCATGAAAATGCTTGAATGTTTCAAATACTTCTGATCTTTCCTTCAAAACATATAATGTTATCCATCTTGTTGCATCATCAATAAATTGAACATAATACCTCGATCCACTGATTGATCCTTCTTTTGTTGGACCCCATACATCTGTATGAATGAGCTCAAGTACTCCATCATGTTTGAATCCTTTCTTCTGAAATTGTAACCTGTGCGCTTTTCCCATCTGACAAACTTCGCACTTATGAATCATATGTTGGTTCTGTACATTTGGTAATCCCAGTACCGACTGATTTGCAATCATAGCTTTAATTCCTCTTTCATTAAAATGACCTACTCTCTTATGCCAGAGATCAAGCTCTGTAATCACCTTTTCACCATGTGTGAGCAACGCTTGACCAATGTTCCCTTGTACTCTTAAAGTAAAGAGTCTACCTTCTTTCTTACCAGAGACAATCTGATTATATCCATTCTCGGGATCTTCTACAAATACTCCTTCATTTGTAAATCTGACCTGAAAACCTTTCTCAACTATCTATCCCACACTAATCAAGTTTTTTGGTGTTGTTGGAACATATAAAACATTGGTTAGCAAATCTGCTCCACTCTTGCATTTCACTTTTCCAATTGAATGTACACTATGTCTTGTATTGTCACCTGTTTGAACAGTGTGACTAGTACTACCTTTTTCCAATTCTGACATCAATTCTATGTTTCCTGACAAATGATTAGAACATCCAGAGTCAATGTAAAATACCTTTAGATCTTCATTATCTAATGTGCTGATCGAATTCATCATCAACAATGTATGACTTTCATTCTGTGTGTCATTTGGGTAGTTGTTGTAGGTGGTGTTGTAGGATTGATTCTATCCCGAACTTCTTGTTCCACCTCTACCATATCCTCCTCTTTGATTCTGTCTACCTCTTTGAAAATTACTCTGATATCTTCCACCTCTATTTCTGCTATTGTTGTTTTGATTTGGATTTGATCCTTTTTGATTGTGCCAACAGTCATGAGCCAGATGATTACTTAATCCAAGATCCAGCACGCCTTCTTGTTGATATTTTGACTACCTCTTCCTCTTCCAAAACCTCTTGCTCTTCCTCTTCCAGTGCCTTTACCTCTTGCATAATAAGCTTGAGAACTCGACTCTTCTTCATCTTTTGATTTACCTTTATCTCATTTCTTCTTGTTCTTCATATACATTGCAGAACTTTGTCCTTTATCTCCATCTCCTTTCAGATCTTGCTCATATGTGAGCATCAAACCAAGCAATTGATTTAAATCTGGTACAAAATGATTTAAAGAAAGTTCAGTTGAGAGTACGAAAGGTTTCCACCTTTCATCTCCTCTCAAACCTGTGAGCACTTGCGCTATCAATCTGTGATCTTCAATATCTTCATTTATGGATCCAAGACTATCTGCTAGATCCTTCATCTTAGTAACATAGTCACTAATGCTTTGACTCGACTTCTTTTTGAACGTTGTGAATTCGGACCATAAGCTAGCCTTCCTAGCTTTCATAGTATTTTGGAAATGATCTTCCAACGCACTCCATATGTCCTCCGCTTTCTCCAGACCTCTAATATGTGGTAGTAGATGATCTGTAACAGTATTATAGATATATGCTCTTGCCGTTGCATCTTTCTTTTGCCAAAGCTTCAAAGCTTCTAATTCTTCTTCCTTTGGTTGTCTATTGTCTTCAAAAGTTGGCTTCTTTTCTTCTCCGGTCACATACATCATTAAGTCCTTACTCATAAGTAAGGCTTCCATGCGCATTACCCATGCATGATAATTATCTCTATCTAATTTGTCAATAGAAACATGATCTGCCATAATCTTCTTGTTTACCTTGAAAATGACTTCGGAATACTTCTTGATACCGTTTGCTGTTGATCTCTTCAGCATTCACCTTTCTTTATGAAAGTTCTTCTAATTTTCTTGTATCTTCACTTCCGTTTGCTCTTTGAGAATTTTTATGCTCTTTAGAATCTTTCGGCTCTGATACCACTTGTTGAAGACACGGCAAATACTCGAACCTTGTCAAGTCTGCGGAGTTTGCCGTGCCAAAGAAGTGCTAAGCTAGAGTGATATTAGAACACCTGTATAATCTACAGTAGCTTAGCAAAGTTTCTGTCACTCAAAAATATAAAACTGTGTTTTGAATTCACTAAAACTTCCACTGAAACTTCACCGGACTGTCACCGGAATCTCACCGTAATTATACTGGAATCTTACCGGAATCAACTGCAATTCTATTTGTGATTACTTCAAGTGTATATACATGAAGTAAGGAAGTGATACATGAACTTCCTTCACTGAATGAACTCTTTCTGAAGTTAAAGAAAAAACTTCACCAGTTCTGAATGTCTCTTTCGGGTCAGGCTTTGTACTGTGTGTACATATCCGTTTCACCGAAATCTTTGATCAACTGATAGTAGAGATGTCTAGCTACAAGGTAAGCTATCTCTCATACAAAACTTTACATTATTATGTGAGATCTACTTCGTTGTTTTACCGAAAAAACATGTTTACTGAGAAAACTGTAACTGAACAAAAAATACATTTACTGAGAAAACTGTAACTGTTAACTAACTTTATACTGTAACATGAAAATAATCAAATTTCTTCACATACGACTAATGCGCTCAAATCTTCCACATGAACATGTGTTTTCTATTAAAGAAGATGTGTAGAAAACTAGCTTGGCCTCTTCTTGCTCAAGCTATAGAAACTCTCCTACACTGAGTAGTTTCTTCTTACCATCTCTCTCAGATGAATACTTGACATTTCAGGTTTCTGTTATTCATCTTTACATACACAATCTCTGGCGTCTTCTACTTCTCTATTCTTGATTTCTATATGCACTCTATTCGCACTACGTGCTCTCCTCACGCACACTTTCCGCGCTTTCTTTCTCTCTTCCTATCTCATTTATATACAGTTTTTGATCTGGTCTAACAAACTCTAATTCTGGAAGTTTCTATGCTGTACATTACAGTCGTGAATTTGTCCCTTCACTAAGGCTTTGATTTTCTGAATACTTTGTTTCTGCTTCTCTTTTTCTTTATGTCGTTATGTCTGTCTGTATGTCAAATTTGTGAGTGATTCTTCAACATTGGTGGCTCGCAAACCGCTGTTGGTGGAAAAGCTAGAAAGTTTCCCCAAGTTTGAAGTCAGTCTTGCTGAGGTTGCTAGGTCCAGTTTCAAAGAGTTTAAGAAGGCTAAAGGAAGAATTACTCAAATTGTTTCTAAACTCAATAAAAGGTGGTCTTGTAATTGGTCTGCCAATTAGTGGTCCTACAGGTTTAAATCTTTGTGGGTCTTTCGAGAATAGAGCAAACACTCCTATCTTCAGTGGCTTATGCTTCATAATGGTCTATGGATTGGTCCCATAGTAAAAAAAATGCAGATTAATGGAGGACTGTGTACCTTCTGTGGCAAGGAGGAAGATGTTAACCACCTGTTTTTTGAATGGTATCATGCCAAACATTATTGGGCCATTGTTGAGCTTTATCTCCAGAGGATGCCCTAGGCTCAATCAGAATTCTTTTATCATTGGTTGCTGCAGAAACATGGATCTCCTATTATGGAACATATGGAGAGGTTATATTCTGTGGCATATATGGTGTAGTAGGAATAACTTGGTCCTTGGTAAAGGAAACACAAATTTCCTCAAATCTCTCCCTAGTACCCTGAAGAAAGCCTCTGTTAAATGTATTCAATGTATCAAGACTCCTCCTAATCACAAGGAGAGTATTTTTAAATTGCTAAAGGATTGTAAACTCTCCAAATGGAGAAGCACCATCTCCTCGGTTTACTCAGCCTAGAGGCTTTACATGGCTTCTTTCTTGTAACTCAGTGTGTTGTGGCTCTTGCCCCTTCCACCGTTTGTATTGTCTTCCATTAATCTAATTTTTCTGCCCTTTTCAAAAAAAAAAGTCCGACAATGATGACTTGAAGCATTGAATGAGCCTCATTATTTGGGAAGGCCTTGTATTTGCTGAGGAGTCTTCACCAGGGCCTAAAATTCACAGGTAGGACCACCTTCCATATGATTGGAAAAAATTCCTTACACTTGTCATATGACAGGTTTTTCCCAAAAAGACCCTTTCAAATGACAACAATTTTCTAGCAATGACAAGCTTACATAAAACACCTAGGAATTACCTCTTTTCATTGTGCTTGTGAGATGAAAATTGCAATGACAGGAATATGAATTGCCTCTTTTCCTTGTGCTTGTGAGATGAAAATTGCAATGACAGGAATTGCAAGAGCCTTTTATATCGTCAGGACTCAGATCTAGAAGAAAGTACATAAATAGATATTCTATAACTCGTACAAAATAATTTGGAAATCAGACATTTTGTTTTTAAAGAGAACAAAATATAAAAGATATATTAGTGAGAACTTACAAAGGGCAGGCCCCCAAGCCCCCACCTGTTTCATGGAAGCTATGACCAGGGGTCATGTCTAAAAGAGACATCTAGAGAGGTCATCAAACACAGTATTATAAGACCCAAAAACCATAGGGGTCATGTCCAACAACATTACATCTAGAAAGGGTATAGCAGAGTACAGACCCAATAGGTACATTACATGATAGTAAGAGCTACCAAAACTGTTCATATAATACAAATCTCCACTATCAAAGCTTCCATCTATCCTTGTAGTCAACAACAGATATCATCTACAAAGTAAGCAGCAGCATTGGACACCAACAGATTTCTCCAACATAACAGGTCTTCAAAAGATTTTAACTGCATAAAATTGTCCTGCAAAGTATGCAACAATTGGTGTAAAGTTTCGATCTATCCTTGTAGTCAACAGCAGGTATCATCTACGAAGTAAGCAACAACACTGGACACCAACAGACTTCTCCATCAGAATAGGTCTTCAACAGATATCTCCTGCATAAAATTGTCCTGTAAAGTATGCAACAATTGGTGCATTCTCCTCGCATATCCTTCAGCCTCATCAACAAATCCACCAAGACCTGAATGCATGCAACATGTCAGGCTCCTAGGATGCATCTAACAGTAAGAACCATGAACCAAAGGGGACATGTCCAACAACTTGGCATAACCAATGGAGACATTAGTAGACAGTGAATGCCATCCTAAATCTATTTCTAGAGTACATAGACAAAAGTGTTTGTATACACATTCTAGTATACAGTACCACTTGCTTTGCTAAGTGTTTTCAATGATATCAACCAGACAAACCTGCTGCCCTTGTGCTATCTCCTATTCCTGATGCAAATCCCCTCAAGAACCTCATCTTTTAATCTCGAGATGAGAGATATTTTGAAAGGTGACCTGAACCTGAACACTCCAGCAACAGGTTAGGTGACAGAGGCTATCTAACACAAGTATTTTCATCCTAAGTATTTTCTATTCACTACTAGAAAGTAATTATTTACATTCCTGAAATATATCACTCAGTTATTGATGTTGCAATACAACCTGACACTTACTTCCTGCATGCTGCTGTGGAGTAAGTAGACTTGTCAAGACAGTACTGTAAGAACATCCTGAATACTACAATTCTCACAAGCGGCAGTTTCAATATTCTTAATCAAAGAACATTTCCATTGAATGTGTTATGCATTAATGAAGGGGTTTTTTTCCTGGATGAAAAGACAAACTCAGACATAGTAGGCACTCAATATTATAGCACTGTAAATAGAGAGCGCTCTCACCATGTTGTAGGTTTACAATTTGGGACTCAAGAGATTGACCAAGGTCCCACAGGGCAGCAACTTTCAGTTTTTAATGTGTATACCAATGGTGTGAAGTGCAATCCAGAAGTGGAAACAGAAATGGCTAGTGTGAGTTCCTATGTGACTGCTCATGGCTACTGTGGGTTCCTATGTGACTGCTCATGGCTACTATGAGTTCCTATGTGACTGCTCATGGCTACTGTGAGTTCCAATGTGACTGATCATTGCCCTTTTAGTGATAGATATAGACAATGCAGTGATGCTACTCAGCAGCTAATACAAGAATTACATCTCCAACAACAGTATTCATGTCCCTATGATGCACAACCTTATGCTGCTATTACACTTTACTATTGCAATTAATCAATGTATAGTAACTTACACATGGAACCATAATGACATAGATAACCGAAAGCATACAAAACGATATTCAAAATCTTATTTCAATCTTCCAAGAAGTTAAAACACTTTATGAGAACCATAACATAGGAAAGAGATATACCACAACATGCTTGCAAGGTGTCGCAAGTATGTCTTCCAATATTATCAACCTAGTCAACATGATTTGGATGGCAATGCTAGAAAAAGATCATAAAACTAAAATATGACAAGAAGTGCTTCAATAAAAAAAGAAACCAATGAGGCGAATCTCTAGATTCAAAATCACTACTCCAATGGCATGTCTCTTCTTCTTTTTGCGTTCAACCACATATCAAATACAATTTTCCAATCTATTGATAGGCTTCCATGAGCATCAATAGATAATAACACCAAAGCATCCAAGCTGTCTAATCCCAATGAAGATCTACACATAATTTTTATAAAATTTTGCCGTGAAAAACCACGCTTGCATGAAAATGTGCTTGCAAGGATAACCAAACTGACTTGCCATAGTCTCATCATTTCCGGATATGTGTCCCACCATGAGTTTATCACACTGCAAGATCTCCATGAATCATGCATGCTGTTATGTTGTGCAGTTCGATATAGCATTCCAACAAAATCTTCCCTCTCATTTATGCATTTTTGAATATCAACCATTCGACTATCAACATTTAGCAGATTTATAACTTGATTCAACCACTCTAGAGTCATTTTGTCTCGATCATATGCATCAGGCAGATATGAAGAACGACTAAATACTTTGAAGGCATTATATACAGATATATCCTCAAAACGCTTATTCAATGAATCTAGAATATTTTTTACATAAACTTTTGCCATAGAAATGCATTCATCAAGAGAACCATTGTACTTTGCATTATCACATGGTAATGCATTAAGATCTATACCATCATCATCATGTTCAGAATCACTGAGTTCTTTAGCATTTTCCTCTTGATATCTATCGGAATAGGCTCACATCTCAATGCATGTACATGTGAATCCCCATTTGCATCCTCATATAGCAACTCGAAATCTTTTGCCATTTTCAAAAAAGAAGATAAGTATGGTGAATTAAGACCAAAGTTATTTGCATCAACATCAAGATATCTTCTTTTTAGTTTCTCAATGGTCAAGTCAAGCATAGTGCTAATAGACATTACACCCATCTCGTGCCTTTCAAACTCCATATTGAGCTTATTAAGCTCTTTTAAGACATCAGCCAAGAAGTGTATCATAAATTGTACGAAAAAAATAGTGATTTTCTTATACCACTTTTTCTCACTTTGTTCCCATTGTTTAAGAATTGTAGGCATCATGTTTACAAGCCTCTACATCACTTGTCGTCATGAGAGCCATCTAATAGAGTGAATTTGTAATGCTTTTACATCTAACATATCATACTCACTCATGATCTTCCAAAGCTCATCATGAAGCTTTGAAGATTTTCCCAACCATGAATAAACTTTATTTGCAATTTTTTCCACAAAAGCTATGATAAACATGTGGATGTGTTACGAAACCATCATATGCTGCAAGTGCTTGCCTATGAGCAATGCAATGTACTATTATGTAAGGCATAGACTCTTGAAAATGAGCAACTACATGTGTCTTGTGCCCGATCATTACAGATGCTCCATCCGTAGCTATTGCAATGAGTTTATGCATGTCAAGCATATTATCACTAAGAAATTTAGTAACAACAACATAAATGCACTTTGCACTTCCATTTTCCACTACAAGTAACTCGACAAAATCACACTTTACATGGCCTTTTCCCCCATTTGTTATATATAAAATATATATAATCAAGTGCTTGTGAATTGTATGATCTGTACTCTCATCAATGAGTAGAGAGTAAAATGGACTTGCACATATTACAGACATCAATTGCATTTCTACATAATCACGTATTTTTAATAGCATCTCTCTTCTTGAAACTGCATTAATATAAGAACCAGATTCATCTGATCCAGGCATACTTGGTGTTCCAAGCTCTCGTAGTAGTCTACAAGGAGCCTTTTTGAGTATATACAAAAGGAACGTTTAATTCTTTCCTCATTTATCATAGACTTCGATAAATATGCCCATGGATGCAATAACGTCCATTGATTGCGCCATTTTCTACTAGACTTCTTTATAACTTCCTGGCTTTCCACACTATTACTCTCTACATTGGTGGAATTTGTATTATTACTTTCCATAGCATGATTCCCGATCATGCTTCTATCTTTGCTACCTAAGCAATAATTCATATTTGCATCATCATCTTGTATATTGAACAAATGTACTTCTGCATCTTTGGATGCACCTGCAATATCTGCATTACTTGACTTTTTTGCCAAGAATACATGGAGATTCGGTTGAGACTTCCTTTTCTAGCTGTAAGATGACAAGGAAGTATCTTTGATAGAATCAGACCTCTTCCTAGGATCCATTGTTTTCACCTAGAAGTATGTACCAAACAACAAAATATAGGACATATTACTCAATATATCATAATAATTATTAGGAGATTCTTGGACGAGAAGGGATTTGAGTATTTGTAGGAGAAAAGGGAAAGACAAGAAGAAAGATACACACTGGAAGCCTCTGTCGATTGATTATAATGAGACAAATACAAGGGTGGTGCACAATACAACCAATGCTTCTGTGCAAAATCCCACAGAGTGCTTAATTACACAATACCAAATACCCAAGGTCTTCTTGTTGCCGGCCTCCCCTGCACCAGACCTCCACCTGCTCCAAGCTTGCACTTGTGCACACATTGCACCAAGCTTCCAATAAGGGGGAGGGTTGGACACCTTCTGTCGGCATGTGCACACTGCAATGGGACCTTGGGATCCTTGGGGGAATAGCTTAGCACTTCTCTGCACACTTCCTTGGTCACTCTTCATGCACACCTTGCACTTCACTTCTCTGCGTTGCACACTGTGTGTCTCTTGCACTTCTCCCTCTTGCCTTCTTTAGACTATGCTCATACCTCTTAGTCTTAGAATAATCCAAGAATAGTCCTTGCCTTGATTTCAGTGTCAATTCATGTACGCTCCTAACTGCAAATGTATCTTGGTGCTCACTTTGATGTCCCAAGATTGTCTTCACAAGTGGCAGCCAATGAATCCTTGTTTTGTCCTGTAGTGACTTTAGTCTAAAACAAAAATTTTAATTGGGGAGCCATACTTTACTTCTGCGTACGATGCAGCTTCACATGCTTTTCACATTTTGCTTTTTCACATACCTTCACTTGTGCACCTAAGAGAGGGTTCACCTAAACCTTCCAAAACACTTTAAACAACACTTTTGAACCTTAGGGAAATTAGAGAAATACCTCTGCAAGCTGCAATCACTTTCTCCAATTCACCCTTTGTGGACAATTACTTGTGCACTACCTATGCACTTTGACACCTGCACTTCGAACACTTTGACTTTGCCCCTGTTGACTTTGAACTTGACCATGTTGACTTTGATCGCTTTGACTTTGACCTTTTGACTTTGACTATAATTTACTTTGACTGTGATTGACTTTGACCAATATGACTTTTATGGGCTCAACAGTTGCCCACCACCTAATCTGCTCTCCGTCCCGAAGAGCTACAACCAAAACTCTGAGGAGATAGGACACCATAATGCTTGTGCCGCAAGATCATGAAAATGGGCACTTGAACAACTGCCAAGTCTACCAGAAACAGGAGAGAACAAGCACTAGAGAAGAACCCAAAAGTGGAATTTTTCCATGGAAAAGCAAAGGAAAGAAATGGGAGGGTAGAAAGGATAGGAATGGGAGTGCTGAGGGGGCTGAGATGGATAGGGCAGGGAGGGTTAAGGATGGGGTTGGGCAGAAGGGTAAAGGGAGGGTGTGGGAGGAGGATAATGGGATCTGGAGAGGGTTAAAATGATCAAACAGTGGAGTTAGAGTTACAGAGGGTGCATATGGGAAATTATGAAACATAATGTAAGACAAAGTGAGAATAGACCATGTGGACAATGTGGTGAAATAAAAACATGTGATAAATGTGCACAAAACATGTGGGGCTTGAACAAAAGTCAGAGAAAAGGTGGGATTTTGAAAAAAACAATGCAAAAAATGAATCCAGAGGTGCCAAAATACATGAAAATGACTCCACATTTGAAAAAAGTGGCCATCCGAGGCACGATCCAGAGCCAAAATAGTTATACCATGAATGTTAAAAAAATATATTTTTAAAATAAAAAGATTTATTTTATTTTATTTTATTTTATTTTTTTGGTTGAAATACCCACGGTTGTCAACTGGAAATAATACTAAAAAAAATTAAAAAAATAAAATAAACAATATAAGAAAATAAGTAAAAAATTAAGTAAATTAATAAAATAAAAGAAATAAAAGACAAAATAAAAATAAAAAAATAAAAAAGGGGTGGGGGGGCGGGGGGGAGGGGGAGGATGTGTCAGAATGGGGGGCGGGGGGGGGATGTGTCAGAGCAAGGGGGGGCAGGGGGGAGGAGAGAGAGAGAGAGAGAGAGAGAGAGAGAGAGAGAGAGAGAGAGAGAGAGAGAGAGAGAGAGAGAGAGAGAGAGAGAGAGAGAGAGAGAGAGAGAGAGAGAGAGATTTTTGAGAGATATAATTTTATATATTTTTCGTTTTTTTCCTCGAAAAAGTTCCTGGGGGGGGGGGGGGGCTTTTTTTGGGAAAAATATCAAAAAATAAAGAAAAATAGAGAAAAATTGCCAAAAAAATTAAAAAAAAATCCAAGAAATCTTGAAAAAATTCTCAAAAAATATCCTAAAAGTTTATGCCAATTTTCTCCCTCAAAACCACATAGAGCTTCCTCAATTCCTCCATTTTGGTAAGAAAATGACTTTTGAAATGATGAAAATTACTGGAAAAATTCTAAAAATGCTTGAAAAATTCCCACAAAAATTCCAAACATTGTACTTTTGTCAAGGACTATGAAAGGGTTGCTAAAGTTGCTAAGAACTTAAATAACAAGCATGTCAAAGTGTAAAAACGACTAAAACTTGAGCAAAAATAAAATGAGAGGGCTATGTACAAGCTGGATAGAGTTTGCAGTTTCTAGGTGATCCATAATTCTTCAAGTGTGTTGATGGTAGGCCTTGATCCTTGATATGTTAACCAGTGGTAAGGCCTCTCCTTTTAGAGTCTCTAACTCCACAACTCCCCAATGCAGCATTTTTTTAACTCGATAAGGTCCTTCCGAGTGTGGATTCCATTTTCCTCTCACTTGTGTTTGAATTTGAGGTATATGGAGAAGAACTAACATGCCTGGTTGTATGTTGTTGTTCCACAGATTTCGATCATGTGCCTCCTTTCTCTTCATCTGAGTCTCTATCAATTGCTTGGTTGCTAGTAGACGTATCTTCTCCACTTTATGCAGTGTTCCAAGCCTCTGAGAGACACCACACTCTTTCTTTCCCTGCATGAATGCTACTTTAGGTGATCCATGTAAAAATTCAAAGGGCTCAATTCGCAATATTCCATAAACTAGTTGGAATGGAGAATATCCAGTGGCCTCTTTGTAAGCTAACGTGTATGCCCATAGGGTACCTTGATAAGCAATGCCCTAGGAAGTGGGCTATAACATACATTCCTTTCTTAACATGGCAATTAATACCTTATTGGTTGATTCTACCCATCCATTAGCTCTTGGATAGTAGGCACAAGAGGTCCTATGTAGAATTCTATACCTATTGAAAACTTCCTGTAGAACCTTATTCACAAAATGAGTACCCTGGTCTGTACAAATTTCAAGAGGACATCCAAACCTGCAATTGATGCTACTGTAAATGAAATCAGTGACAGTTTGGGCGGTGTAGTCTGGTGATGCAATACCTTCAGCCCACTTTGTCACATAATCTGTGGCGATCAATATATACTTCTCTCTTTTTGGAATCGATGGAGGGTAGATGGGCCCTACAAAATCTAGCCCCCACTTCTCAAATGGTTGCCAAGAAGTGGAAATAATCAAGGGGTTGTGCCTCTGCTTTGATGGCTTAGGTCCACACCTCTGGCAAATGTCACATGTCTTTCCCCATTCATCTGCATCTTTGAATAATGTAGGCCACCATAAACCAGCATCAAGTATCCTCTGACTCATAATATGTCTTGGAAGGTGCCCACCACCTGATCCTTCATGTGCAGATTGAAGGACTTCCCTCACTTCTTCTTCTTCCATACATTTCCTAAACCTGTTGTCCTTTCCGTGTCTATATAATTTATGTTCAATGAAAGTATAAGGTCTACTCTTGATTAGCAGTCTCTTTCTTTGCACAACACTAGCCTTCTCTGGATACACTCCAGTTTTAATGAAATTCTTGATATCATAATACCAACCTTGAGCTTGTACAACGAATAGATTAGCATCTGGAAAATCATCATTGACTCCACTAGCTTGATCCATCATATTGATCCTGGATAGGTGATCCGTCATAACTTTACCTGGTTTATGGACTACAGAAAAATCAAACTCCTGGAACAAAAGTAGCCACCTCCATATCCTCCCA
Source organism: Ceratopteris richardii (assembly GCA_020310875.1). Taxonomy (NCBI): domain Eukaryota; kingdom Viridiplantae; phylum Streptophyta; class Polypodiopsida; order Polypodiales; family Pteridaceae; genus Ceratopteris; species Ceratopteris richardii. The sequence continues at coordinate 8,208,758 of CM035443.1, forward strand.
GTTGCTTCTGGCTTGTTCAATAAATACCTGAGTGGTTGATGATCAGTGATGATGACAAACTTCACACCTAGCAAATAATGACGAATTTTTTGTACTACAAAAACCATTGCTAGAGCTTCCCGTTCTGTTGTGCTATAATTCTTTTCAGCTTTAGTCAAAATTGTACTAGCATACTGAATAGGCCTGTCAAGTTTGAATTCTTCACTATGTTGAGCCAATACTGCACCTACTGCATATGCATTGGCATCTACATGCACATGAAAAATTTTTGACCAGTCTGGGGTGATAAGAATTGGTGTAGCCACCAATTTGGACCTTAATGTCTGATAAGCCTTCTCTTCTTCCTTCTCCCATTTAAGCGGCACTTCTTTACCTGTAAGTCTAGCCAGTGGCATGGCTGTCTCTGCATACATTTTTATATACCTTCTGTGGTATCCAGTATGCCCCAAGAAACTCTGAATCTCTTTAGGAGATTTAGGTTTAGGCAGCTTTAATATAGAAATAATTTTATCAGGATATGGGGCCATACCTTTAGCCGACACCACATGTCCCAAGAGATTTGCTTCTGTCACAAGGAAATGACATTTGTTTGGGTTGAGCTTTAGCTTAGTCTCCCTGCATCTCTTAAAAACATTGTGCAACTATCGCAAGTGATGGTCCAAGCAATCTAAAGGGGTCTCATTGTGAGAACCTAAAAATGAAGAGAAGTCATCCATGAAAATTCTAAGTGTTTCTAGCAATAAGGGACCAAAAATTAGGTTGACAGTTCTGTTGAAGGTGGCTGGAGCATTTCTGACTCCAAAGGGAATTTTTACATACACATATGTTCCCCAAGGTGTGATAAAAGCAATCTTTTCACGATCCTCTGGGTGTATGGATATTTGATTATAGGCACTTAAACCATCCATAAAGCTATATAATGCATGTCCAGCCACTTCTTCAATGAACTACTCTGCAAATGGCATGGGGAATCCATCTGGAATGGTCATTTTATTAAGTGCTCTAAAGTCAACACAAATTCGGATTTTGTTGGTGTTCTTCTTTGGTACTATAACCATAGGTGAAAGCCATTCTGAGTGTTCCACAGGAATGATGATTCCTGCATCCTCCATCTTTTGTATCTCCACATAAACAACTTCATCATATTTTGGGTTTAGTCTATAAGTCTTTCCTCTTATTGGTTTGGCTCCATCAACTAGAGGGATTCGGTGCTCTCCATAATTGGCCGACACTCCTTCTAAGTTTTTATAATGCCAAGCAAAAACATCTGTATAGTGGGTCAAGAAGGATTTTACCTTTTCAAGGAGCTTTGGGTGGCTCCAAAACCAGGTGGCCACCAAAAGTGGACGATTATTTTCTTGAATGCCCAATTGTATTTCTTTGACAGGGTTTCTTTCTACCATAGTATCTTCGTGCTCCTCTGCAACCTTGTTTTCTTTCACTAGCTTTTCGTGCATTGTTGCATAAGCAGGGGCATTTTCAATGCATTCCTCCTTGTCTTGCATCCATCCTACAGGTATTTCTTGAATTGGGAAAGAACAGTCTTCACTAGAAGTTTTTACCTTGCCTTTAGCTTTAGTTACTTCCTTATCTATTGTTGTAGTATCCTCTTCCAAGTTGTATTTGAGGGCTGTCTTCTTGCCTCTTCTATGGTCTGTGATGGGCTCGCCCAATCCATCAACCTGAACTTTCTCCTCATCTTCATCATAACCTTCACCTGTGCAAGAATTATTAAGAAAAATTCCAAAACAAGAGGAAGAGTTGCCTGCTTGGAGCCAGTTTAGAATATCCTCTTCTTCCTCGAACTCGATTTGGGTTTGGTCCTCTGTTTCGGGTTCCATGCAAATGCCAACTGTTTGCATCATGCTCGTGTTTCCTTGATTATCTGGGCCCTCCTCTAGATGTATCTGTGTCAGCTCTTGCCCTTTCTTTTGTACCCACATAGTGTCTTTTCCCCAATCATGGATGTAGCTCAGTGATGAGTAGCACCTCCTTTAATGTCAATCCGAGAAGACATGAGGATGGTATGAAGACCTCGAGCAAGTGAAGGCACAAATGTGTGAGTGAGAAGCACACTAACATGCACACACATACACATACACGCGCACACACGACAAGAACAAAGAGAGTAAGACAATGGAATCACTTCTATTGCAACAAAGTTCTCATACAAGCTCAAAACTACAAGAAGCTCCCCCAAAAATGAGCTCTCCTAGCTCTATTTATAGTTTTTGACTAGGTTTGGCCCTGTCCAGACCTAGTGTCCGGCCTAGTTAAAAATTAGGTTCCAGGGCTTATTTGAGGGCTCAAACGAGATCTAAAAAATACGAAAATTGGTAGGCAACTACTTTTAAGGCTCCTCAAGCTCGAGGACTCCTCGGCTTGTACAAAATGGAGCTACAAAAAGGTGAAAATGGTATTTACAAGGGGTTTTAGTGATGAGAATCACTTTTAAATGGTGTAAGGGTTTTGAAAAAAATAAAGGGTTGCCTTAGTGCTAGATCTGCATGTATGCCCGTACTTGCTTCATCTGCCAACACTCTCCCCCCCCTAGGGTCTGTCGCCTCTGACAGACCTTTGTTCTGCGGTTTGGTCAATGTAGTTCTGGAGAATGTTGGTTGCCAAGTCATGTTCCTTTATCCGCAGTCCCTTGACCAAGTCTCTCTGTAGGGCCTCCCAGTTAACTACTCCTGGTATGTCCGGTTGTGGCGTTGTGTAGAGTTCTGAATGCATCGTTTGTTCACACGCGAAGAGCTGTAGCAAATGAGTGGGCCGTGGCGTGAACACCTCTGAGTGTGCCTCCCAGAACCCCATGGTGAACATATCATCAAAAGTTTGCTTGTAGCAGGCAGGGAGATATTCGTGTGTGCCATGCATAAGCAACTCGTATGCTCGGGGTTGTGCTCATATCATATAGTAGGTCATAATTACCATTAATGAACCCGGGAATCGGAGGCTGAATGTGACATACATTGCGGAAGGTTTTGAGCACTACCTGCATCATATCCAATATTTTGAGCATCATCTGGGCAGCTACATTAGGCATGGGGTGGAGACGGGGCATCCAATATCTGATGGTAGCCATCATGTAGGCTACAGTAGGCATGCCGTTTGGGGGTGCAATGGCGGGGTAATTGAGCCATTCTTTGCAATTGGCGTTGTTCTTGACTTTGATGGCAAATGACTTCGATGATCTTCTCCGTTGCACTGGTCCGTAGCAATTGTTATACTTCAAGTGCATGGGCGCGTGATCCCATGTTCGTAGCATCTCCGGATAGGTTTCCAATAAATTTTGCCTCCAGGTGGGTTGGTGTATTTTCCCTTTGCGCGCGTCCTCCAGAATGTCTTCAGGTTCAAATTGTGTCGCGAAAGTAGGGTACTTGTTGGTCTTACATTTGCTCTCGGCGTTGTAGTCTGCCAACAGTACAAAGTATGGTTTATAGTGTAATTCTGAGCTGGTTATTAGTCTTCTAGGGGCCAGATGTCTGAAGTATTCTGATTGAAGTATGGTTTCTTCAATGGTTTTCATGGCCAACATCTGGTAGGAGATACGTTCTTCATGAGTCTGTCCCATTTCTTCTACCAGTTTCATCCATGCCAAAGGGGGTTCTTCATAAGTGTCCTGTCCCTCATCAGTGATTGTGCCTCCTGGAAAAAGGTTGAGGCTCATAAGTCTCGTCAAATGTTTCCTCCATTGGAATGATGACTGCTTCTTCTTCTAGTGGCTGATCCGGTGGAGAGGGAGGTCGTTCATACTGTAACAACTTGATCTTCAATTCTGCTACCTGTTGTTGTAGCTCAAGTACCTCATTGGTCGTTGAAGGTTTAGGTTCTGGTGAAGTAGCGGCATCGACCATCTCTGTAGATTTGAGTGGGTGTGGTGTAGGTACTTGGGGTCTTTGTAATTCCTTGACTCGGTCTGCCAACTGGTCATGTGCTTCTAAGAGATTGGCATAGGATTCCGATATTTGTTGTATGCTTTCTGAGGGGATGGCTTGGAATTTGGCAGGGTTGATGATGGGTGCCCCTGGAGTATTTTCAATGGCTGCTTCTAGATTTTCTTGGTTTTGCTGCTGTAGCCTTCGATTTTCTTCTTGAGCTGCTGCTAAGTGGTGACGAAGTAGAGTCATGTTTCTTTGTAATCTAGCATTGCGGCCCAATTGATCTGTGAGTTGTTCCTCCATAGCTTTACATGTGTCTGTATACTTGGCTTCCAGTTCTGCATTCGATTGTTGGAGGGCAGTCACTTGGTGTTGTAGTGCTGTATTACCTAGTTCCAAGGCATTGACGCGTGCCTGGAGTTGAGCTGAGAGATTGCACAGCTCTAAGTTATTTTCTTCCAATAACTTATACTCTTGCTTAAGCTGAGTGGCCGCTTCAACCATGGTGTCTAGTGCATTACTGAATGATGTGGATGCATAGTTAGAGGTGGAACATGCAAAGGGTCTGGAAATGGGAAAGGGAAAAGTGGATGATGTGCCTATGAGTGAAGTGAAATGTGATGATGGTGGAACAGACATGATGATGGATGCTCCCGTGGGTGGTGAAATGTCCATGGGATTGGAAGTGATAGTGTGTGAAGTGTGAAGTGTGAATACGGGAACGGTGGGTGGTGTGTTAGTGGTGGCAGTGAATGTGGGGGAGGTGGGTTGGGGAAGGGACTCTTTATTATAATTCTCAACTCATTGGAGTATATTTACAAGGTTTGTCCAGAATGAAGGTAGGGTGACTTGGGTTGATTCTGAGGGGGTAAAAAGGGATACACTCGATAGGGGTTGGGAGGGAGGAAATGTATTGGTGGATGGAAATGGGTGTGTTACGGTTTGGCTAGTGGCAAGCGGCTGTCCGAGGGCTGGGAGATATGAAGGGTGACCTATTATAGTTTGATCGGTGGTAGGATGGCCTATATGGGGTTCAGAAATTTGGGTGGAAGTGATGGATGTAGGTAAAGGGAAGGATGGAGAAATGGTGGTGTGTATAAAGGTTTCACCATGGGTGGACACTGGTCGTTCAGGAAGACTAGTGGGGAAGGGTTCCGAGGGCTGGATGGGAGGTGATGGTGGGGATGGTATCTGTGTAATTACATCAGGTTCCTCACTGTGAGGTGGGCTGGCCATGTGAACATCTTCTGAAGTTGTGGTAGGCAGTGCGGTAGAGACTTCCATTTGAATCATTTTTCCCCGTCGTGGTCGCGTATCGATTCTCCGTTGGTCATATTGATGGGTAGTGCGCTGTACCATGGTCCTCATGGCTTCCCCTATTCCGCACGTTTCTGCCAAGAGATTCAATGAGTCAACAAAATGCGGTTCCACGTTCTCCGCATGCAACATCTGGTTCACCAGTGCCCTGTTTGCCTCTTCTGATAACCGATGTCTTTTCTGGACCTGTTTGATTGTCTTGTAGAGTCGTCTGAGCTGTGCCGTGTAGGCTGGAGCTTCCTCTTCACTCTCCTCTGGATCATTTCCCCGTGCTTCTTCCTGAGTCTGTGTGCTTTGGGCATGAGGGTGTTGTGTCGCATCTTCCCAGTGTACCCTTCTTGCCTCATTCTGTGGCTGTTCTCTTTGGGAGGATGATCCGGGACCGGCATTGTCAGAAAACTACTCACAATCAGATAAATGGGCTGTCTGCAAAAAGCTTTCAAAGTCAAAATTGGGATCCTCTACCAAAGTGGCCATGGATGCAAACTCAGCATCTGCGGGGAGTGGAGGGGCAGATGGGGTGGGTTGTACCATACCCCCTGATTGTGTTCCTTGGAGATGGATAGTTACGGGGGCTACTTGTTCCTCCTCTCTGGGGGAGGCTTCTGTGGTGGCCTCACAGGGAATGAGAACCTGGGAAAGCGAACCACGCATTCTTTTTGTAGGTTGTACTCCAGACTTCCGCCCTTTGAAGAATTCTAGTTGTGAATATTTGAGGGCCCTTGCGATTGGCACATCATATGCAAGGCATCTATAGATAATTCTGGTGATCGCACAGCAGCCATTCAAGGTATGCTTCCTCATGCCCCGCTTGCCTGCTTCATATAGCTGGTCCAAGATCCATACAGGCATTTTAATTGGCAAGCTTCCAGTCTCTGCTAGGTACAATCCATACCATACTTTCTTATGTGGTTGGGTGAAGCGGTCTTGAGCTGGAAATGCGAAGTGCTGAAGGCACATCCGCAGGGGTATGGCGATGTTGGGGGTGAGGGCACACATTTCCTTTAACTTCTTGATTCTGTTGTTCTTCATCGACTCTGGTATCAAAGGATCTCGATCAGAAGGAACATGGGTGCCATACATTTGAAGAGCTTCCCTGATTAAAGTAACATTTAACTCAAACTTCTTCATTTCTTCCTGGTTTGATAGAGAGGGCACCAGGAATGTGCCTGAATGATCCTTATCTCCAGCCGGCTTCAGTGTGGCTATCAAATAGTAGCACCTAAGAAAATCCGGCCTCGGCAAAGCTGCACTAAAGTAATCTTGCAAACCCGCTTTTTGCCAAATATTCTGAAGAGGATCGGCATTTTGTAATGTTTCAAATTCTCTCGAGAAGAATTGAAATGTCCACCAGACTCCTTCGAATTCCAACTTTGACTCCCAGATGTGGTCGGCATCTCCCAAGTCTCCAGGCATGTCATTGAACCAGTGAGAATGCCCCTTCACTCTTTCTGTTAGGCCATTTGGTGGATCTGAGATAGGAATTCTTCTTACGTTCAAAAGCTCTTCAGGCCTTGCTGTCAGTGGGGCTTCCACAGGCATGGTATCCCAATTGCTTTGATTACCAGTGCCCACCTGGGAGCTTGTTCGTGCTACTGCTACCATGATACTTCTGATGCTTATCTGCTGGAAGAAGAAAGCACATTAGTGTTGCATAGGAAACAGAATGTAACGGTGTTCCCTCCACAATACTGACATGACAATCCCGATGGTTAGTGGTTAGAGGTGAAGTGTGTGTTATAGATGTGAGTGGTGATTAGAGGTTAGTGTTATCATAGATGCATACTTTGGTTATGCAATGGACTCAGAATGCACCTTCATCAGAGTGGATGGATTTACACGATTGGGTCAGGGGGTTCGATACATGGTTTAAGTCTCCAAACCTTGATGGAGGATTCGTAGCTCTTAGAGCTAAAGACAGGCAAACATTTATGAACTAGGTTGTGATGGATTTGGGACCTTTTGGGTACCCATTTCTAGACATTCCTCGGTTTGGCTGAGTGTGGGTTAGGGTGGTCTTTAGGTAGAGTTCCTGCGTTGTTTTTCGAGAGGACTTGTGAGTGTTGAATTATGCCAGTGACTAGAGTTGGAGCTATTTGGGCTCATAAACAGGACTTGGGCACCCATATGTGTCTAGCATTGGGGCTAGCCTTCATTGACCGCTTAGGGACCCAAATAGACGTGGTGTGCCTAGGAGGTTGCCTAGGGTACTCCTTCACTTGTGTCCGTGATGGTGTGGCTTGTTTGTTGCCTCCTCGAGAGCCTGCTACTAGAGCTGTGGGTTTTCTATCCTTGCGTATCCAGATCTGCTTCGTGCCACGAGGCATTCCGTGTTGCACTAGTTGGCGCTCCTGCTTCTTGATCAACGGCCTCCTTCAGGTTGTATGATGTTTGTTCTGCATGTTTAGAATCTCCTTTGGCCCAGTTGTGAACTCCTCATTGACTCCTGTACCTTTGGTAAGATTGACAATCCTCTACACCATAGAAGTTTGGACAAGAACAACATCATTATCTTTATGTGGATTCCTGGAGGGACCACGAGTTGGTGCGTGTTCTATTGATTTGAGTGCTTGATTTTCTAATTCAATCGTAAGACGGCTTTGGCCTACCCAAGCCTGAAGAAGTCCACTTCTTAGGTTGAGGTTGACTGCGTGATCGTAGATCCAGTCTTGGCCCAAGACCAGAGGTTCGGTAAGATCCTCGTCTTCACATACTAGCACTTTTGCTGGCATGAGGACCTCTTGTATGTAGAGGGGAAGTTCCACCTCTCCCATGCAAGGGGTTTCAACACCTCCTAATCCTATCAGATATGCTTCTAGGGGTTTTACCTCCAATTGCAGCTGCTGGCAATAAGAAAGCCGAACTGCACTAGTGGCTGCTCCTGAATCAATTAAAGCTCTCACGCTTGTTGTGCTGTCTCTTTGTCCTATTTCTAGGGTCACAAAAGGTCGCCGATCAACTATCGTATGGGTCCGCTTACCTGAAGCCTCACACATGGCAATGTGATAACCATGGGCTTCATGATCGTCACTCATGGTCTGATCTCTACCTTGTCTTCGCAGTTTCATTCGTCGAATGCGTTCTAAAGCTTCAGCCTGTGCTTCTTCACGAATTCGCTTTTCCTCCTCCTTGCGTTTCTTTGCAATATTAAGTCGATTGAGCATTTCTTCAGTTAAGGGTTCTTGATATAGCTTGACTCTACATCCACTTATGTAACTTTGGAGTATGTCACCCTCTAGAGTGGCTAGTTGTACTGCTCCACTTGTGGAGATCCTATTGATAATCATTGGTCCATAGCCTCTTTTCTCTAATTTCCGTGCATGTTGCTTCGATGTGTAGATGAGGACTAGGTCTCCTGCTTTCAAGCCTTTATCCTTCACATGTGTATCAAAATATGCCTTTTGCCTTTTCTTCGCTGCATAGATTCCTGCTGCAGCTCTCAATCGTGTCTTGCCTAGACGTTCAAGATCAAAGATTCGAGAGGAGAGTTCATGGCCTGTCGAGTCATGCTTTTGTGCTATTTTCAATGTAGATATCAAAAAATATAAGGGTATCACCGCATTCTAACCGAACACCATCTGAAAAGGTGTGGCTTGGAGTACCGTTTTATAGGCAACTCGGTATGCCCAAATAGCATGGTGTAGCTGTTTGTCCCAATCAGAGCGTTTATTGTTCACTAGTTTAGTCAGCACATTGCATAAGATCTTATTAGTGCTCTCAGCCTGGCCATTAGCTTGTGGATGATAGGGGGCAGATTTCTTATGTATCACCAAGAATTCTTGGAGAAGGTTTTCTAGGACTTCATTCAAGAAGTGTGTGCCTCTATCACTCACCAACTCTATTGGCAATCCGTACCTCGTGAACACATTTTCAAATAAGAACTTTGCTGTTGTTTGAGCATCATTTTTTGCAGTAGCTTTCACTTCTACCCACTTGGTTAGATAGTCTGTGGCCACGATGATATATTCAGCATGTGAGCCCTTAGCTGGGGGATTAATAGGACCTACAAAGTCTATTCCCCACTTAGAGAATGCACGTCCGCCCATCATAGGCTTCAGTGGCATCTCATCTTTGCGTATAGGATACTAGGTTCGCTGAGAAATCTCACACCTCTTCACATAGGTATGTGCATCCATGTGAAGGGTGGGCCACCAAAATCCTGCAAATAGAATTGCTTTGATCACCCTATCTGGTCCAAAGTGTCCTCTTGCTACACCTTGGTGAGCAGTTTCCAAGATCTTTAGATATTCACTCTCATGAACACAAAGTCTTAGGTAACCATCTTTTCCATGCTTGTATAGATTATCACCAATGAGTGAGTAATCAAGGGCTTCTTGTTCTAGACTTCTTTGCCTAGTCATAGTCATGTCTGGAGGGAATGTTTTCGTCTTCAGAAAGGATACTAGGGGTTCACTCCAATCTGGCACTATGGACATTTGATAAAGAGTGGCATGTTCCACAGGTGGTTTAGTGCAACAGATTGGGCATTCCTTGCACAACTTCTGGACATCAGCTTCCATGGTCAGCCAATGCACTCCTAGTCTCCTCAGGGTCTGTAGGGTTCATTGTTTTGAGTAGTGTTGCTCTAATGCACCTACATGTGCTAATTGCAACCACTTAGCGTACTCGACCTCTTCTACACAACAAGCCAAGATCCCTTGACCTGTGTGCTTATACATGCTTCCAGCCATGATGTGGTACTTTTGGGCTTTTACTACCTCTCTATCCTGTGTGGCTATTACTGGGTGGTTAGGCCCGTATGTCAATACTGGCACTAATGGCTTAGCCCACTGCGGCACCACTTCCAAATTAAACAAGTAAGCATCAAGTAAGTCATCTGATACTCCTTGTGGGGCCTCTCCAGATGTGAGCCTAGATAGATGGTCTGCTCTCAAATGAGTCCTCCCTTTCCTCACTACTACCTCAAAGTCATATTCCATTAGTAAGAGAAACCATCTTACTAATCTGCCTGTATTACATGGCTTGTTTACCAGGTACAGTAGAGCTTGGTGATTAGTAAAAAATTTAAATTTATTGGCAAGCAAATAATGTCTAAACTTTTTAACCGCATACACCATGCCTAATCCTTCTCGTTCGGTGGTTGTATAGTTCCGTTCAGCAGCATTCAATTGTCTACTGGCATAGGCAATAGGGAGATCCATATTACCTTCACCCATAGGTTGTGCAAGTACACATCTAATAGCATAATTGGAGGCATCCACATGAACATGGAATGGCTTGTTCCAATCTGGTGTGGTCAAGATTGGTGCTGAACATAATCTTCGTTTAAGCTCCTGGAAGGAATTCTCACATTCATCAGTCCACTCAAAGTTAGTCAGAAGTCCGTACATGGGTTTTGCAATGACAACATACATGTGAATGAACCGGCGGTAGTAACCACAATGTCCCATGAAAGCCTGTACTTCCTTGACGTTCTTTGGCCTAGGTAGTTCTGCGATGGCTCTCACTTTCTCTTTGTCAGTGGATATGCCGTTCTTAGACACTATGTGTCCTAGGATTTTGCCTTGCCTGACCATGAAAACACACTTTTCTGGGTTTAGGCAGACTTGATATTCTCTACATTTATCAAAGATTTGTCTGAGTTCAGGTATATGGGTCTGTCTAATGTTGGAATGAGCACACAGATCATCAACATAGACTTCCAAATTCTTCCTCAAGAACTCTTTAAACACGTGGCACATCAATCTTTGAAAGGTAGCAGGTGCATTAGTAAGCCCGAATGCATTACCCGAAAGGAAAATATGCCCCACTCCGTGGCAAAAGCCGTCTTATGTTGATCCTCTGGAGCAATGGCTACTTGATTGTAGCCCAAAAACCCATCTAGGAAGCTGTACACTTCCTTGCCCGCCACCCTTTCTAATAGATGCTCAGTGAATAGGAAGCGGATAATTATCTCTGATAGTGGCTGCGTTAACCTTCTTCAAGTTAATGCATACATGTAATTTGCCGTTCTTCTTGGGCACCACTACAATGGGGGATACCCATTCAGTGTGCTCAATTTCATAGATGAATCCAGCTTCTACCAGTCCATCTATCTTCTCTTTGATCTTAGCAGCATAGTTATCATTATATGTATATGGCTTTTGCTTAGAGGGTTTGGCATCTGCGGTCATGGGGATAGTGTGTGAGCATATGTTAGGGTCCACTCCTTTCAAATCCTCGTAACTCCAAGCGAATACATCTCTGTATTCTCTTAGCAAGGTTATTAGCTCTTGTTCTTCCTCTTCTGTCAGGTCATGACCTATGTACGTGCATCTTTCTTCTCCTTCCTCGATGGCTACAACTATTTTCTTGGTAGTTTCCTTGCCATCATAGGCTTCTCCTGCTTGTGCCTCACGTTTAGGCATTCTTATCATGACTCTCCTATCGTCTATCTCATATTCTTTAAAGTTCTCAGGGACCTCAAACAAGGATTCTTCTGCCTCCGGAGTGACTTCCTTCTTCTTTCTTCTCTTTCCTCCGCTCTTAGTAGCTACTTGTGTGGCTAACCTCACCTCATTTGTAAGCTCTCCGTGCCTCTGGGGTTGAAATTCTACTTCAAAGAAGTATTCTTCATCTGATGCAAAAGGTGGGTCCATAATGATTGACTCTAGATCTGAATCACTCGCATCCTCAAATGCATCAGGGCTAGGTTCGCATTCTTCTAAAACTGCATCTCCCATGATTGGCTCTATTGAAAAGACTGAAATGTCATAGCCATCCTCATCACAGCGAGGTGTCCACTGCTCTTCATTGATGGCTACATCCATTGTTGCTAGGATTTCTGCCCAGCCATGGGGTTCAAATTCCTCATCAGGAAAGACTACAGGTGCATAGGCTGGGTCTTGAATTGATCTATGGTTTTCTTTTGCACCTACCTCTCTGGCTTTCTCTCTCTTCTCTTCTTCTACTGCTACCTTACACATCCATAAGTGGGTGTCTTCATGCATCCACGAGGATCTGGATCCTATGGAATGCACAGACTCAGTCTCATCTTTGGCTCTATGGATGGGATTCCATTGAATAGGCAGTATGTCTCTATGAGAGTAATCCTTAAGATTGACTTTGGTTGTAACACCTAGATGTTGCAAATACAAGGAATTGGTTCCCCAATCCTGGACTACTTGCAATTGCCGCATAAATGGCCTTCCCAAAATCATCTCGTAGGCTTGGTTTTTGCTAAAGTCGCATATAGCAAAAGTATGCTCAAACTCAACCCCACATGTGGTGAGAGTTATTCCTTCTAGCAATCCTAAGGGCCTTTCAATATGACCATCGGCCATGTGTAATTTCATTCTTGTTGGTCGGAGTGCTGGCTTGCCCCAACGCTTCCAAAGGGAAGTTGTAGCAATTGCAACTCCTGCACCTGAGTCCAAAATCGCCTTGGTGGTGTAACCCTGATGGGTAACTGGGAGATAGGTATTTCCTTCTTCTCCTTCACTCATGTCTCCTATCTTATCCAATGGTATTTCAGGCACTGTTCTATGAGATCCTACTTGGGAGCGTGATTTCGCTATGTCTGGCACTTGTTTGGCTACATGTTTCCACACTTCTGGCTTAACTTTGAGTAGCTCTTCTAAAGTGAGATTGCACCGCACTTTAGTGTTCTTTACTACCTCTGTATTCCTAGGTATGATAGAATCTTCATTTCTTATCATAACTGTGGGCGCTCTCAGACAAGTAGACTTGGTTTCCCATGAGCCTGTGAAATGTGGTAATTCTTGTAGAGAATTAGACTCGAAGTCTAATCTCTCTTGAGAGTGGGTGCTCTCATGCTCCTCATAAATGGAAGGGATGTCCTGTGGGAATTGATCATGTGCATCATCCACAAGTTCAATGGGAGGAGGGACTTCACTTTCTTTAGCCCATTTGTCTTGTTGAATCTCTCATAGGAATTCTGGTGTGAACCGATTCATGGAAGATGATGAGTCTGGCTCCGTAGAGTTAGGCACGTAGGCTTCCTGGTGAGGTAGGCTCATGTTCTCACTTGCCTTGCCTTTATTTTGAGAGGCGGGTTCCTTTTCTGATTGTGCAATTAGCCTCTCTATTCGTTCTAGTAGTCCATCAAAGTGTAACTACGTCTTAGCTGAACTAGAGATGTTAAAGAGGCGACTGGCTTCAAACATAGTCTGAGCCAATTCCACCATCTTAGCACAAATTTTGGTTCGTTCTAGCTCTAGTTCTGCTCTAGGGTAACACTTTTCATGATCAGTTACGTTTGGCCCTTCTTGGATTCTGGCCTGATATGCTCTAAGCATCATGTTTAGGTCCTCGGGAGTGGGATCGGCTAGGACGGATCCTGCACTGGGTGGTGGGTGGGTTAAGGGTGGTGTATAGAAAGGTTGGGGAATGGAAGAAGATGGATTGGCGGGTAAAGGGAGAGGTGGTGGAGGGGTGGTGTGAGAGTGGTTTTGAGATGCGAATTCACTTATCTTTGCTTTGGTTTCTCTCAAGCTTTCTTCAAGTTCGCTCATCTTTTGTGCCCATTGCCTTTTCATTCTCTCACGAATATCCTTCCAAGCTCTAGTCCTCTTTTTGGTTATGCTCTCTGTTTCACTCACCTCGGGGCTCTTTTCCTGACCAACACCTTGGTTTTGCTGTAGTGCTTGGGCTCTTGTGATCACTTGCACAGGTGCAGTGGAAGTCGCACTCCCTGTGGAGTCTACAACTAACCCAAAAACATTGATAGGAGTGATTTTAGGCATGTTATTAGGGTTCTTTGGGCAATCTCGTAGGAGATGCTCTTTTCCGCAGTCTTGACAGAAACCCTGAATTGTTACTGGTTGGGGTTGTGTAGGAGTAGGCAATGGACAATCCCGTATAAGGTGATCTCCCTGACATCTGAAACATGGTCCTCTAGGAAATGGGGGTCGTACCTGCCTAGGTTGAGGTCTAGAGTTGGGGTTTGTGTACATGACATTAGCATACTCAGGCTCCCCACTATTTTCACTTGGGTCCTCATAATAGTATGACTCGTTATGCTCGGGTGACTGCATGTAGTAAGCCTGTGGGCTATCAATATGTGTGGAGTCAAAACTATGGTCACTTGGATCATTGTCTGATAGCAATGGGGTGACTGGGACTATGGCTCTGTTCGGATTTTCTTCGGTAGATGCATATTTCACTGGGATCACATTGGTTGGAGCAGGGGGTTGCTGCACTAGGACTGGTTGAGGTCTCTGCTGCCCTTGATAAGGTGGCTGATAAGTTTGTTGTGGTCTGTTGTATTGTTGTGGTGGGTACTGATTCTGGTATCTACCTTGTTGTGGATATGGCTGAGGGTAATTTTGCCTAACAGTGTGTTTGTTCTATGGGCAGTCTTGTGCAGTGTGGTTGGTGTACCTTTGCTCTATGGTGCAGTACTGGCTACTGGGATTCGCTTGGGGTTGGGCCATAATGGGACATACATTTTTCATATGGTCACCACCACAAGTGTAGCACCGCTTAACCGGGGCAAATCTCGGAATTTGTTTGCTAGAGACACCTAGTTTTTGAGCTACCTTCTCTGCAAGTTCCTCAATGGATGTGGATTGACCAGTTGTGAGGCTACTAGAGCTATCAGAATCCTTATAGATTTTTGATAGTTCTAACTCCTGACCAAGATTGTCCTCAATGTCTATGCACATGCGCACACACTCTTCTATCATTCTGGGGTCCTTCAGATACACATATGACATGAGCTTGGTGCTCAACAATCCATCTAAGAACAAGGCCACTTGCTTGGCTGGTGTGGGTAACTCCGGCATCGGGCATCTCTCTAGGTATTTCCTAAACCGTCTTCTTGCTAGTCTAACCATTTCTTGAGGTGTTTGCTTGAAGCTATGAATTAGTGAGGAAGTGTTGTGCCTGATTCCACTCTTAGAAAACTAAATGATAAATGCTTCTAGGAGCTGGTCTATGTTTCTGAAATGCCTCTCGTTTAGTGGTTGAAACCACCTAAGGGCAGTGTTCCTAAGGGTTAGACCAAAAGCATTATATTGTGTGAATAGGTCCTCTACCTGTTCAGCTTTCAAGACTTGCCTAAATTCTACCACATGGTCATAAGGGTCTCCAGTGCCATCAAAGTAATTCTTCATGGACTTCACCAGTTGAGTTGGTCTTAGGGTCCTAGTGTTTTCTCTTGGTCTTGGCAAAGGGAAATCGTCAGCATTCCTTTGATTCCATGGGGCCTCAGGTTCCACTCTATTCCTTTCCGTTCCCATTCTTTCTCTTCCCAGGGAGTTGGCAAAACTTACTTCAGGTCTATCCCTACTTCTATCTCCTTGAGCTCCATGAGCCTGGGAGGTCTCGGCTCCTTGCTGACCAAAGGACACATTAGACCGAGGTTGGGGAAAAACAAATTCACCCTTCCATGTGTAGGCATGCCTTCCATGCTCAGTGAACACAGAGATCCTCTCTGATGTATTGTCTAGGTAGGTTACTTTGCCTGGGCTATCAGGGTCTTTAAACTCATAGATTGTGAGAGCACTTACTCCCTGAGGCTGGACCGGTTTATATCTCCAAAAGGCCTCATCGGTTTCTTGGTTTACAAGCAAATCTATGCTTTTATTATCCTGTGGAATCCACTATGGAGTCATGATTCTGGTCAAGACAGATTTACCCCGTGGAGTTCTTGGCTCTCTCTCTAAGTTCCCTTGCTCTATATCCCCCCTATCAGTCTCTGCAATCACATTTCCAAACTCGTCTGTTTTATCAGGAAGAGTGGTGACTACATATATAGTCCCCTCCTTATCTAGGTATACTCCATTCTCAAACTTGACTACCAGGTGTTCTAGTCCATGGGGTTGATCGGGGTTCTTAATTTGGACCACAGATCTTCTCAGGCCGTCTTCGTAGATGCGAACACCTAGATGATTAGTCTTGATGTATTCCAATTGGGTCTTGTAGGGTCCTTTTGGCTTTTCTAGATAAGCCACCCCTGAACTACCTACTGGTCTCTCCATGTGATAGGACATTTCAGAATCGCTTGTTTCTGATCGTGGAGTGTATGGGTAATCACTCAACTGCTGGGCCCAAGACTTAGCAGTGTGATTGACACTAGCTTCAGAAGATCTGAGGCTTTGTCGGTCTCGGCCTAAGTGTCTGCCTGACCTAAGGTTCATATGCCTGGTTTCTCTACCCTCTTGATCCCAAGTACACTCACGTTGCAGGTTATTTAACACCAATCACTTTGTTCTTTTTAGTTGATTATTTTGTTTATGATCTTGTCTGATATCACGTCGTCAGGAGTACTTAAATGAGTTTCGCACTTGATAAGTGATCGATTCAAGTTTACTTTATTCCCTTAATGTTTTCGCACTTAAGCCCTACTTAATGCTTGCACTTAGTTGATTAGTTCTCTTGGACTTGAATCATGCCTATCGTAGCCCTAATTAATCACCACACCTAAGTTGTGCTTAGCCTTGGCTAGGAATTGACAAAGGAGGGTTGAGAGAACTTCCAACCTCAATTCTCTGGTTGCTCAGACTGCTGCACAAGTCCAGGAAGCCTTCTCCCAAGCTTGGTACTCACCCTTGCTAGCTTTTCTTGGAATGCCTTGCTTGCACACAATGTTCCTGCAAAAGTTCACAAGTCAATATAGCTCTATTACCACAAGGGATTGAAAGACACACATCAACATTTACAGGCCCCCCCTGGAGTAACTCATTGTACCCCCAAATCCTTATGACCACTTAGTCCCACCTAAAGGCCAACTTAAAAATACATGTTCTAAAACTCCGTGTATGATTCTTACAAAAACCAGTCGAGGTCCACGTAGGATTCTCAACAAGCTTTCCAACGAGACCAAAATCTCCTCAATCGGAGTTCCTACGGAAAAGTTATGACCATTCAGGCACTTAGGGGTCAAAACAGGCTCTCAGGGTTCAAGAATTCCCTCCCTGGTTTCTAGGTCTTTTGCCCACTCCTAAGGCTCTAATATCATCCCAATGTGTCCCAAAACTAAGCCCAATTGTACCTCAATTCACTCATTTAATTCACTTCAAATTTTATGCGTTAAGCCCATGTATCGCGATAGGTCGGGTCGAGGTGTCGCGATAGGTGGAAGTGTCGCGATAGGTTGAGGTGTCGCGATACTTGGGAGTGTCGCGATAGGTCAAAAGTGTCGTGATAGGTCGAAAGTGTCGCGATAGGTCGGAGTGTCGCGATAGGTCGGGGTGTTGCGATAGGTCGAAAGTGTCGCGATAGGTGGAAGTGTCGCGATAGGTCGGAGTGTTGCGATACTTCGGAGTGTCGCGATACTCCGAGGTGTCGCGATAGGTGGGGTCGGTGTGTCGCGATACTCCGAGGTGTCGCGATACCTCGAGGTGTCACGATAGGTCGAGGTGTCGCGATAGGTCGAAGTGTCACGATAGGTCGGAGTGTCGCGATACTCCGAGGTGTCGCGATAGGTGGGGTCGGTGTGTCGCGATACTCCGAGGTGTCGCGATAAGTCGAGCTATTTTGTGGTTCTGTCTTGTGATCCTAGGTGCTCTCGGCCTGCGCAGTGTCGTGGTGCACTCAGAAACGTGATTAGTTGAAGTTTTCGAAGTGTCGCGATAGCTCGAGCTCAACGCCTCGGGGCCTGTGCAGAAAGATTCTGTACCTGCTGAGGTTGCTGGAGATGGTGATGGAGCTGGTACCTGCAAGAAACATGCAAAAAAACACACAACACAAATGCACACGCTCGCTCTCTCTCAAACTCTCACACAACAAATGAGGAGAATGACAAGGAAGAGGGAATATGTAGTGGAGAAGGAGGTGGAGGTGGAGATGGAGGTGGAGATGGAGATGAGAAGAAAACCAGAAATTTACCTACTACTTACCATTCCAACGCGTCCTCGCTACGTCTTACCATCACACGCTCGTCCTCAAAGCTCGAATCCCCGGCAACGGCGCCAAAATTCGGTGTAGCTCAGTGATGAGTAGCACCTCCTTTAATGTCAATCCGGG
Organism: Ceratopteris richardii; assembly: GCA_020310875.1. NCBI lineage: Eukaryota > Viridiplantae > Streptophyta > Polypodiopsida > Polypodiales > Pteridaceae > Ceratopteris > Ceratopteris richardii. The sequence continues at coordinate 8,226,886 of CM035443.1, forward strand.
AAGACATGAGGATGGTATGAAGACCTCGAGCAAGTAAAGGCACAAATGTGTGAGTGAGAAGCACACTAACATGCACACACATACACACACACGCGCACACATGGCAAGAACAAAGAGAGTAAGACAATGGAATCACTTCTATTGCAACAAAGTTCTCATACAAGCTCAAAACTACAAGAAGCTCCCCCAAAAATGAGCTCTCTAGCTCTATTTATAGTTTTTAACTAGCTTTGGCCCTGTCCAGACCTAGTGTCCGGCCTAGTTAAAAATTAGGTTCCAGGGCTTATTTGAGGGCTCAAACGAGATCTAAAAAATACGAAAATTGGTAGGCAACTACTTTTAAGGCTCCTCAAGCTCCAGGACTCCTCGGCTTGTACAAAATGGAGCTACAAAAAGGTGAAAATGGTATTTACAGGGGTTTTTAGTGATGAGAATCACTTTTAAATGGTGTAAGGGTTTTGAAAAAAATAAAGGGTTGCCTTAGTGCTAGATCTCCATGTATGCCCGTACTTGCTTCATCTGCCAACAATGGATGACACTTGCATGCCTCAGCCATGGTCTTCCAATTAAGAGGGGAAATCCTCCTTCAACCCGGGGCAGTCTTAAAACCACAAAATCCAGAATGAAGAGATTACCTTGTACTTCAAGTGGAAATTTTGGGATCACTCCCAAGGGCCTTACTTTGCTTTGATCTACCAAAGTAACAGTGAAATTTGCAGGCCTTGAAGGGTGGAGCCCAATCTTTTCCATTGTATGTTCAGGCATCAAGTTAATGCCAAAACCACCATCCACAAAAACTCCTTGAAACTCGTGACCTTTGATAGATACTGTCAGTCGAGGGCTCTTATAATTTGTAAGGGGTGCTTCCCCTACAATTTTACCTTTATGCATGACAACAGTCTTTGCCACCAAACTTGTAGTGGAAGCTTCATCAATTATCTGCAAGAGTTCTGACCTGAATTTCCCATCCATCTTTATTAAATCCAAAATACTAACCTCCTTTTTCATGGACTTGAATAGTTTTGAAGCCTGTGATTCCTTAAGGCCCTGGACGCCAATTGACTTATCAAACTCCTCATTAGCCCTGTTGAATGCATGCCCAATGGCATCAATAGTACATAAGAGATCTCCCTTTTGCCTTGTATCTGCACATGTGGTGGCCTTGTCTGCGGATGTCTCTTTGTCTTTGTTCAATCCACTGATGCTTGATTCTTGAACTGTATCTACTTGCACCTTTCCCTTGCTTCTTGTCTGCACTGTAAAAGATTCAATTTCTTCTAACTGCACCACCCTACTAGATGGTGATGGCTCATTGACTTGATCTAACATTTCTTCTTTGTGCACAGAAATCATTTGAATGTGGGGCCCAGATGAAGAGGCTTGATTCTTAGGACAACAATTTGTATAGTGGTCTCTAGCCTCAAGGCAGTTTCTGCAAGGAGGGGCATTTTCTGGTAGAGTGTACCTACTTTGATAGTGCCCACATTCTCCACACCTGAAACAAATGATGGGCCTCCTAGGCCCATTTCCAAAGTTATTCCTCTATCGAGGGTTGTAATTATTACCTTGATTGGGTGCAGGCACCATTACATTTGTTGGTGCTAGGGGTCCTCCTTGTGTCCAATATGTTGTTGTACGCATTCCTCTTGAGTGGCATTCCTCGGCCTCATGACCAGCCTTCCTGCATAATTGGAAAGTCACACTTAACAGAGGACATTCACTTACTATATGACCTTGCTTGCTGCACATGGTACACCAAAGTCCACTCTTGATGCCACCCCCTTTGAGTTCTTGCAACTCTTATTGCAGCTGAGCCAATTCCTCTACTTGGGCCTCCTCCTCCTTTTGGAGCTTTAATGCCTCAATCTCCCTCCTCAACTGAGTAACAACATTCTCCTCCTCTTTGTGGGATTTATTCCTTTTTAAGCCCTCCAGCTCCTTCCTTAGCTGGAGTACTAGATCCTCCATTTCTATAGAATATGGTAGTTGAGAAGAATTTTCTCCATACTTTTGCCTTATCTGCTCCAGTCGTGTAGTGGTGTTGATGAATTCCTCTATGGAGGCTGTAGGCAGCACTAATTCCTTGTTTTTACATTGGGTGGTCACCGGAAGTGGCTTAGCTAACCATTTCTTAACAAAAAAGTCATGTGGAGGGTCCGACAACTTAGCCATTAGTGCCTTAGCCCTAGTTACAAACTCTGGAAATTTCTCACCTTGACCCAATCTCAAGTTTTCTAATTCCTCTATGATGATCTCTGTAGTATTTCCATGCTGGAATTGATTTTTGAATGCATCTTTCATTAAGTCCCAAGTTGTAAAATGGTTCTCAGCAAATTGGTTGAACCACTTATCTGCTAATCCTTCTAATGTGGCAGGGAAGAGTATCAAAAAGGCATCCTCCGTACCCATTAAGCCTCTAGTTTTGCATAGTGCCAAAAACCTTCTAATATGCTCGTCCGGATCTTCCTGAGCTAGGCCTTTGAAAGAAGGGACTTTTATATTTAATCTTGATAGTAAGGTTTCCAAGTCTACCTGTCCTGCCATGCTTTTTACTGATGAGGTTGAAGATAGTGGACTAGAGGATCTTCTAACAACCTTCCTTCTTGTTTGCTTGCAGGTGACCCTCAATGTCTGGGACCCGGTTGCGATCATGGGCTATTCATAATCCTTTTAGTATGAGTTAATTGATAAGAATATTTACCTCTTAGTCCACTGAAGTGGTACTATCAGCACTTGAACTCTTCTACCCTTTGCATTTGGCTTCTCCTATGCTCAAATCTCCTTGGAGTCCCACCGGGTGTGCCAAATGTTGTTGGCGGATTCTTGGACAAGAAGGGATTTGAGTATTTGTAGGAGAAAAGGGAAAGACAAGAAGAAAGATAGACACTGGAAGCTTTTTTCAATTGATTATAATGAGACAAATACAAGGGTGGTGCACAATACAACCAATGCTTCTATGCAAAATCCCACAGAGTGCTCAATTACACAATACCAAATACCCAAGGTCTTCTTGCTGCTGGCCTCCCCTGCACATACCTCCACCTGCTCCAAGCTTGCACTTGTGCACACCTTGCACCAAGCTTCCAATAAGGGGGAGGTTTGGACACCTTCTGTCGGCACGCGCACACTGCAATGGGACCTTGGGATCGTTGGGGGAATAGCTTAGCACTTCTCTGCACACTTCCTTGGTCACTCTTCATGCACACCTTGCACTTCACTTCTTTGCGTCGCACACTGTGTGTCTCTTGCACTTCTCCCTCTTGCCTTCTTTAGACTATGCTCATACCTCTTAGTCTTAGAATAATCCAAGAATAGTCCTTGCCTTGATTTGCGTGTCGATTCACGTATGCTCCTAACTGCAAGTGTACCTTGGTGCTCACTTTGATGTCCCAAGATTGTCTTCACAAGTGGCAGCCAACGAATCCCTGTTTTGTCCTATAGTGACTTTAGTCTAAAACAAAAATTTTAATTGGGGGGCCATACTTTACTTCTAATTACGCTGCCGCTTCACATACTTTTCACATTTTGCCTTTTCACATACCTTCACTTGTGCACCTAAGAGAGGGTTTACGTGAACCTTTCAAAACACTTTAAACAACACTTTTGAACCTTATGAAAATTAGAGAAATACCTTTGCAACCTGCAACGACTTTCTCCAATTCACCCTTTGTGGACAATTACTTGTGCACTACCTATGCACTTTGACACCTGCACTTTGAGCACTTTGACTTTGCCCCTATTGACTTTGACCTTGACAATGTTGACTTTGACCACTTTCACTTTGAACTTTTGACTCTGACTAAGGTTGACTTTGAGTATAGTTGACTTTGACTACAGTTGACTTTGACCAATATGACTTTTATGGCCTCAACAATAATAATCTCAATATATTAACTATTCAAAAATTCCAAAAAAAAATCGAGGTTCATGAACACAAACTTTGAATTACTAACCTGATTTGCTATGCTTTCCAAATTTGCTGAATTTTGATGTTATCTTGATGCTTCAATGAAGATGTCTGTAAACAAAGGATATATATGCATATGAGTATGCAATAACAAACTAGTCTGGAGGTGGACTATTGTTCTTGTAATCAATGCCAAGCAAGTGGACGATACACTAAAGTTATAGTACAAAGATCATCATGAATATGCTTATTTCCATCACTAAAGATCATCATTTCCACACACATACATGTGCATACACACATATATATACACATACACATGTATATGCACACAGACACACATAGACACACATAGATACACACACATACACACATAGACACATGCATACACACACACATATATACACATGCATACACACACACATATATACACATAGACACATGCATACACATAGACACACACACACACACAGACACACACACATACACACACATATACACACACACATAGACACATACACACTTATACACACACATCCACACACATTTACACACACATACACATGCATACAGACACATATATATAGATACACATGTATATACACACATACACACATAGACACACACACATATACACACACAGACACACACACATATACACATAGACACACACCGTCATATAGACACACACACACACATACACACATATATATAGATACACACATATATACACACATACACACATAGACACACACACATAGACCCACACACATACACACACACATATACACACACACATATATGCATACACACACATAGAGAGAGACATACACACATACAGACTCGTAGAGAGATATATATACACACACACAACCATTCAATGTAGTACATATTGCATGTGTTTATACGTATGTGTATACATATGCTTTCACAAATTACATATGCATGCCCACTTCTTTATCTATCTGTCATCTATTCACTTGCAGCAGTTATGTAACACACACACACACAAACACAATTAAATACAAACAAACATGCTCATGCACATACAGAATCCTTCCAAAAAGACTAGAATACATGAGGACTTTGGAGTCTAAATCCTTCCAGAAATCATCCTCTACAACAAAGCCAATCCTTTGTGACAAGAAAAGCCTTTGCTTTAACAAGGGCAGCAATATCGAATAAACATTGAACCAAAGCCTATTGCAATGAACACAACAAATAAAAGTGTTCCATAAAAGCAACAAGTGTTCGCATAAGAGAGCCCAAGATAACTGCAGTACATATGTTAGTTCCTATCATATCATTAGTTCACTTCCTTTTCTTTCTAGTGAAAAAGTGACTATGGCCTAGGCCTCAATCTTTAGCATGCTGCAAACGTACAACAGGCCCAGGACATATGCAGATAGGTTTTTGTTAAGATAACCCCATTTCATTGACAATGTTATGCTCGATGCTAAATCAAATTGATTAATAATATTACATCAAATACACAAAAAAAAGGCAAATCCTTCATTTACACAACATAATTGGTCACAACAAAACCTGCCAATGTCTAGTTGAAATCCTTCATTCTCACTTTAAACTCAAAGCTAATTCAGTTTACTTGTTCCTCTTCAGCTTATTGAAACAACATAGAAGAAATGAGTTCATTGCTCTTATTTAGCACCATAGAAAGCAACAAACAACTGTTCATAACAACATTTACCCCTTCCATGCATTGCCTGTGAAAATGATTTAGGGAAGAGAAAAAGATTTGAACAATGACCAACTTTAGTGCATTATGCATTAGAAGGGCCTTTCACAACATGCCTCTATATGATAAGCTCCTTCAGCAAAGCAAGCTTGAATGTTGAGATCAATGCTTAAAGGTACTATAGGCATACTATTGCATAGATTTCAATCTTCGGAAGTGTATTAGGGAGTCCAAATGAAAAAAATAGTATGGCCTGGAGTGAGTTTCTGCCAAAAGCCTCTCATCTTTGCAATCTCCCGTCACTCCTCGCAATACACACACTCACACACACACACACACACACACACACACACACACACACACATATATATATATATATATATATATATATATATATATATATATATATATATATATGTGTGTGTGTGTGTGTGTGTGTATGCATGTATGTATGCATGTATGTATGTATGAATGCTTTCATGCATGAAAGTATCTATGAAATCATAAATATGTATGCACATATTTAGGTAAATATCCATTATTTATGTAGGATTAGATATACATACATTCATACATATATGAATACACACACATTAGTATTTGTCCATACATGCAAACAAACATACATATCTATATACAAACATGTGTGGATGCATGATAGATATGTAAATAAGCACACATACGTACAAACGTACATACACACTCATATAAATGCATGCATACAGATGTACATATAATCCTACCTATATATCAAAAAGTAAATTTCAATATAATCGTGCATAATAGATGAATGCGTATATGAATGTATAGGTAACTGAATATATATTCATAAATAAACATTTGCTTATGGATAAATATATACATACGTGAATGCATACAGAAAAGCATCGATAACTTAGATAGACATTCACACACACACATGCATGCATACATACTACATACACACATACAAATACATACAAACATGCTTTCATGAATGTATCCATACATGCATACATACAAACATAAGTATGTACATGCAAATACTCTTACATACAAACATTTATACATAGATACATGCACATATGCATAACCACATAGAAACATTCATATACATTTCTAGACGCTTGCATACATATATGTATCTATGTTTGTACATGTGCATCAATGTATGTCCATAATCTATGATACCTACATCCATACATCCATCCAACCATGCAAACACACACACACACACACACACACACACATATATATATATATATATATATATATATATATATATATATATATATATATATATATATATATATATATATGCACATACATGCATACACAAATGCATACATACATAATTATTTGCATACATGCATAACCCATATAAATAAATATATAATTGATGTCTCCATCCATGTTTTCACTTAATAGTGATCATTTACCTGTATATTCATGTGCTAAGATATGTATGCGCATGCAAATATGTGTTCAAATATTCATTAGCATACACACACACACACACGCACACACACACACACACACACACACACATATATATATATATATATATATATATATATATATATATATATATATATATATATATATATATCCTCTCATATATATTGTATGTATAGGATCCTCGACACACACACATATATATATATATATATGTGTGTGTGTACATACGTTATACATACATACATGAATGCTTACATTTTTGCGCGCATGAATATATACATGCACACTTGAATTCATACATATTTAGATATATACATTTACGCATGCACATGTACATAAGCATCCACATAAACATATAGATGTATGTACAATATTACATCCAAAGAAATATAAAATGCATATAGATGATAGGACATGTGCTACCTAAGCATAAGAATGGCTTCTAAATTCCTATGTATATGCAATGGCACATGGCATGAACTTCTGTAGGATATGTTCTAGTGGTAATGCATAAAAGGCTACTTCCATTTAGTTTTGACAACTAGCTATTCTATTCTGTAACTTTGATTCCAAAAATAGAATTGAAAATTGACTGACCTTAGTAGAGCAGAGCCAACTCTAGCACTAGAGCTCAGCATTGAGGCACTGAGGAGTCACTGATGAGTCACCCCCTTCATCATTGCAAGGCAAGCTGACATCGGCTTCATGGGCTCGTTTTCTGCTGATCTAGATTCTGCACTCGAACTCGCGTGCTCTTGTTTTGCTTATCGCTTGAACTACTACTCTAGGAGAAGCGGAGCTACATAGTGCCCGGGACAGTCACCTCTGTTCAGCTGGTTTCGTGGCTTGTTTTGCCTCTCACCTAGGGTGCCAGACAGTAGATTCCAGAGTCCAATGCTCAAAACTCTCGAGAGTCAAGGCTCGAGGGCTGAGGCATGGTCAAGACTCTGGAGTCGACTCAGTCTAGGGCTGAAGCAGGCCGGAGGAGGCAGCAGTGAGCAGTGAGCACTTGTCAAGTGGAGCAGGCTAGACACAGTGTGGAATCTGGACTCTGGAATCGAGAGTCGAAGGCTGAAGCACTGAAGCAGTAAGCTCGTCGACATGAAGAGTCGACTCAAGGGAGATTCGAGACCCGCCGCCCAACTTTCCAAGGGTTTACGAAATTACGATTCAAGAATCACGAATAATGACTCATGAGTTACAATATAGGTACATCAATTTTTAAAGGTTGATTCAAGCATCAAATTTTACACCGATTTACCTACCACAGGCTACCAGTCATCAATTCTAAGTCCAAATTAGAATATGGAAATTGTAAGCTGTAACAACTCGTTTGATGAGTCACACCTGCCCAGGGGTCAGGAGTCAGGACCATAGTATATAATATATAATATATAATATATATATCTATTAGAAGGCCGACAAACCATGGAAAGAGATGTGTAACATCCTAAAAAAGAAACAAGCTAGGGAATCTATCCCCTTCTTGGTCGATAACAATGGGATCGAATGTAGCAGAGAAGTTGAGAACAGATCTATCATCGTTGAGCACTTTACCCATCTTGTCGGGGTCTTGAATCCTCTTTCCTCGCTATAGGCATGAATCCATGGCAACCATCTCAAGGGTTGCTCAATCTAGAATCCCACTGAACATGAATTCTCTACTGGATGCTAACATTCGGAGAACAAAATTATCGAGGTTATTGATGCTCTTCCCAATGGGAAAAGTCTGGGTCTTGATCGCTTCACCAATGAGTTTTTCAAGTCTTTCAAGCATGAGGTGGCCACCCCACTACGTCTAGTGTGGCAAGAGGCTCTCTCCTTCAGTGCCCTCCCTAAGTGCCTTAATAATGGTGTCATCAAGTTAATTCACAAACGGGGAGAGAAGAACAAAATTGAAAAATGGCAACCGATTACCATGCTCCAAACTGGATACAAGATAATTTCCAAAGTTATCGCCAATAGAATCTTTTGTCATTTAAAGTCATGGCTTTGTGAGGACTAGAAAGGTTTTATCAAAGGTATATCTATACTTGAAGCAATTGTCGATATTTGGGAAGGCCTTGCATTTGCTGAGGAGTCTGCATAAGATCTCGTATTCATTAAGATCGACTTTGACAAAGCATATGACAAATTGGAATGGGACTTTATTCTTCAATCACTAAAAGACCTTGGATGCAACCAAAAGTTCATGAAGATGGTTTCCACTCTTCTCGAAAACGCTTCAACTAGATTAAATATCAATTGTAAGCTCTTTGAGCCCATACTTTTAAAAAGATCTATCAGGCAAGGTTGCCCTCTGGCTCCACTACTCTTTGCTATTGCCTCAAACGGGCTCAATTGCGTATTAAAGCATCACATGGACTTTGGAAATCTCAAGGGTCTTTCACTACCTCTTAATCACAACCAAATGATTGCTAGACTCTTTGCCGAGGACATGAATGCCTTTGTACATAACGATATGAATAACATTGAGGTGTTCTGGAGCTGCCTCGACACCTTTTGTGAGGTGTCAGGTTCAAAAATCAACCATGCTAAAACTGCTTTCAGAGCAATCCGCCAACCTCCACCCCAATTGTTGTTAGATCAGGGGTGTCAAGTTATCCCTAGAGGTCAAGTCTTCCGTCTCCTTGGCATTTTGATGAGCTTTGACATCAGAATGGACCAACGATGCAACTGGATGCTTGCCAAGCTGGATAGCAAACTAAATCATTGGAAAGGTATGCAAGTCAACTTGGAAGGGCGTGCTATGGTTGTCAACACATTTATGCTTTGAATGACTATTTACTTTATCTCATGTTGGAGAGATAAGGAGAAAGAGTTGGCCAAAGTGGAAAGAATCTGCAGAAACTTCCTTTGGACTGGGGATCCCAACAGGAGGGGCATTCCCAAAATCAAATGGGAAACTTGCATTAGCTCAAAAGACTTAGAGGGCTTGGGTATTTTGGATATTGTTGGGATGGATGACAAGCTGGCGGCAAACTAGCTTATCAAGGCTTGGGACAATAGTGAGTCCTCTTGAGCTAAATTGATCTTCAGAAACATGGAAGACCTTACCTTAGTTGACCATCCTGGTTGGAAGGACATAGGGATTCTCACGCTTTTTTTCTCCCCCACGGGGTGTCTCCTAAAGGCTTTTGCCTCATGTGTTCTTTATGGAAGAATTGGAACAAGGCCAAACAATTCATCAGAATCAGTGATGAGTGGAAATCGGCAGCTTGGATAAGACAAAATGACTCTATTTGGTTCCCAATCCGCGGCATAAGGGGGTGGAGCCTTGGAACCTCCAAACTGCAAAGTGCTTATGGAACAAGGGGTTCAAACAGTGGAAACAACTCTGGAAACAAGAGGCCAACCAGTGGACTAGGTTCCAAGACTTAGACCCACGACATAGAGTTACCTTCGAGGAATGGACTCTTCTTCAAGGCAGGTATTTAGTGTGGGACCACTCAACTACCCACCTTCTCTGCGGACATGATCTTCCTTGCTTGGAGGGCCTCAAATGCAGCATTGGTAAGAAAATATCCAAAATCCCCAACTTCAAAGAGAACTTAGATGTTCATCACACCCTTAACAAGCGGTGGTGCCTTTCTTGGACCAAACTTCGATGGGAACTAAAGTTCATGTCTATTTGGCACCCCCTAATTGAGATAAAAAAGTACGTTCTCATGTGGGAGATCTTGCATAAGGGAATCTGGTCCAATGCAAGGGCTAACAAAATCTGTGGTGTGCCACCATGGTGCAAGCATTGCCATCGATGCGTCGAAGATTTAGCTCACCTGTTCTTTGATTGCCCCAAGTCCCGCGTTATTTGGCATCACGTGACGCGGGTATTGAGACTCACAAACCAAATCAATCGAGGCTGTGGAATGCCATCAGGGGTGAGACTCTTTGGAAGATTTGGAGGGAACGGTGTACTGTCAATTTTGGCCAAACTCCTAAGCAATGGTCGATTGCGAAATCCTTGTTTCTTCTAGGTAAAAGAATCTCCCGAGATAAGAGATCTCCACCGTTTAGACGTCACACTATTTATCTCCTCGAAAACAACAAGTTGAGACCCAAATGGGTCCCACATGAGGGAGATGATAGATTTATCTGCCTCAATTGTAATGCCCTCTAGCTTGCCATACTCCTCCCCTACATTGTGGGATTTGGGGGGTCCCATGGGCACTAGTCCCATTCAGTTGTAACTTTTCTTTTTTACTTTAATTAAAGTCCGGGAGAATAGGCGAAGGCCTTCCTTTTATTAATAAAAAAGTTCACGAAGATGGTTTCCACTCTTCTCGGAAACCTTGCAACTAGAATAAATATCAACGGTAAGCTCTCTAATCCCATATGTTTAAAAAGATCTATCAGGCAAGGCTGCCCTCTGACTCCACTCGTCTTCGCTATCGCCTCGAATGGCCTTAGTCGCCTATTAAAGCATCACATGGGCTCCGACAATCTTAGGGGTCTCTCCCTACCTCTAAATCATGGCCAATTGATTGCTAGAATCTTTGCCTATGAAAATGAATGCCTTTGTACATAATGATATGAACAACATTGAGGTGTTTTGGAGTTGCCTCAACACCTTCTATGTGGCATCAGGTTCAAAATTCAACCATGCTAAAACTGCTTTTAGAGCAATCCGCGGACCTTCACCCCAATTTTTGTTAAATAAGGGGTCTCAAGTTATCCCTAGGGGTCAAGTCTTCCGTCTCCTCAGCATTCCGATGGGCTTCGGCATCACTATGGACCAACGATGGAACTGGGTGCTTGCCAAGCTAGATGGCAAACTAAATCATTGGAAAGGTATGCAAGTCAACTTGGCTGGGCGTGCTGTGGTTGTAAACACATTTATGCTTTCAGTGACTATTTACTTTATCTCATGCTAGAGACCTAAGGAGAAAGAGTTGGCCAAAGTGGAAAGAATCTGCACAAACTTCCTGTGGACTTGAGACCCCAACAAGAGGGGGATTCCCAAAATCAAATGGGAAACTTGCATTAGCTCAAAAGACTTAGGGGGCTTGGGTATTCTGGATATCATTGGGTTGGATGACAAGCTGGCGGCAAAGTGTCTTATCAAGGCTTGGGGCAATAGTGAGTCCTCTTGGGCAAAATTGCTATTCAGAAGCATGGAAGACGTTACCTTAGTTGGTCATCCTGGTTGGAAGGACATAGGGATTCTCACGCTTACGTTCTCCCCCCACTTGCTGTCCCAGAAAGGCTCTAGCCTCCTGTGTTTCTTATCGAAGAGTTGGAACAAGGCCAAACAATTCATCAGAATCAGTGACGAGTGGAAGTGGGCAGCTGGGATATGCCAAAACGACTCTATCTGGTTCCCGATCAGCGGCATTATGGTGGGTGGAGCCTTGGAACCTCCAAACTGCAAAGCGATTATGGAACAAGGGGTTCAAACAGTGGAAACAACTCTGGAAAAAAGAGTCCATCCAGTTGATTAGATTCGAAGACTTAGACCCAAGACATAGAGTGTCCCTTGAGGAATGGACTCTCCTTCAAGACAGATGTTTAGCGTGGGACCGATCAACTACCCGCCTTCTCTGCGGATAGGATCTTCCTTGCCTTGAGGGCCTCAAATGGAGCAATGGTAAGAAAATATTTAGAATCCCCAACTTCAAAGAGAACTTAGATGTTCATCACACCCTTAACAAGAGGTGGTGCCTTTCTTGGACCAAACTTCGATGGGAACTAAAGTCTATGTCTATTTGGCACCCCCTAATTGAGATAAAAAAGTCCCTTCTCATGTGGAAGATCTTGCATAAGGGAATCTGGTCCAATGCAAGGGCTAATAAAATCTCTGGTGTGCTGCCATGGTGCAAGCGTTGCCATCGCTGCATCGAAGATTTAGCTCACCTATTCTTTGATTGCCCCAAGTTCCATGTTATCTGGCATCACGTGACAAGGGTATTGAGACTCACAAACCAAATGAATTGGCAGCATGCACTTTTGGGTGAGGTAATTGGCCGCTCATCGAGGCTCTGGAATGCCATCAGGGGCGAGACTCTTTGGAAGATTTGGAGGGAGCGATGTGCTGTCAATTTTGGCCAAACTCCTAAGGAATGATCGATCGAGAAATCCTTTTTTTTTTTTAAAGTAAAGGAATCTCTAGAGATAAGAGATCTCAACTATTTAGACATCACTATATTTATCTCCTCGAAAACAAAAAGTTGAAACCCAAATGGGTCCCACATGCGAGCGATAATAGATTTATCCACCTCATTTGTAATGCCCTGTAGCTTGCCATACTCCTCCTCTACATTGTGGTATTTGGGGAGTCCCATGGGCATTAGTCCCATTCAATTGTAACTTTTCTTCTTTATTTCAATTAAAGTATGAGAGAATAGGCTAAGGCCGAACTTCCTTTTATTAAAAAAAAACATGGAAGACCTTATCTTAGTTGGTCATCCTAGTAGGAAGGATATAGGGATCCTCACACTTTTGTTCTCTCCCCACCCAGTGTCCTCTAAAGGTTCTAGCCTCGTGTGTTCCTTATGGAAGAGTTGGAACAAGGCCAAACAATTCATCAGAATTAGTGATGAGTGGAAGTGGGCGGCCGGGATAAGACAAAATGACTCTATGTGGTTCCAGATCAGCAGCATTAGGGGGGTGGAGTCATGGAACCTCCAAATTGCGAAGCGGTTATGGAACAAGGGGTTCAAGCAGTGGAAAGAGCTCTAGAATAAAGAGACCGACCAATGGATCAGGTTCGAAGACTTAGACTCGAGACATAGAGTTACCCTCGAGGAATGGACTCTTCTTCAAGGCAGGTGTTTAGCGTGGGACCGCTCAACTACCCGCCTTCTCTACGGATAGGATCTTCCTTGCCTGGAGGGCCTCAAATGGAGCAATGGTAAGAAACTATCCAGAATCCCCAATTTCAAAGAGAACCTAGATGTTCATCTCACCCTTAACAAGTTGTGGTGCCTTTCTTAGACCAAACTTCGATGGGAACTAAAGTTCATGTCTATTTGGCACCCCTTGATTGAGATCAAAAAGTCCGTTCTCATGTGGTAGATCTTGCATAAGGGTATCTGGCCCAATGCAAGGGCTAACAAAATTTGTGGGGTTCCACCATGGTGCAAGTGTTGCCATCGATGCATCGAAGATTCGGTTCATCTTTTCTTGGATTGCCCCAAGTCCCATGTTGTTGGCATCATATGAGAAGAAGCAAGTACGGCCATGCATGCAGATCTAGCACTAAGGCAACCCTTTAATTTTTTCCAGACCTTACATCATGTTAAAAGTGATTCTCATCACTAAAAACCCTTGTAAATACTGTTTCATCTTTTTGTAGCTCCATTTTGTACAAGTCGAGGAGTCCTCGAGCTTGAGGAGCCTTAGAAGTAAGTGCCTACCAATTTTCATATTTTTTAGACCTCGTTTGAGCCCTCAAATAAGCCTTGGAACCTAATTTTTAACTAGGCCAGACACTAGGTCTGGACAGGGCCAAAGCTAGTCAAAAACTATAAATAGAGCTAGAGATCTCATTTTTTGGCTAGCTGCTTGTAGTTTTGAGCTTGTATGAGAACTTGTTTGCAATAGAAGTGCTTCCATTGTCTTGCTCTCTTTGTTCTTGCGGTGTGTGCACATGTGTGTGTATGTGTGTGCATGTTGGTGTGCTTCTCGCTCACACATTTGTGCCTTCACTTGCTCGAGGTCTTCATACCATCCTCATGTCTTCCCGGATTGACATTAAAAGAGGTGCTACTCATCACTGAGCTACACCAAATTTTGGCGCCATTTCCGGGGATTCGAGCTTTGAGGACGAGCGTGTGATGGTAAGACATAGAGAGGACGCGTTGGAATGGTAAGTAGTAGGTAATTTTCTTGTTTTTTCTCCATCTCCATCTCCATCTCCATCTCCATCTCCATCTCCATCTCCACCTCCATCTCCATCTCCTTCTCCACTTCATATTCCCTCTTCCTTGTCATTCTACTCATTTGCTTTGTGCGAGTTTGAGAGAGAGAGCGAGAGTGCATTGTTGTTTTGTGTGTTTTTGCATGTTTCTTGTAGGTTTCAGCATCATCACCATTTCCAGCAAGCTCAGCACGTATGGATTTTCTCTGCGCAAGTCCTGAGGCGTCAAGCTCAAGCTATCGCGACACCCCAAAAAGTTGACCAAATCACAATTCTAAGTGCACCACGACACTGCATAGGCTGAGAGCTCCTAGGATCACTAGCCTGATCAGCAAAATTCACCATATCCTGACCTATCGTGACACTCCCAAGTATCGCGACACACCGAGGTATCGCGACACTCCCAAGTATCGCGACACACCGAGGTATTGCGACACTTCCACCTATCGCGACACTCCCAAGTATCGCAACAATCCGAGGTATCGCGACACTCCCAAGTATCGCGACACCTCCACCTATCGCGACACTCCCAAGTATCGCGACACCTCCACCTATCGTGACACTCCCACCTATCGCGACACCTCCACCTATCACGACACCTCGACCTATCGCAACACTCCCAAGTATCGCGACACCTTGACCTATCGCGACACTTCCACCTATCGCGACACTTCGACCTATCGCAACACACCGACCCGACCTATCGCGATACACCGGCTTAACGCATGAATTTTTAGGGTGAATTAATTGATTGAATTGAGGTGCTTTTGGGCTTAACTTTGGACACATTGGGATAATATTAGAGCCTTAGAAGTGGGCAAAATACCAAAAATCCAGAGAGGAATTTCCTGAACCCTAAGAGCCTGTTTTGACCCCTAAATGCCTGAACGGTCATAACTTCACCATACGAACTCCGATTGATGAGATTTTGGTCTCGTGGGAAAGCTTGTTGAGAATCCTACGTGGAGTTTTAGAACATGTATTTTTAAGTTGGCCTTTAGGTGGAACTAGGTGGTCATAAGATTTTGGGGGTACCGTGAGTTACTCCAAGGGGGACTTATACTTGTTGATGTGTATCTTTCAATCCATTGTGGTAAAGGAGCTATATTAACTTGTGAACTTTTGCAGGAACATTGTGTGCACTCAAGGAATTCCAAGGCAAGCTAGCAAGGGTGAGTACCAGGCTTGGGAGAAGGCTACCTGGGCTGGTGTAGCAGCCTGAGCAACCAGAGGATTGAGGTTGGAAGTTCTCTCAACCCTCCTTTGTCAATTCCTAGCCTAGGCTAAGTACGACTTAGGTGTGGTAATTAATTAGGGCAACGTCAGGCACGAATCAAGTCCAAGATAACTAATCAGCTAAGTGCAAGCATTAAATAGGTCTTAAGTGCGAAAACCCTAAGGGACAAAATTAAAATTGAATCGATCACTTATCAAGTGCGAAATTCACTTAAGTACTCCTGACGACGTGATATCAGACAAGATCATAAACACAATATTCAACTAAAAAGAACAAAGTGATTGGTACAAATTAACTTGCAACCAGAGTGTACTTGGGACCAAGGGGGTAGATAAACCAGTCATATGAACCTTAGGTCAGGCAGACACTTAGGCCGAGATAGACAAAGCCTCAGATCTTCTAAAGCTAGTATCAATCACACTGCTAGGTCTTGGGCCCAACAGTTGAGTGATTACCCATACACTCTCAGATCAGAAACAAGTGATTCTGAGATGTCCTATAACATGGAGAGGCCAATAGGTAGTTCAGGGGTGTCGTATCTAGAAAAGCCAAAAGGACCTTACAAGACTCAATTGGAATATATAAGGACTAATCGTCTAGGTGCTCGCATCTACGAAGATGGTCTGAGAAGATCTGTGGTCCAGATTAAGAACCCTGATCAACCCCATGGACTAGAACACCCGGTAGTCAAGTTCGAGAATGGAGTATACCTAGATAAGGAAGGGACTATTTATGTAGTCACCACTCTTCTAGATAGAACAGATGAGTTCGGGAATGTGATCGCAGAAACCGACATGGGTGATATAGAGCAAGGGAATTTAGAGAGAGAGCCAAGGACCCCCCGTGGTAAATCAGTCCTGATCAGAATCATGACTCCAGAGTGGATTCCCCAGGATAATAAAAGCATAGATTTGCTTTTAAACCGAGAAACTGATGAGGCTTTTTGGAGGTATAAGCCTGCCCAGTCTCACAAAGTAGGTGCTCACACAATTTATGAGTTTAAAGAACCTGATAGCCCAGGCAAAGTAACTTACCTAGACAAAATGTTAGAGCGGATCTTTGTGGTCTCTGACCATGGGAGACATGCCTACACTTGGAAAGGTGAATTTGTTTTTCCCCAACTTCGGTTCAATGTGTCTTACAGCCACCAAGGAGCTGGGACCTCCCAAGCTCATGGAGCTCAAAGGGATAGAAGTAAAGACAGACTTGAGGTAAGCTTTGCCAACCCCCTGGGAAGAGAAAGGATGAGAACAGAGGACAGGGAAGAAACCGAGAGACCTAGAGCCCTAAGGAACCAAAGAAATGCTGACGACTTCCCTTTGCCAAGGCCGAGAGAACACACTAGGACCCTAAGAACAACTCAGTTGGTGAAGTCCATGAAGAACTATCTCGATGGCACATGAGACCCTTATGATCATGTGGCAGAATTTAGGCAAGTCTTGAGAACTAAACAGCTTGAGGACCTATTCACGCAATACAATGCTTTTGGTCTAACCCTTAGGAACACTGCGCTTACATGGTTTCAACCCTTGAACGCGAAGGAGTTTAGGAGCATAGACCAACTTTTAGAGGCTTTCGTCACGGAATTCTCTAAGAGTGGCATACGGCATAATACCTCCTCCCTAATCCATAGCTTTAAGCAAACACCTCAAGAAACTGTTAGACTAGCACGAAGACGGTTTAGGCAATACCTAGAGAGGTGCCCAATGCCTGAGTTACCCACACCAGCCAAGCAAGTGGCTTTGTTCTTAGATGGATTGTTGAGCACCAAGCTCAGTTCCTATGTGTATCTGAACGACCCTAGAACTATAGAAGAATGTGTGCGCATGTGCATAGACATTGAGGATAATCTAGGCGAGGAGTTGGAGCTATCCAAAATCTACAAGGATTCGGATAGCTCTAGTAGCCTTATGTCTGGTCAATCCACATCCATTGAGGAACTTGCACAGAAGGTAGCCCAAAAACTAGGTGTCTCTAGCAAACAAATTCCAAGATTTGCCCCAGTTAAGCGGTGCTATACTTGTGGAGGTGACCATATGGCGAGTGTATGTCCCATTATGGCCCAACCCCAAGTGAATCCTAGTAGCCAGTACTGCACCATAGAGCAAAGGTACACCAACCCCACCGCGCAAGACTGCCCTTATAACAAACAAACTATCAGGCAAAATTACCCTCAGCCATATCCACAACAGGGTAGATACCAGAATCAGTACCCACCACAACAATACGGCAGACCATAGAAACCTTATCAGGCACCTTATCATGGGCAACAGAGACCTCAACCAGTCCTAGCAGCAACCCCCTGCTCCAACCAATGTGGTCCCAGTGAAATATGCATCTGTTGAAGAAAATTTGAACAAAGCCATAGTCCCAGTCACACCGTTGCTTTCAGACAGTGATCCAAGTGACCATAGTTTTGAGTCCACACATATTGATAGCCCACAGGCTTACTACATGCAGTCACTTGAGCATAATGAGTCATACTATTATGAGGACCCAAGTGAAAATAGTGGGGAGCCTGAGTATGCTAATGTCATGTACACAAACCCCAACTCTAGAACTCAACCTAGGCAGGTACGACCACCATTTCCTAGGGGACCGTGCTTCAGATGTCAGGGAGATCACCTCATACATGATTGTCCATTGCCTGCCCCTACACAACCCCAACCAGTGACAATTTAGGGCTTTTGTCAAGATTGCGGGAAAGAGCATCCCTTACGAGATTGCCCAAAGAACCCCAATAACCTGCCAAAAATCACTTCTGTTAATGTCATTGGGTTAGTAGTAGATTCTATAGGAAGTGTGACTTCTACTGCCCCAGTGCAAGTAGTCACCTGAGCTCAAGCTTTACAGCAAAACCAAGGTTTAGGTCAGCAAAAGAGTCCTGAGGCTAGTGAGACAGAAAGCATAACCAAGAAAAGGACAAGAGCATGGAGAGATAGCCGGGAGAGAATGAAAAGACAATGGTCATAGAAAATGAGCGAACTTGAAGAAAGCTTGAGAGAAACCAAAGCAAAGATAAGTGAACTCGCATCTCAAAACCACTCTCACACTACACCACCACCCCCCTTTCCATCTTCCCCCAACCCATCACCTTCCATTCCCCAACTTTCTAATCCACCACACGTAGCCCACCCACCACCTAGAGTAGGATCAGTCCTAGTGGATCCCACTCCTGAGGATCTAGACATGATGCTTAGAGCATATCAGGCCAGAATCCAAGAAGGAACAAATGTAACAGATCATGAAAAATGTTACCCTAGAGTCGATTTGGAGATAGAGCGAACAAAGCTTTGTGCTAAGATGGTCGAATTGGCGCAAGCCATGTTTGAAGCCATTCGCTTGTTCAATGGCTCTAGCTCCACAAGAACACCACTGCATTTTGATGGTCTATTAGACAGACTAGAAAGGTTACTTGCAAAGTCTGGAAAAGGGGCCTCCTTACAACTTAAGGAGGGTGCAAGAGATAGAATAGGCATTCCTCCCCAGGAAGCTTATCTGCCTAACTCCACTGAACCAGACACCTCTTCTTCTATGAATAGGTATTCACGAGAGTTCCTGAGAGAGATTCAAGAAGAGAAGTGGGCAAAGGAAAGTGAAGTCCCTCCTCCTATTGAACTTGTGGATGATGCACATGATCAATTTCCACAGGACATCCTTCTATTTATGAAGAGCAGGAGAGTGCCCAGTCTCATGAGAGATTAGACTTTGAGTCTAACTCCTTGCAGGAATTACCCCATTTTACAGGCCCCTGGGAAACTAAGTCAACATGCATGAGAGCACCCACGGTCATGATAAGAAATGAAGATTCGATCATACCTAGGAATACTGAGGTAGTAAAGAACACTAAAGTGCAGTGCAACCTTACTTTAGAAGAGCTACTCAAAGTTAAGCCAGAAGTGTGGAAACACATAGCCAAACAAGTGCCAGACGTAGTGAAATCGCGTTCCGAGCTAGGATCTCATAAAACAGTGCCAGAAATACCATTGGATAAGATAGGAGACATGAGTGAAGGAGAAGAAGGAAATACCTATCTCCCAGTTACCCATCAGGGATACACAACCAAAGCCATTTTGGACTCAGGTGCAGGAGTTGCAATTGCTACCACTTCCCTTTGGAAGCGTTGGGGCAAGCCAGCACTCAGGCCGACGAGAATGAAGTTGTAGATGGCCGATGGTCATATTGAGAGACCCTTAGGATTGCTAGAAGGGATAACTCTCACTACATGTGGTGTTGAGTTCGAGCACACTTTTTCTATATGCGACTTTAGCAAAAACCAAGCCTACGAGATGATTTTGGGAAGGCCATCTATGCGGCAATTGCAAGTGGTACAGGATTGGGGAACCAATTCTTTGTATTTGCAACACTTAGGTGTTACAACCAAAGTCAATCTTAAGGACTACTCTCATAGAGATGTACCCCCCATCCAATGGAATCCCATCCATAGAGCCAAGGATGACACGGAGTCAGTGCACTCCATAGGATTAGGATCCTCATGAATGCATGAAGACACCCACTTATGGATGTGCAAAGTGGCAGTGGAAGAAGAGAAGAGAGAAAAAGCCAGAGAGATAGGTGCGAAGGAAACACATAGATCAATTCAAGACCGTGCCTATGCACCTGTAGTATTTCCTGACGAAGAATTTGAACCCCATGGTTGGGCGGAAATTTTAGCAACAATGGACGTAGCCATCAATGAAGAACAATGGACACCCCACTATGACGAGGATGGCTATGAAATTTCAGTCTTCTCCATAGAGCCAATCATGGGAGACTCAATTTTAGAAGAATGCGAACCTAGCCCTGATGCAATTGACGATGCAAGTGACTCCGACCTAGAGTCAATCATTATGGACCCACCTTTTGCATCAGATGAAGAATACTTCAATGAGGTAGAAGTTCACCCTCAGAGACACAAAGAGATCATTAATGATATGAGATTAACCACAAAAGTGACCACTAAGAGTGAAGGAAGGAAAAGGAAGAAGAAGGACGTCACTCCAGAGGAAGAGGAATCCTTGTTTGAGGTCTCTGAAAATTTCAAGAAGTACGAAATAGAAGATAGAAGAGTCATGGTAAGAATGCCTAAACGTAAGGCACAATCAGGAGAGGCCTATGATAGCAAGGAAACTACCAAGAAAATAGTTGTAGCCATAGAAGGGGGAGAAGAAAGATGCACCTACATAGGGCATGACCTGTCGGAAGTAGAAGAGCAAGAGTTGATAGCCTTGCTAAGAGAGTACAGAGACGTACTTGCTTGGAGCTACAAGGACTTGAAAGGTGTAGACCCCGACATATGCTCACACACTATCCCTATGACCTCAGATGCAAAACCCTCTAAGCAAAAGCCATACACATACAATGACAATTATGCTACTAAGATCAAGGAAGAGATAGATATATTGGTGGAAGCAAGGTTTATCTATGAAATTGAGCACACTGAATGGGTATCCCCCATTGTAGTGGTGCCCAAAAGGAATGGCAAATTACGTGTATGCATTAACTTGAAGAAGGTTAACGCAGCCACTATCAGGGATAGTTATCCGCTTCCTATCACTGAGCATCTATTAGAAAGGGTAGCAGGCAAGGAGGTGTACAGCTTCCTGGATGGGTTCTCTGGCTACAATCAAGTAGCCATTGCACCAGAAGATCAGCATAAGACAGTCTTTGCCATAGAGTGGGGTATATTTGCTTTTCGGGTAATGCCATTTGGGCTCACCAATGCACCCGCTACCTTTCAAAGATTGATGTGTCATGTCTTTAAAGAGTTCCTGAGGAAGAATTTGGAAGTCTATGTTGATGATCTTTGCGCTCATTCCAACATTAGACAGACTCATATATCTGAACTCAGACAAATCTTTGACAAATGTAGAGAATATCAAGTCTGCTTGAACCCAGAAAAGTGTGTTTTCATGGTCAGGCAAGGCAAGATTCTAGGACACATAGTGTCAAAGAATGGCATATCCACAGACGAGGAGAAAGTGAGAGCTATTGCAGAGTTACCTAGGCCAAAGAATGTCAAAGAAGTTAAAACTTTCATGGGGCATTGTGGTTATTACCAACGGTTTATACACATGTATGCCATCATTGCAAAGCCTCTATACGGATTTTTGACTAACTTTGAGTAGACTGATGAATGTGAAACCTCTTTCAATGAGCTCAAAAGAAGATTGTGTTCAACACCAATCTTGGCCACACCAGATTGGAACAAGCCCTTTCATGTTCACGTGGACGCATCTAATTATGCAATTGGGTGTGTACTCGCACAACCTACAGGTGAAGGTAATATGGATCTTCCAATTGCCTATGCTAGTAGACAGTTGAATGCAGCTGAACGAAATTATACCACTACTAAGAGAGAAGGATTAGGCATGGTATATGCGGTTAAAAAGTTTAGACACTATTTGCTTGCAAATAAGTTTAAATGTTTTACTGATCATCAAGCTTTATTATACTTGGTAAACAAACCATGCAACACAGGAAGATTAGTAAGATGGTTTCTCTTACTAATGGAATATGATTTTGAGGTAGTGGTGAGGAAAGGTAGGACTCATTTGAGAGCAGACCATCTCTCTAGGCTCACATCCGGAGAGGCCCCACAAGGAGTGTGAGATGACTTACCTGATGCTTACTTGTTTAAATTGGAAGTTGTACCTCAGTGGGCTAAGCCATTAGTGCCAGTATTGACATACGGGCCCAAACACCCAGTAGTCAATACTCAAGACAAGGAAATAGTAAAAGCCTAGAAGTATCATATCTTGGCAGGAAGTATGTACAAACATACAGATCACGGAGTGTTAGCCTGTTGTGTGGAAGAGGACGAGTACGCGAAGTGGTTGCAATTAGCACATGTAGGTGCATTAGAGCAGCACTACTCAAGACAAAGAACCTTGCAGACATTGAGGAGACTTGGAATACACTGGCCAACTATGGAAGCAGATGTTCATAAGATGTGCAACGAATGTCCAATTTGCCGCACTAAACCACCAGTGGAACATGCCACTCTTTATCGAGTGTCATTAGTGCCAGATTGGAGCGAGCCATTAGTGGCCTTTCTAAGGACAAAAACATTTCCTCAAGAAATGACTTTGGTTAGACAAAGGAGCTTAGAACAAGAGGCACTAGACTATGCTCTCATTGGAGATACTCTATACAGACGAGGAAAAGATGGGTATCTTAGATTATGTTTCCATGAGAGTGAATATCTCAAGATTTTGGAAACTGCTCACCAAGATGTAGTAGGAGGACACTTCGTCCAGATCCGGTGATCAAGGCAATACTATTTGCAGGGTTTCGGTGGCCAACCATTCACATGGATGCACATACCTATGTGAAGAGGTGTGATGTTTGTCAACGAACTCAGTATCCTATACACAAAGATGAGATGCCATTGAAACCCATGATGGGTGGACGTGCATTCTCTAAATGGGGAATAGACTTTGTTGGTCCTATTAATCCCTTAGCTAAGGGTTCACATGCTGAGTATATCATTGTGGCCACGGACTATCTAACCAAGTGGGTAGAAGTGAAAGCCACAACGAAGAATGATGCTCAAACAACAGCAAAGTTCCTATTTGAAAATGTGTTCACCAGATACGGATTGCCAATAGAATTAGTGAGCGATAGAGGCACACATTTCTTGAATGAAGTCATAGAAAACCTTATCCAAGAATTCTTGGTGATACATAAGAAGTCTGCCCCCTATCATCCACAAGCTAATGGCCAAGCTGAGAGCACAAATAAGATCTTATGCAATGTGCTGACTAAATTAGTGAATAACAAACACTCTGATTGGGACAAACAGCTACACCATGCTGTTTGGGCTTACCGAGTGGCCTTTAAAATGGTACTTCAAGCCACACCCTTTCAGATGGTGTTTGGCCAAAATGCAGTGCTACCATTGGACTTTTTGATACCTACCTTGAAAGTAGCACAAGAGCATGATTGGATAGGCCATGAGTTGTCCTTTAGAATCTTTGATCTTGAACGTTTAGGTGAGACATGATTGAGAGCTACAGCAGGAATTTATGCAACCAAGAAGAGGCAAAAGGCGTATTTCGATGCACATGTGAAGGATAAAGGCTTGAGAGCAGGAGACCTAGTCCTAGTCTACACATTGAAGCAACATGCACGAAAATTAGAGAAAAGAGGCTATGGACCAATGATTATCAATAGGATCTCCACAAGTGGAGCAGTACAACTTGCCACTCTCGAAGGTGACATCCTACCTAGTTACATAAGCAGATGGAGAGTTAAGTTATACCAAGAACCCCTAACCGAAGAAATGCTAAATCAACTCAACACTGCAAAGAAGCATAAGGAAGAGGAACAACGAATTCGAGAAGAAGCACAGGCCGAAGCTTTAGAACGCATTCGACGAATGAAATTGAGAAGGCAAGGTAGAGATCAACCCATGACTGACACTCATGAAGCTCTAGGATATCACATGGCCCTGTGCAAGTGTTCAGGTAAACACTCCCATAGGATAGTTGATCGATGACCTTTCAAAACCCTAGAATTAGGACAAGGTGAGAGTACAAAAACTGTGAGAGCTTTAATTGATTCAGGTGCAGCCACTAGTACAGTTCGACTTTCTTACTGCCAACAATAGCGATTGAAGGTACAACCTATAGAGGCATATCTGATAGGATTAGGAGGAGTTGAAACCCCTTGCATGGGAGAGGTGGAACTTCCCCTCTACATTCAAGAGGTCTTAATGCCAGCAAAGGTGCTAGTATGTGAAGATGAGGATCTTACCAAACCTCTAGTTTTGGGCCAAGACTGGATCTATGATCATGCAGTCAACCTCAACCTAAGAAGTGGACTTTTTCAGGCTTGGGTAGGCCAAAACCGCCTCACGATTGAATTAGAAAATCAATCACTCAGACTACTAGAAAAGGCACCGACTCCTGGTCCTTCCAGGAGCCCACATGAAGATAACAATGCGGTACTTGTCCAAAGTTCTATGATGCAGAGGCGTATCACTCTTACGGAAGGTACAGAAGTCAATGAGGAGTTCCCAGCTGTTCCAAAGAAGATTCTAAACAGGCAGACCGAGCATCACACGACACTAAGGAGGCAGATGATCAAGAAGCAGGAGCAACAACCTGTGCAACGCGGAGTATCTCGTGGCATGAAGCAGATCTAGATATGCAAGGATGGAAAACCCACAGCTCTAGCAACAGGTTCTCGAGGAGGCACCAAACAAGCCACACCATCAAGCATAAAAATGAAGGAGTACCCTAGGCAACCTCCTAGGCAAACCATGTATATTTGGGTCCCTAAGCGGTCAATGAAGGCTAGCCCCAATGCTAGAAAGATATGGGTGCCCAAGGCCTGCTTACAAGCCCAAATAACTTCACCTTTAGTCACTAGCTTACATCAACACTCACAAGTACTCTCTACAATTAGCTCAGGGAAGATACCTACACCTCACACTGTTACACCATCGGACAAACCTAGACATGTCTGGAAATGGGTACCCAAAAGGTCCCAAATCCAGCACAATTTAGTGCATAAATCTTTACCTATCATCAGCTCTAAGAACTACGAATCCTCAATCAAAGTTTGGAGAATCAGACCCAGTATCAAACCCCCAGACCCAATTTTGTAAATCCATCCACTCTGAAGTAGATGCACTCTGAGTACCCTGCATATCCAAAGTATGCATCTAGGATGACACTAACCACTAACCACCACTCACATCTATCACAAACACTTCACCTCTAACCTCTAACCATCTCTATTGTCATGTTAGTATTGTGGAGGGAACACTATTACATACTGTTTCCTATGCAACACTAATGTGCCTCTCTTCTTCTAGAAGATAAGCATCAACTGCTGCAAGGAGTCTCATGGCAGCAGTAGCAGCACGAACAAGCTCCCAGACAGGCACTATCACTCAAAGTAATTGGGATACCATGCCTGTGGAAGCTCTAGTGACAGCAAGGCCTGAAGAGCTTTTGAATGTGAGAAGAATTCATATCGCGGATCCACCAAGTGGCCTAACAGAAAGAGTAAAGGGGCATTCCCATTGGTTCAATGAGATGCCAGGAGATTTAGGGGATGCAGACCAAATCTGGGAATCCAAGTTGGAGTTCGGAGGAGTTTGGTGGACCTTTCAGTTCTTCTCCCGAGAATTTGAAGCATTACAAAATGTATCTCCTCTTCAAGATATCTGGCAGAAAGCAAGATTGCAAGATTATTTTAGTGCAGCTTTGCCTAAACCTGATTTCCTTAGGTGCTATTACTTGATTGCAACTCTAAAGGCGACAGGAGATAAAGATCATTCAGGCACATTCCTGGTGCCCTCTCTATCAAACCAAGAGGAAATGAAGAAGTTTGATTTGAATATTACTTTAATCAAGGAGGCCCTTCAGATGTATGGCACCCATGTGCCTTCCAATCGAGATCCTTTGATAGCGCAGTCTATGAAGAACAATAAAATCAAGAAGTTAAAAGAAATGTGTGCCCTCACCCCCAACATCGCCATACCACTGCGGATGTGCCTTCAACACTTCGCATTTCCAGCGCAAGACCGATTCACCCAGCCTCATAAGAAGATCTGGTATGGGTTATACCTAGCAGAGATCGGGAGCTTACCTATTAAAATGCCAGTGTGGATACTTGATCAGTTATAGGAAGCAGGTAAGCGAGGAGTGCGGAAGCCTACTTTGAATGGCTGTTGTGCCATTACCAGAATCATCTATAGATGCCTCGCTTATGATGTGCCGATCGCATGGGCCCTCAAGTACTCACAGTTACAATTCTTTCAGGGGCGGAAATTAGGGGTTCAACCCACTAAAAGAATGCGGGGATCACTTTCACATGTTCTAATTCCTAGCAAGGTTGCCACAGAAGCCTCCCATAGAGAAGAAGAACAAGTAGCCCCCTTCACAATCCATCTCCAAGGACCACAATCAGGAAGCATGGTACAACCCACTCCATCAGCCCCCCCACTACCCACAGATGCTGAGTTTGCATCCATGGCTACATTGGCAGAAGATCCATCTTTTGATTTTGAAAGCTTCTTGCAGACAGCTCAATTATCTGAGAGTGAGTTCTTCTCAGACACGGATGGCCCCGAATCATCATCACAGAGAGGACGAACACATAGTGAGGCACGAAGAGTACATTGGGAAGATGAGGCACGACATACTCACGCTGAAGGCACACATGACCAAGAAGGGGCACAGGGAAATGAATCAGAGGAAAGTGAGGAGGAAGCCCCTGCCTACACTGCACAACTCAAACGACTCTACAAAACGATCAAGCAAGTGCAAAAAAGGCATAATTTGGCAGAAATGGCAAATAGAGCATTGGTGAACCAGATGCTGCAAGCAGAGAATGTAGACCCGCATTTTGTAGAATCATTGAAACTTTTGGCAGATACCTGTGGAATCGTGGAAGCCATGAGGACCATGGTATATTGTACCGCCCCTCAATATGACCAACAAAGGATCGATACGCCACCGCGAAGGGGAAAAATGATTCAGATGGAAGTCTCTACCTCACTCCCGACCACCACTCAAGAAGATGTTCACATGGCCAGCCCAACTAACAGTGATGCACCAGATGTAAATATACAGATACCATCTCCACCATCACTTCCCATCCAGCCCTCAGAACCCCTCACCACTAGCCTTCTTGAACAACGAGTATCCACCCATAGTGAACCCATACTACACACCACCATTTCTCCATCCTTCCCTTTACCTACATCCACTAGTTCCAACCAATTTTTTGAAACCCATACAAATCATCCCATCACCGATCAAACCGTAATAGGTCACCCATCGTCTCTCCCATCTCTTGGACATCCACATGTCCCTACCCAAACAATAACACACCCATTTACCTTCACAACTACCTTCCCTCTTTCCCAACCCCAACCCATTGGGCCCCTCCTAACCTCCTCTGGACCTACACCAACCACCCTACCGCCATTCTTGGCAAACCTTGTAAATATAGTTCAACGAATTGAAAATCATAATAGAAAGTCCCTTGCCCCCCTCACCTCCCCCACCTTCACGACCACCACTCACACGCCACCCACCATTCCCGTATTCAAAATTCACACCTCACACACAATCACATCCGATCTCGTGGCCATTTCACCATCCACATGACCACCCAACCCCACTGTTGTTCCAACATCATCACATGTCACTTCACTCACGTCACCATTTCCAATCACTGTAGGCATGACATCCACTTTTCCCTTTCCCATTTCCCGACCCCTTGCATCTTCCACCTCTACCCTTGCATCCACCTCATTTAGTCATGCACTGGATACCATGTTCGAAGCGGCCACACAACTCAAGCAGGAATATATATTATTGGAAGAGAATAACAAGGAGCTTTGCAACTTGTCGGCTCATCTCTAGGCACGTGTCAATGCCATGGAGTTGAATAACACTGCATTGCAACAAGAGGTTACTAATCTCCAACAATCACATGCGGAGCTTAAAGCCCAAAATGCAGAGACGGGTAAGACAATGGAAGGACAGCTCAGAGATCAGCTAGCCCGCAATGCTAGACTACAAAGAAACATGGCTCTACTCCGACGACACCTAGCAGCTGCCCAAGAAGAGAACAGAAGATTACAATAACAAAACCAAGATAATCTCAAAGCAGCCATAGAAAACACTCCAGGGGCACCCATCGATCCTGCCAAATTCCAAGCTATCCCCTCAGAACACATTAAGCAGGTATTGGAGGATTATGCGACCCTCTTGGAAGCACACGACCAACTGGCAGACGAGGTCAAAGAACTACGAAGATCCCAAGTGCTTCCATCACACCCAATAGAATCTAAAGAGATGGTCAATGTTGCTACTTCACCAGAGTCGGAATCTTCAACGGCCAATGAAGTACTTGAGCTACGACAACAAGTTGCAGAATTAAAGATTAAGCTATTACAATATGAATGACCCCCATCTCCACCGGATCAACCAACGGAAGAGGAGGCCATTGTCATTCCCGTGGAAGATACATTTGAAGATAATTATGAGCCTCAACCCCTTCCAGGAGGCAGAATCAGGAAGGAAGGACAAGACACATATGAGGAGCCCCCGTCGGCATGGATGAAACAGGTAGAGGAAATGGGGCCAACTCATGAGGAACGTATCTCCACCCAGATGATGACCATGAAAACCATTGAGGAGACCATACTCA
Organism: Ceratopteris richardii; assembly: GCA_020310875.1. Classification (NCBI taxonomy): domain Eukaryota; kingdom Viridiplantae; phylum Streptophyta; class Polypodiopsida; order Polypodiales; family Pteridaceae; genus Ceratopteris; species Ceratopteris richardii. The sequence continues at coordinate 8,256,197 of CM035443.1, forward strand.
AATCTGAATATTTCACGCACTTGGCTCCCAAGCGGTTGATAACCAGTTCAGAGTTACAATATAAGCCCTACTTTGTACTGTTGGCAGACTACAATGCTGAGATCAAACACATAACCAACAAGTACCCCACCTTCGCAATGCAGTTCGAACCAGAGGATATTCTAGAGGCAACCAAAAAAGGGGCCATATTCCAACCCATCTGGAGGCAAAAGTTACTTGAGACCTATCCGAAAATGCTTAGAACATGGGATCACGCTCCCATGCATTTGAAGTATAACCCTTGCTTCGGACCAGTACAAAGGAGAAGATCATGGAAAGCATTTGCTATAAAGGTTCTGAACAACACAAATTGCAAGCAATGGCTAACTTACCCCTCCATCACACCCCCAACAGGCACACCAACGATAGCTTACATGATGGCTACCATCAGACATTGGCTTCCACGCCTTCACCCCATGCCAGACGTAGCTGCCCAGATGATGCTCAAAATCTTGGATATGATGCAAGTCGTGCTCAAAACCTTCCGCAATGTATGTAACATTCAGCCTCTAATTCCCGGCTTCATAAATGGTAATTATGACCTACTTTATGATATGAGCACAACCCCGAGCATACGAGTCGCTTATGCATGGCACACAAGAATCAGATATCTCCTTGCCTGCTATAAGCAAACCTTTGATGATATGTTCACCATGGGGTTGTGGGAATCACACTCAGAAGTGTTCGCGCCACGCCCAACTCATCTGCTACACTTCTTCACATGCAAACAAACAATGCATTCAGAGCTCTACACCACGCCACAACCTGACATACCTGGCGCAGTTAATTGGGATGCCCTGCAGAGAGACCTGGTTAAGGGAATGCGGATTAAAGAACAAGAATTGGCAACCGACATCCTGCAGCACTACATTGATCAGACCGCGGAGCAAAGGTCTATCAGAGATGACAGACGCTAGGGGGGGGGAGAGTGTTGGCATCATATGAGAAGAAGCAAGTACGGCCATGCATGCAGATCTAGCACTAAGACAACCCTTTAATTTTTTCCAAACCTTACATCATGTGAAAAGTGATTCTCATCACTAAAAACGCTTGTAAATATTGTTTCATCTTTTTGTAGCTCCATTTTGTACAAGCCGAGGAGTCCTCAAGCTTGAGGATCCTTAGAAGTAAGCGCCTACCAATTTTCATATTTTTTAGACCTCGTTTGAGCCCTCAAATAAGCCCTAGAACCTAATTTTTAACTAGGCAGGACACCAGGTCTGGACAGGGCCAAAGCTAGTCAAAAACTATAAATAGAGCTAGAGAGCTCATTTTTGGGCTAGCTTCTTGTAGTTTTGAGCTTGCATGAGAACTTGTTTGCAATAGAAGTGCTTCCATTGTCTTACTCTCTTTGTTCTTTCCGTGTGTGTGCGTGTGTGTGTATGTGTGTGCATGTTGGTGTGCTTCTCACTCACACATTTGTGCCTTCACTTGCTCGAGGTCTTCATACCATCCTCATGTCTTCCCAGATTGACATTAAAGGAGGTGCTACTCATCACTGAGCTACACATGTTATTTGGCTTCACATGATGCGGGTATTGAGACTGTTAGACGGCCGCCGGACAAGGACAATTGTACTTAGACAGAGGGCTTTAATGAAGAAAGAACCTTTCGGGAAATGCGCGGTAAAGAAAGATTCGCGCAAACCTTGTAAACAGATTTCTATTTAAAGCAATGTAAGGAAAGCGGTAGAGAGCCCCCGTTTTGGGAATTGCAAGTGTAGTGTTGTGTGTGTATGTATTGTCGAATAGAGTAACTCTGTTCTGTTCCGTCTGTTCCAATTTTCCTTCTGTGTATCTGGTTGTGAGCATATGCGCGTTATAATGCAGTGTTACGAATCGATACTGTGTTGTAGAGATTTCATCCGGTAATGATTGAAGTGTTCCTGGGCGTTGCTCAAGCTAGAACGCGTTGTTTGATAGTTCTTCTGTGGAGCTAGGAAGCGTAACGAACCAACACGGTTCGATTGTGTGTTACGAGTCTCTATAAATGACTGAGTCGGTATCATAATCTGTGTTAAGATTAGTACCGGTAATGTTCTGAATACGAGTAGAGTAATAAGGAAGTTTGCGACAAGTTACTGTCAGTAGGCATTACGGCTTGAAGTCGGTACACGGTAAGCTATAGATTGTCAAGTAGGACTGCGTGGTGTGTGCATGTTAAGTTACCAGGAGTGCGCCTTGTGTATTGAACTGTCGACCCGGACTACTGCTCGACTGCTATAGCAGGGATAGTCTGGAGTGTTGAATTCCAATACATTGACAAGCCTTGGTTGATCAGAACAACTACTGAGCCAAGACGCGCGAACAGACTGACGGTTGAGTGAGAAGTTGGGAAAATAGTACAGGGCCTCTGTTTAACAGACCCCTACCACTCCCAAGGACCCACGTGGCTAGAGTCAGTTTATTTTGCTGTAAGATTGAATACAGAGAAAGAGAGACTCGGAAACATCTGGTGGGCCAGTGTGGAACTAGAATCTGGAGTCTCCAACGGATTGTTATTTTGAACTAGTGATTAACGTCCACAGAAGATAGTTAACAGTTGGGATAATAGTAAGCGAAGTTTACCTTTAACATTTGGCGCCGTCTGTGGGAAAGTGGCAACTGTTTACCAGTCTCTGCGGTAAAGTAGCATTTGATTACGAGTCACTTGTGAGACAGTGGCATTAGAGTGCTAGCGGTTTGTAAGAAGCAAACATCCAGTAACATTTGATTTACTGACAGTAGCAACAGACCCAGATTGTTGCAAACTGCTCAGATAGTATCACTGGGCAATGATACATGCCGGTCACTCGATCGGGCGAAACATATCCTAAGAACCGTAAGGCTGAAGCACGAAAATCACAAAAGATAGCCTCGGGAGAAGTAGGCATAACTAGATCTGACCCAGTGGTCAAGAAAAGTGGGAACGTTACGATTGATTCCAGTCATATTCCGGTGGAACGATCAACACCTTTGGTACATTCTGGTGCTACTTCGACCCAGCCTATCGAAGATATAGGGAGTCCAGAATATATCAAAACACTGTTGGAACCTAGTTTAACAATATCAGATAAAGATTTAGAGTTATCTACGATCAGAAATACGTTAGGAAAATTCAGCAAAAGCAGTAAAACATGGCATTCTGGCACAATTTCGGTTCATTCTGGTGAGATTCCGGTGATAAAATCGCCGATCGCTGGCAAAGGTTTAGCCTTTTTTGCGGAATCATCAGCTCAACCTTCGTGTTTGGAAGAAAGATTTCGGATATTAGACATCCAGAAGGAAGGAAAGCTGTTCGAAATAGAGATCCGAAGCATCCTAAGTCGAAACAGCACACCGGAAAGCGCACCATCCGGCGATACAAGTCCCGATAGTTCAACCAATCAATCCCGAGATACAGAAGGAAGCCCTGAAACATTCACAATGAGCGGGCAACAACAACAACAACAACAACAACAACAGTTAGGTCAGCCAAGGCCGCCTCCAACAGGAGTAACCTACACGAAATTCGGTGGATTCCCAGGAGATGACCCAGACGCTCATGTACGAACTTTTGAGATAAGTTATGCAGTTCTTAACCATCCACCAGATCAGGCGTATAAGGCCATTGTTTTTCAATCTACACTGGTCAATGAAGCAGCGAGATGGCTCACGGAATATGATATTAATCATTTCGGTACTTACGATGCAGTACGAGATGCCTTTCTACAACGATTCAGACTAAAGAAGAATCCTGTTGAAATCTTTGATTATTTACAGAACAACCGACAGAAGGCAAATCAGACTGTCCAGGAATACGCTACTCTCTTCAGAACACATTTACGGCAGATACCACAGGCACATGCTAATCTACCTGATGATGTCATCTCTCAATGGTTTATCAATGGACTAACCCCACAACTGAAGCAGATTATGATCATAAGATGTGTCGGAGCAATGACACTGGATGCAGTCATTGCAATGGCTCTGCAGTTGGAATCCAAGGTTGGTGGATTTTCAGAAGACTTGGAATGGTTAAAGACAAACAAAAATATGACTGAAGATATAACCAGGCAAGTATACTGTACCACGTGCAAAAATTCAGGGCATACAAGTGCCAATTGTGCACTAAATCAAGCGTTTTGCGCTATCTGCAACTCTGCCGGACACACCACCGGAAACTGTGTTTACAACGCCAGAATACAAGGGGCAGCAACAGTCAATGCAGTCATCCAAGAACAGGTACAGCCGGCAAATTACTATGTGCCTCCGCAACTAAGAAACAATCAACCCCCAGGATATCGGAACTACCGAGGACAGAGGAACAACAATTATAATGCCAACCGATGGCAGAACGGACTACCACCGGAAAATCCCAATTTACCACCTCCACGCTGTCATTTCTGTGGCGAGTTCGGCCACATTAGGAGGTTTTGCAAAGATGCAGTGGAATATGATCAAAAAAAGAAGGAGCGCCAAAATCCAATGACCAACATGGTAAAAATCACACCGTTAGAGACACAGACTGCTACAGTCCAGACCCGTTCCGGTAAACAACTTCAGCCGGCAGCAGAAATCTTTGAACCCGGGATACAAGAACAACATAGGATGTATAACAAAGCTAGTCACTGGACCACAACAGAACCATTGGTGTTCCCAGAACCTATTCCAGTGACTCAGGCTTCTTCGTCAAAGAACGAAACGGAACAAAAGAAGGCACTAGCGGAGTCATCATCATCAATAGAGACAGCAGTAGACACTCCTGCGTCAGTAGAGACCACAAGTCCAAAAGAGCAAGACAGCCAAGCTCAACAGGCCTGGAAAATTTTGTCCAAAGCATCCATCACTCTGCCTCTAGGCCAACTTTTGGCATTAGTACCTGGAATCCGGCAACAGTTTCAGCAACAGTTCAGCCCGGCACCTTCTTGCATTCCGGCAACCGCCGCAGTTCAACCGGAATCTGATTCTACGGTTGATCATGCAGTGCCCTTGATTACAGTATGGTATAAGAATCAGAAGATCACACAGGTATTAATTGACGGAGGCTCCGGCGTGAACATTGCAACCGCAGCATTATGTAAAAAGCTAGGCTGGACCGAAATCGAACCAGTTCAATTCTTTGTCAGAATGGCTGATCAATCTAGAGTCCATCCCGTAGGACTTGTGCGGAATGTACCCATTACTCTACAAGGTACGACTTTCAAAATGACTTTTGTTATACTAGATCTTCCCGAATCCACTTTGGATTACAACCTTCTTTTCGGCCGACCTTGGCTGAAGCATGCAAAGGTAATACAGGACTGGTCTGCGCAAGAGCTTACATTCAAGGATGCCAATCGTAAATATGTGGTAAAACTAGATGCTATACAACCTTGCGAACCTCACGCCAGACCATATCTTGCTGAACCAGTTCATATGTTAGATGGACTATCAGATGATGAAGAAGAGCAATTTCTGAAGAGTAACACCGATTTAATGTCTCTAGGAACTGTTGATCTACAGTCCGTCATAGATAACTGGAACACTTCAGTTTGTGCAGTAGTAGCTATCACCGAAAAGTCTGACCAGGAAGATATTGAATTACAACCACTATTCAAGCCAACAGAGGATACAGAGAACCCTCAACAATTTTATGTCCCTGAAGACCAGCTGATCACGTACAATCTAGGAGACAAAGACCATCCTCGACCTGTAAAGATGAGGCAAAACTTACCGGAAATCTTTCAGGCTGATTTGATTCAGCTTCTTCGCGAATTCTCAGACGTCTTTGCATGGGATTACAAAGACATGAAAGGATTAGATCTGCGCATTTATCAACACAGAGTTATGTTGAAACCTGAAGTTAAACCAAACAGACAACCCAGCTACCGGATGAATCCCAATTATGCATCACAGGTAAAGGCCGAACTTGATAGATTATTAAAAGTTGGATTCATCGTACCAGTAGAGCATGCTGAATGGATCTCACCAATTGTGATTGTACCAAAGAAAAACAAGCAATTACGAATCTGTGTGGATTACCGAAAATTAAACGCAGCAACAGTACCAGACCCGTTCCCGATCCCTTTTTTGGATACCATGCTTGATAGAGTCGCAAGTCATGAAATGTATTCATTCTTAGATGGATACAGTGGTTACAATCAGGTTAGAATGGCTGAAGAGGATATACCAAAAACTACTTTCATTACCAATTGGGGTGTCTTCGCCTGCACCGTAATGTGGTTCGGATTAAGAAATGCACCAAGCACATTTCAAAGATGTATGCAGGAGATATTTTCTCCTTATCTCACTTCATTCATGCAAGTATATCTCGACGACTTCTCAATCTTTGGGAAGATGATAGCACATTTACTTCATTTACGATGTTGTTTTTAGAAGTGTAGAGAATATAGACTCTGTCTTAACCCAAACAAATCCGTGTTTGCGGTTTCGTGTGGCAAACTACTTGGGCATATTGTATCTGCTCAAGGTATCCGAGTAGATCGAGATAAGATTTCGGCAATTTTAGAAGCCCCGGTACCCGCGACTCCGAAGGAAGTAATGCGTTTTATGGGTCAAATACGGTGGCATGGCAGACACTTACGGTGGCTTGCTCACCTAGCAGTACCACTGAACCGGCTAATCATAAAAACTCCCCGACAGTTTGAATGGACTGAAGAATGTCAAACTACATTTGATCGACTCAAGTATCTCCTGACGCAAGCCCCAATTTTACAACCACTGGACTGGGACAATCCGTTCCATGTTTTTGTCGACGCTTCAGATATTGCAATTGGCAGTATTCTGATGCAGCAAACAGATAAGTGGTTTCGCCCTGTTTATTATGCCAGTAGAAGGCTTGCACCGGCAGAAAAGAACTATTCCACCACTGAAAGAGAATGTCTAGGATTGATTTACTCAATCAAAAAGTTCAGACATTATCTACTAGGCCGGAAGTTTACCTTTCATGTGGACCATGCTGCCCTTGTTTATCTAGTAAGACAGCAGCATTTAGGTGGACGATTAGCATGATGGGTGCTACTTTTACAGGAATTCGACTATGATGTCATTCACCGACCCGGAAATGCACATGCCCTAGCAGATTTCTTATCTTGCCTGGATTCCGGTGAAGCTCCGGTAGGCATAGATGACACGACTCCTGCGATTTATAATGCTGAGCCACTATCCGATGAGACGGCCAACTTACAAGCACCACCTACATACTATGATCAGATTCTAACTTTTCTCACCGAAGGATGCTTTCCAGCCGAGACTGCCAAGGCAGTTCGAAGAAAAATTGCAGTCTTTAGTCGCCGATTCCGGATAGTTGCTGGAGAACTATATTATGCAGATCATACCGGAATCCTACTTCGCTGTATTCCACCACATGAGGTTAATTCAGTTATCACTTTGGCTCACTCAATTCCTTCCGGTGGCCATTTTGCAGTAGACTTAACTCACCGAAAAATTCTGCAAGGAGGTCTCTGGTGGCCAACGATGTACAGAGATATCTCACCGTTTGGTAAACAATGTGATACTTGTCAAAGAACTGGTCAGCCTTTACAACGGCATCTTTTTCCTCTACAACCCATCTTACCATTAGAACCTTTCCAGAAATGGGCTCTAGATTTTATCGGGCCAATTACACCTCCAGCCGTATCCAGTAACAATCGATACATACTGACTTGCACAGACTACGCAACTAGATGGGCAGAAGCCTGGGCTTTACGGTCCGCTACAGCGGTTACGGTAGCAAAATGTCTACTCACGGATGTCTTCCCACGATTTGGCTTACCACTGGAAATTGAATCAGATCAAGGCACTCATTTTGTAAACAATTTAATGAAGGCACTTACATAGTCATTCCAGGTCACACATAAATTTAGCTCTCCTTATTATCCACGTGCCAATGGATTGGCCGAAAGTACAAACAAATCACTGTTGAATATCCTCCGGAAATTGATCGTGGAAGCACCGGAAAGATGGGATCAACTACTACCTGCAGTATTATGGGCATACCGGACTACATATAAGGTAACAACAGGCTTGATACCTTTCAAACTGGCTTATGGCTTAGAAGCAATAGCACCCATGGAAGTAGTCATCCCAAGTCTGCGTGTAGCAATCACTCAGAAGATGCTACCGGAATATTCGCTGACAGCACGAATGGACGCACTCAGAGAACTTGATGAGCACCGATGGCTCAGTTTTTTAACTATGCGCGAAGTACAACTAAGGCAAGCCAAGACACACGATCGATATTTGAAGACTCCAATCTTTTCGGTAGGACAGCTTGTACTCTTCTATAACGCAAAATCGGATAGAGCAGCAAGAAAATTCAAACTACGATGGTTCGGCCCTTTCAAGATCTCAGAACAACTCGGTCCGGCAACTTTTTGGTTGACTACGTTGACCGGAAATCCACTTCCAAAGGTAATTAATGGGTCGAAGCTGCGGCCGTATTATCCCACTACTAGTACGCATTAAATTATTCAGCGGCGAACCGCGTTTTGTATAAATTTTTGCGTTTTTCTTTTTCTCTCTTTTAGCCGTGTTTTGTACAAATCTTTATGTTACCAGCCGCCCCTCCCTACCGGTCACTCAAGTACGCACGCCAGCATGCAAACAATATCATTCCCGCACCGCACAATGATACCCACCCCCCCCTCCCCCCCCCCACCGTGTTCTCCTTATTTAACCCCCTCAGTTGCGCCAAAAAACGCTATTGTGTTATTGAGATTATACGTATTATCCCTGTCTCCTGTGTTGATTGTAAGTGTGCTCGTGAACACCATGGAAGCCCTAGCCAACTACGCTGCTTTCCGTGATGGTATCCCTATAGACGTAGGCGAATACCTGCGTTGCAGAGGGTTGGCCAACTTCGCTGAGCTGCCTTGGCACTCAGTGGAAGCCCATCCCTTCTTCGCGCAGATCATCCACGCCATCGCCCAATTCCTCATCACCGAACGACAGTGGGTCTTCCCTTCCCTCCCATATAGAACCGTCATCACCTTCCAAGCCTTCTCTGCAGCCTACCGCCTCACCCCGCAAGGTCGCGAAAATGGCCCTAGCATCCCTGTCGCTCGCATGACCGAACTATTCCCCCGCTCCTCATCAAACGAATACGCCATTCTCTGCCGACCGGAACCCGAATGATCCGCTCTACAGTTCCTCGTAGCAATCCTCAACCTGCAAAAACGAACATACGGCATCTCTCGCCCCTTCTATTCCGCCTTAGAGTTAGCTGCCCGCGAACCTGTGAACTTTGCCTCTTACTTCTTCCACCGAATTCATAAGGAATGCGTCGCTATAGTGAAGCAACTCCAAAAGGGTACCTCCCCGCGCTCTCGCCTTCCCCATATCATTTCATTCCTTTTCCCAGCCATTCTCGCCGCACAACCCCCACCCACAGGCCCCGCACTTAGGCACGAAGAATCAGCACAACCGCTCGATGAAACTGAAGAAGAAGACGAAGAGATCAATCAACTCTTCCGCACTAAGCGAATCCGGATCAACTCTTTAGAAAGTGAAGTCCAAGGATCCGCCGGAAAGAAACAAGACACCGAAGAGGACAAACAAGAAGAAACATACCACGACACCGCCACTTCGATACACAACGACACATCGACGGAGCAACAAGACCAGCAGGACCAAGTAGAGACAGAGATAGTGTCCACCGAAAAGGAATCCGAGCATCAATAGGATGAACAAGAATCGGCCACAAAAGCACTGGATAAACTCATCGCAGCCATCAATCATACAGAAACCGAACAACAGACAGTCGCCAAGGTAACCACGACTGACACTGTTCTTCCCACACCACCTGTCAACCCCGACCTCCCACCGGAACCACCCCACCAACCCATTTCTGAACCCACACCATCCTCCTCTTCCTCCCCTAATTACTCTCCGCCAAACTCCCAGAACCTACTTACCGATACGTCCTCTCAGCCTCGTCAACCACCACCACCACCCAACGTATTTGCGGAACTAGCCTCCATGGGGCAGTTCCTCATGCATTTATCACACCAGCTGCCAGCACAGTTTAAGGAAGCCACGGACAATCTGAAGGCAGAATACCAATATAAGGTCGACGTCCTGGAAGCCGACATCACCCCTCTCCAGGAAGAAATCGAAGCCATAAAGACTGAGAATCATCAGCTACAGACACAGTTAGCAGAACTCCAAGCAAAATTTTCGGCAGAACAGACTCTAGTACATCAAAGAGATGCAGCCCTCGAGCAAGTTGCAGCCAAAGAACAACTACTACACGCCGCACATGAAGAAATGCGAGCCCTGAAGGCCACCCTCCACGAACACGAAGATATCAACGCCTCTCTAGAAGAGTTGGTTGCAGAAACAAAGATTCAATTGCAGGAGACCATCCAGAAGAATCAGGACCAATAGAAAGAAGCAGAACAAGTCCAAGAACAGTTAAGACGAGCCCAAGAATGCGCAGATGAGGTTAACAGTATCCTAAAACGCCAATTGATACGGGAAGGCCAATACCTAAAGGATATCGACAAGACTCGCAGAATGAGATGCGTATCAGAAAACTCTCGATTTCCAAACCCATCAGTTTGAACGCCTAGACAACCAAGTGCGCAACCAGAAGGAGTGTATCACAGAGATGCAGACCAAACTGACCGAAATGACGACAGCCCGAGATGCGGCATTAGCTAACGAATTCTACTTACAAGAGGCTTTCCTTCAAACCCAAGCCGAAATTTTGTTAAATCAAGCCATAGCCCTCAGTGCAGTAAGAACCGACGCCCAATTATTAGAACCCACCACCTTAGTACAGATGTTAGAAACCCTCAAAAAGAAAATTACCCGAACATTTAGGCTCGCCCGAAATATGTACTTAGAAGGTCTAGTATCCGAACCATAGAAACCTGCGGGTTCGAGTCCACCGTGCGTGCCAAGTGTTAGACGGCCGCCGGACAAGGACAATTGTACTTAGACAGAGGGCTTTAATGAAGAAAGAACCTTTCGGGAAATGCGCGGTAAAGAAAGATTCGCGCAAACCTTGTAAACAGATTTCTAGTTAAAGCAATGTAAGGAAAGCGGTAGAGAGCCCCCGTTTTGGGAATTGCAAGTGTAGTGTTGTGTGTGTATGTATTGTCGAATAGAGTAACTCTGTTCTGTTCCGTCTGTTCCAACTTTCCTTCTGTGTATCTGGTTGTGAGCGTATGCGCGTTATAATGCAGTGTTACGAATCGATACTGTGTTGTAGAGATTTCGTCCGGTAATGATTGAAGTGTTCTTGGGCGTTGCTCAAGCTAGAACGCGTTGTTTGATAGTTCTTCTGTGGAGCTAGGAAGCATAACAAACCAACACGGTTCGATTGTGTGTTACGAGTCTCTATAAATGACTGAGTCGGTATCATAATCTGTGTTAAGATTAGTACCGGTAATGTTCTGAATACGAGTAGAGTAATAAGGAAGTTTGCGACAAGTTACTGTCAGTAGGCATTACGGCTTGAAGTCGGTACACGGTAAGCTGTAGATTGTCAAGTAGGACTGCGTGGTGTGTGCGTGTTAAGTTACCAGGAGTGCGCCTTGTGTATTGAACTGTCGACCCGGACTACTGCTCGACTGCTATAGCAGGGATAGTCTGGAGTGTTGAATTCCAATACATGGACAAGCCTTGGTTGATCAGAACAACTACTGAGCCAAGACGCGCGAACAGACTGACGGTTGAGTGAGAAGTTGGGAAAATAGTACAGGGCCTCTGTTTAACAGACCCCTACCACTCCCAAGGACCCACGTGGCTAGAGTCAGTTTATTTTGCTGTAAGATTGAATACAGAGAAAGAGAGACTCGAAAACATCTGGTGGGCCAGTGTGGAACCAGAATCTGGAGTCTCCAACGGATTGTTATTTTGAACTAGTGATTAACGTCCACAGAAGATAGTTAACAGTTGGGATAATAGTAAGCGAAGTTTACCTTTAACAAGACTCAGGAACCAAATTAATTGGCAACAGGCAATGTTGGGTGAGGCGGTCGGCTGCTCATCAAGACTGTGGAATGCCATCAGGGGTGAGACTCTTTGGAAGATATTGAGGGAGCGTTGTGCTATCAACTTTGGCCAAACTCCAAAGGAATGGTCCATTGAGAAATCCTTGTCTCTTCTAGGTAAAAGAATCTCCCATGATAAGAGATCTCCACCGTTTAGGCACCACTATCTTTAACTCCTCGAAGATAACAAGCTAAAACCCAAATGGGTCCTGCACGAGGGAGATCATAGATCTATCTGCCTCATTTGTAATGCCCTCTAGATTACCAAAATTTTCCGCTGTAGTGTGGGATTCGGGGGGTCCCATGGGCACTAGTCCCATTCACTTGTAACTTTTCTCCTTTATTTTAATTAAAGTCCCGGAGAATAGGCCAAGGCCGAACTTCCTTTAATTAAAAAAGAAATCATGTTACAAAATCCTTTTTATTTCTTTTTTCATCAAGGCCTTTCTCTCTAATGTCGGCCTTTATTCCCTCCTTGGTCTTGAGCAACGTGGCTCTCCCAAAGTCCCACTACCACCTCAGGATGGATTCTATCCCATCGGACGTCGACCCTCCGTGGTATCTTTGTGTAAAGAGTCTGTGGTGGCAAAGCAAGAAGAACTAATGAAAACTTGTCTGATCGGTCAAGTTTTTGGCCCTAGGCCCCCTCTAGAAAGTGTGAGAATTTGGTTGTGCAAGGAGTGGTTCCAACATGGCCTAATTGTGTGCAAATGTCAATTCCTGCCAGCGAATCACCTACTTCTAATGTTTGAGAATGAAGAGATGGCCTTCCAGGACGTGCAAGCCGGTTCTTGGCAAGTGGGCTAGTCCATCTTTTGCCTATTTAATTGGACCCCAAACTTTGTTCCGAACAAGTCAAAGCCTCTTCGTTACCTGCTTTGGGTGGAGCTTCCCAATTTGCCATACTTTCTGTATGGATTTCTTCGAGAAATCGTTTCACCGATCAGTTGCCTGATGGCCTCTAGAGAGGATGTTGGGGGGTTAATCTATGATGGAGCTCAACATTCTTTCAATGCAAGATGGCACCCACAAATCTGTGTTGAAACAGACTTGAACTAGGTCCTTCCCTCAAAAATCTCCATAAACTGTGGAGATGGTAAGATTTGGACACAGGAGGTTACTTACAAGAATTCGAAAAACACGTGCTTCTGTTGCGGGCAACAAGGTCATAGGATCAAAGATTGCTCCTTGAAGAAAACTACCAATAATAACAAGCTTAAACCAGATGGGACCCTGGATCCTTTTCCTCAAGTTGACACTCGGGGTCATCCCCCTCCGATGGAGGAAGAAGAGGGAACTTGCGTTGCTGAGACGGATTTAGAAGGATTCATTGAAGTAAGACGCAGGAGGAAAGTTAGCCCTCGAAGATCAACAACAAGGAACGCTATGACAATTGCTCCTTCAAATAACATGTACTGTAACCTAGAAAACGAGATTAATGAGGTCGACTTCCCAGGGGATAATCATTATGAAGAAGACCCCACTAACAATACCCTTGGGTGCTCTACCAGCAAAGAAGACAACCAAGAATGTTACACCACAAGTAAAGAGGAAGGCTTCACTACTAGCAATGAAGACAACCCAGACAGTGAAAGCTCCTTCCTTGGTCCTACTATTCCGGTTTGAATTCCAAGCTTACCATAGCAAAAGTCAAAGCTTAAAAGAAAACAACCATCGGGCATGCCCTGGAAGAGCCCCCTCAAGAGTAGGATCCTAAGTCAAGATGCCGGGAGGAAAAAAGAAGATCACAAGAAGAAAAAAAGATCCGGTCCCTCCCCTCAAAGAGGACAACCTTCAATAATGAAATTCACATCGCTAAACGTCAGGGGTTTGTCTGACCCATCAAGAGTGGCGATTCTTGGCGAGTGGTTCAAAGACAAGTGCCTCAACCCCAACTTTATCTACTTACAAGAGCTTAAAGTCGACGGAGAGGATCTTCAAAAACGACTTAAATGCATTTCTCTGAACCACCTTTGGTTCTCCACTTCACACCCTAGGGGGGGGTGCTTCGACTGGTATTAGTCACTCCTTGTCTCACAGTGTGACCTCGACTTTTGAAGGTCGGAATCATCGTTGGGTTGCTGCCTCTATCGGATTCCCTAATCAGTTCATTGTGGTCTCATTTATGCCCCTAATGGAGAAGCGGATAGAATTGATACTTGGGCTTCCCTCGACTCCCTCTCACACAATGTTCTGATTTGTGGGGACTTCAACATGGTTGCGTTTCCTGAGGACCGATGGAATAACAAGGGAAAAATTATTGATGGCCCCGAGAAAGACATATGGGATAAAATCAAGCTCCATCTCGACCTGGTTGAGGTGAAAGACATGAAGGGGTTCTCCTGGTCAAATCTCCAATTGGGGGACTCTCTAAGGAAAGCAAGACTTGATAGATGTTACATCAACCAAAACACCATCCTCTAGTGGGGTATTCTTTCGATTTCCCAACACATGGACCTGACTATTTCGAACCACTACCAGATTACTCTGTCCTTCAAACTGATTCGCATGCTCCAGAAAGCTCCTTGGTTTCATGCTTGGCAGGTGTCATTTTCCCTCCCCTCTGTCCACCAAGAAATTTCTGCAGTGTGGGCAGGAGTCTTTGCCTACTGTAATGAACCGGCTAAGTGCTGGAGAAGCGCAGTGGAAAGGACTCGAAAAATTTTGATCAGGAATCAGAATGCTATAAGAGATATCTAGAAAAAAAGAAGAGAAACGGTGTACCGGAGGCTCTCACGGCTTGAAGAAGAGGTGAACAAAGGTAACTTACAATGCCAACAAGGTCTTTTAATAATTAAGGGAAGACTAAGATTAGAGGAGGAGGTTCAAAGGAAAAATCTTCAAATATTCCTCAAAGAGTGGTAGGGGGGAAGGCTGACAAGCCATCGAAAGAGATGTGTAACATCCTCAAATGGAAACAAGCTAGGGAATCCATCCCCTTCTTGGTCGATAACAATGGAACCGAATGTAACACAGAAATTGAGAATAGATCTATCTTCGTTGAGCACTTTACCCATCTTCTCGGGGTCTCGGATCCTCTTTCCCCACACAAGCGTGACTCCATGGCAACCATCTCAAGGGTTGGTCAATCTAGAATCCCATAGAACATGATTTCTCTCCTAGATGCTAACATTTTCGAGAATGAAATTATCGAGGTTATGGATGCCCTTCCCAATGGGAAAAGTTCGGGTCTTGATGGCCTCACCAATGAGTTTTTCAAGTCCTTCAAACATGAGGTGGCCACCCCACTGCATCTGGTGTGGCAAGAGGCTCTCTCCTTTGGCATCCTCCCTGAGTGTCTTAATAATGGCATCATCAAGTTAATCCACAAAAGGGGAGATAAGAACAAAATTGAAACCTAGCGACCGATTACCATGCTCCAAACGGGATACAAGATAATTGCAAAAGTTATCACCAACAGAATCTCTTGTCATTTAAAGTCATGGATTTGTGAGGATGAGAAAGGTTTTATCAAAGGTAGATCTATACTTGAAGCAATTGTCGATATTTGGGAAGGCCTTGCATTTGCTGAGGAGTCTACACAAGTTCTGGTATTCATTAAGATCGACTTCGACAAAGCGTATGACATATTGGAATGGGACTTTATTCTTCAATCATTGAAAGACCTTGGATGTAGCCAAAAGTTCACGAAGATGGTTTCCACTCTTCTAGGAAATGCTTCAACTAGAATAAATATCAATGGTAAGCTCTATGAGGCCATACACTCAAAAAGTTCAATCAGGTAAGGCTGCCCTCTGGCTCCATTACTCTTCGCTATCGCCTCGAATGGACTCAGTCGCCTATTAAAACATTACATGGACGCTAGCAATCTCAAGGGTCTTTCCCTACCTCTAAATCATGACCAAATGATTGCTAGACTCTTTGCCGATGACATGAATGCATTTGTGCATAACGATATGAACAACATTGAGGTGTTCTGGAGGTGCCTTGACACCTTTTGTGTGGTGTCAGGTTCAAAAATCAACCATGCTAAAATTGCTTTTAGAGCAGTCAGCAGACCTACACCCCAATTGTTGTTAGATCAGTGGTGTCAAGTTATCCCTAGAGGTCAAGTCTTCCATCTCCTCGGCATTCCAATGGGATTCAACATCTCAATGGAGCAACAATGGAACTGGGTGCTATCCAAGTTGGATAGCAAACTAGATCATTGGAAAGGTATGCAAGTCAACTTTGCAGGGCATGCCATGGTTGTTAACACATTTATGTTATCTACAACTATTTACTTTATCTCGTGTTGGAGACCTAAGGAGAAAGACTTGGCCAAAGTCAAAAGAATCTACAGAAACTTCGTATGGAATGATGACCCCAACAGGAGGGGGATTCCCAAAATCAAATGGAAAACTTGCATTAGCTCGAAAGACTCAGGGGGCTTGGGAATTTCGGATATCGTTGGGTTGGCTGACAAGCTGGCGGAAAAGTGGCTTATCAAGGCCTACAGCAATAGTGAGTCCTTGTGGGCTAAATTGATCTTCAGAAACATGGATGATCTTACCTTAGTTGGCCTTCCTGGTTGGAAGGACATAGGAATTCTCACGCTTTTGTTCTCCCCCCACCCGGTGTCCCCTAAAGGCTCTAGCCTCGTGTGTTCTTTAAGGAATAGTTGGAACAAGGCCAAAAAATTCATCAGAATGAGTGGTGAGTGGAAGTGGGTGGCACGGATAAGACAAAATGACTCTATCTAGTTCTTGATCGGCGGCATTAGGGGGTGGAGTCTTGGAACCTCCAAACTGCAAAGCGTTTATGGAACAAGGGGTTCAAACAGTTCTAGAAACAAGAGACGATCCAGTGGATTAGGTTCAAAGACGTGGACTCGAGACTTAGAGCTACCCTCGAGGAATGGACTCTTCTTTAAGGCAGGTGTTCAGCATGGGACTGCTCAACTACCCACCTTCTCTATGGTCAGGATCCTCCTTGCCTAGAGGGCCTCAAATGGAGCAATGGTAAGAAACTATCCAGAATCCCCAACTCCAAAGAGAACTTAGATGTTCATCACACTCTTAACAAGAGATGGTGCCTTTCTTGGACCAAACTTCGATGGGAACTAAAGTTCATGTCTATTTGGCACCCCCTAATTGAGATAAAAAAGTCCGTTCTCATGTGGCATATCTTGCATAAGGGTATCTGGTCCAATGCAAGGGCTAACAAGATTTGTGGTGTGCCGCCATGGTGCAAGCGTTGCCATTGATGCATCGAAGATTTAGTTCACTTTTTCTTCGATTGCCCCAAGTCTCATGTTATCTCGCATCATGTGATGCAGGTATTGAGACTCACAAACCAAATCAATTGGCAATAGGCACTGTTGGGTGAGGCGGTTGGCTGCTCATCAAGACCGGGAGGCCATTCTAGTAGGGCAGATTAATCCAAGGCCATCCTTATAATTTCTTCATACAACATATCCTCCAAGCAACCTTTGGAATTTTGGAACCTCCCCACAAAAATCTCATGGCTAGAGAAATGGCCTAAGCTAGTTGCTTTTTGGTAGGCTGCCAACAAGCCAGATAATAAGTCAGAGAAGGAAGAATGTAATGTTTAAGAACAAAAGTTCTTTGAGATATATTATGCTGCATATCCATCCACTTGAATTTTTTTGCACGAAATTTATCTAAAACCCAACTCCATCTTTGTTCATTGGAAATTTCAAATCCCATTGGAATACTCAATAATCTAAATACTGTACCTTCCTTGATGATATCACACGTTGCAGAATTAACACATTTACGAATGATCTTATTAGAAGCGTAAAAACCAGTTTTACTGTGATTAACAATTGATCCACTAGCTATGCAAAATAAGTTCAGACAATTAAGAAATTTGGAAGCAAAAGAATCATCTTCCCTCATAATCATGTTAGTATCATCGGCAAACATTTGAAGACAAAGGCAAGAATGGGCTTTCGGGATCCCTAAACCTTGAATACCTTGATTAATACAATTCTTAACTAACCAACCCAAGGCATCACTAGTAATAGCAAAAAGGAGGGAGGCAAGAGGACAACCCTCTCTTATGGACCTACACAACTTAAAGGGAGAAGAAAGCTGACCATTCATAACAATCTTAGAGTGAGCATTTCCAGAAAGAATACTGGCAAACTTGATAAAACTCTTACTAGCTCCTATGTCATGAAGAGATTGCAGTATAAAATCCCACTCTATCCTATCATAGGCTTTGTCAAAGTCTATTTTGAAGAAGTAGGTATCTACGTTCATCTCTTTGGCAAAATCAAGACCTTCCCAAATGGAAATTATGGCATCAAGAATATATCTACCTTTAATAAATCTTTTAAGGGGCTCAACCTTTTAGCAAGGGTGGAAGCATAAATTTTGAACGAAGAAGTTAGAAAAGAGATTGGTCTCCAATTGTTAAGGTAATCCTTAGGTCCTTTTTTATGAAACAATTTAATAAATCCAGTATTGATGAAGGTAGAAAGGAAACCTCTTCTAATGGCTTCTTGCCATACCAAGAGAATAATAAGCACCAAACTTTTCTTAAGCTCTTGAAAGAATTCATTGGGAATACCATCATGTCCAGGACACTTACAAGGTTTTAGTTTAGTAATGATTTCTCTAACCTCATCGGCAGAGAGGGGAAGATCCAAGAGGGAGGCCATACCATGAGGAATCATTTTCTTTCTTTTAAGAGCTATAGCAGCCCTGACACTCCAAATGTGCTCCCCTTTCTTGGGAGGCATAGAGAAAACATTGGTAAAGAAGCTAACATCTGTCTGCGAGTTCTCCTTCATACAAGAAGCATAACCACCTGAAATTTTATTAAGCATAGGAATAAAATCTCTAGTTTTCTTCTTCCTCATGAGATCATACATTCAGAGTTGAATCCTCCTTTTGATCTAATGCATAGTTGTAGTAAGTGTTATTGTAGGATTGGCTTTGGAAGTTTCTTGCACCTCCTCTACCATATGAGTTCCTACCACCTCTACCTCTGAAAGTAACTCTTTGCTTTCTTCCTCCTCTACCTCTTTAATTGTAGTTATGATTGTAATTTCCATTGTTCTGATTATTATGCCAACATTCATTGGCCAAATGATTCGTTTTGCCACAAATCCAACAAGCTTCGCCATTGACTTTATTTTTTCCACCTCTTCCTCTACTTTTGCCATTTCCTTTACCTCTAATAAAGTTAGCTTGATTTGAGGTTCCTTCTTCTTCATTTGGTTGTTGCTTAACCTTAACATTCTTCTCCTCCTCCTTTGAATACATAGCTTGTCATGGACTTTTCTCATTCTCACCTTTAATATCTTGCTCAAATGTTAGCATATGTCCCAACAATTGATTTAGATTTGGCGTGAAATGATCTAATGATAATTCAATTGATAATATGAAAGGCTTCCACCTTTCATCTCCTCTTAGCCCTATAAGGATTTGTCTTACCAATTTATACTCTTCAATATCTTCGTCAATTTCACCTAAGCAATTTGCAATATCTTTCATGATTGTTACATAATCAGAAATTGATTGTGAGGCTTTCTTCTTAAAGGTTGTGAATTCTGCCCATAGTGAGTCCTTCCTTGACTTGGTTGTATTTTGGAAATTCTCCTCCAAGGCATTCCATATATGAGTTTCACTTTCTAGCCCTTTAATGTATGGCAAGAGATAGTCATTGATTGCCATATAGATAATGCTCCTTGCTTGAGCATCTTTCTTCATCCAAGTGTTTAAATCTACAAGCTCTTCCCTAGTTGGGAGACTACAATCTTTAAAATCTAGTTTTTCTTCTTCTCCTATGACGTATCCCATCATATCGTTGCCCATAAGATGAGATTCCATTCTCATAGACCATGTTGGATAGTTTTCTCTATCAAGCTTCTCTATTTGGATGCTTTATCCCATCCTTTTGTTACCTATGTTAGGAAATAAGTCTTCAATAGTTAGAGACTATACCTTTCGAGTTAATTCTTTGCTTTCTCTGATCCTTTTGGACGTCCTTTACATCACTTTAAAGTTCTTTTGCAAAACTTTAGCCTTCAAGTCCTTTCTTTCACTCGAATTTGGAAATCTATAGTAGTCGGGACTTTCTTCCTCAGTCTTTTGACTTGATCTTCTTCTCCAGCTTTGATATCACTGATGGAGATCTTCAAAGCCCCAATGTCAAGTCTACCTTGGTTGAAGCACACCTCTATGTCAAGTATAGACAAGACTTTACCTCAATCATTTCCAATCTTTCAAGTTCAAGACTGAAATATATTTCCTTCTTCAAATTTTGCGCTTATCTTCTTCTTCAATAGTTTGTCTTAATATTCAAGTTCATTACCTATAAATTTCATGGATTTTAATACTCCAAATTACATAAGATTCATATGATCCTTGTGAAACCTTAAGGTACAATAGACCTTTGATTAGACTGATTTAAACTCTGATTAATCACTAAGATCAAAGATATGTTTGAAACTGATGTTTAGAAAAGATGACTTTAACATAGGTGAATTCAAACTCTGATTTCTCCACAACTTCCTTATCTCTCAACTTAGATTTTGAATGCTTAAACACTAAAAACTTGTTTTATCTTAGCCATAGGTTCCTTATCTCTCAACTTAGATTTTGAATGCTTAAACACCAAAAACTTTACACAATTCACTGAGACGCGTTTTACAAAATTCTTTTAGCCATAGCTTCCTTATCTCTCAACTTAGATTTTGAATGCTTAAACACTAAAAACTTTATGCAAGTCACTAAAAACTTTTACAAATGCTTTTAGCCATGGCCTCCTTATTCTGCAACTTAGATTTTGAATGCTTAAACACTAAAAACTTTACACAACTCACTGAGATCTAAGCAAATTATTGATCAACCAAATGTGCCATTTTTGAGCCTGCGCTTTAGAAAGTTGACATATGAATGTTCCTATGGTCCATTCACGTACAATGAAAGGCACTAGACCATGAAACTTTACCATGTACAAGAATTTTTTATCCACATCATCATGCTGAGAGAAATGTGAAATAGAATGACATCTAAATCTACAAATTTCCCTTGACAGTTCTACTTCATCTATGACAATGAACTCTCTTGATTTCTATAGTCATAATTGACTTATATATCCATGAATTCGTAAGTAGATCATGATGAATACATTGTTATTAACTTGCTTTATTAGTACTTTAGCTATAATACACTAATTAGGATCCTCTTCATGTGAATATATGCTCACTCATGTCTCACACTTTCTATCCATTGCTTTCTTCATTCTTTTTTATCTTTTTCTGCACCAATCTTCTCTTTTTCTTTGTTCATGCTCTTGCATGACTTCATTATCCTTCATAAGCACCAATTTGTGATTGGTCTCCACCAACAAGTAGTAGTCAAAATGATCTTATTAACTCCCATTACACAGTGAGAGGAGTGGCTAGCACATGTGACAATATTCCCTATATGGCCAAGATCAAGTAAATTGAAGAAATTGTGTTGTGAGTTAATATGGTTGCCCCACTATCAAAGTACTAAACATTCGAGTCTACTATAGACATACATTGCTCATGAGAAGATGGTTCATAGCTACACAAATAGTAAATACCCATTCTTTATTCTGAACAAGATTAGCAAACTCGTTTTTAGGTGTAAAGGCCTTTAGAATAACCATTCTAGCCTCTTCCTTCTTTGTATCCTTTACATCCGTATTAGGAAAACTTTTTATGACATGATCATTTGCCTTATGGTATTTGCAAAATTGTTTTTTCTTCTCATTTTTTCTTCCTTCTTTGACTGTGCATCATTAGAAGATTTCTACTTACTAGTGGATGAGCACCATTTTCCTTTACTCTTCTCACTAGCTAAGAAAGATTGATCTACAAAATGCATAATTGATAGGTTCTACCTACACTCATCTTTATGCAAAAAGAAAAACACAAAGTAACTCTTCAAATGTTAAAGCATTTGGATTTTCATTAATCATGAATAGAAGAGTAGAAGCAAAACTCTAATATGAATCTAGAAGACCATTAAGAAAAGTGTGCACAAGTGAACTATCTAGAAAGACTTCATCAACAAAAATCAACTACTACTCCTTCAATCTTTGGTCTTTGTAAATGCCTATCCATAGAATCTCCTTCATTCACATGCTCACCCTCTAGTTGTTTTTAGAGGCAAGTATTGCGAGCCTAATTTGCTGCCTCATATAAATTTATAATTGTATTCCAAACATCCTTTGCTTTCTTCTAGTAGCAAATGTGAGGGATAAAGGCACATTGTCATTGACATTATCTCTCCTCTCTCACTTGTGAAGGCCTATAGAAAACACATATGTTGAAGGTAGCAAGAATTCCTTGAGAAGTTCAAGAGATGTCAAGGATGTCAAAGGGATTTCACATGCAAAGTTTGGAAGAAATCAAGAAAGTCCATGGTAGCGGCCAAAGCTGGTAAAAATTTGAAAAATAGGGCAAATGTTTCACTATCTCCAAATCACATGAAAATCCATGTACTTATATAGACTATCAAAGCATTCTATAGCCTAAAATTCACCTATAAATGGATTTTCTTGCACATTGATATGCCTAGGTGCATTTTGTAAAAATGTAATTTTTCCACTTAGACCCTACAAAATCTTGTATAGGAACTTTTGTTAAACATATGGTCTAGCATATATAAAGATGATATGAGGACATATATTTGTACAGAGTTTCAAGGCTATGAAAGCTCTGTACATACCTCAATGTCTCCTTGCAAGCTTCTGAATCTAGTCAAACATGTATAAGGGAGATTTAGATGGATGTTTTTGCTATATATTCCTGAAGTAGTGGTTTCAAAATAGCCCTACAAAGTTTCATATTCATCAAAGCATATTTGGGGGTCAAAAAACACAAAATCTACTTTTTAAGGTCACCACAATTTTCTAGATTAAGGAGATTGAAGACTTGAAGGACTGCCGCATGACATAGGTGATTGATCTATGTTGTACGGTATATTAGCTCACATTCAAGAATGGATATGTACCAAAGCTTAAATCAACGAGGATCCATGAGTAGTTTTCATTGGATAAGTCCTAATTTGATGGCCAAGAGCAATAATGCAAAGACCTTTCAAAAATAACATCTAATCCTATCCAAATCTATCTGAACATTGATCCGATGGTCCATATCTCCCCGATCCAAGATTGGAGAATGAAGGCACCTTTTTTCTCCTCCTTTGCCCTAGATTTGATAAAAAGAATCAATCCTAGCTATCCATTTGATGAATCGAGTGGTTTTAGTAAAAAACAGTTGATATTAGGGTCAAGAGTTGATTTCACTATGAGCCAAGGGTCTAGATTCATTCATTCATCCATGATCCCTCCAATCTCATGGATGATCATTGTTAGGCATCCATAGGGCCTTGCTAATACATGGTTTCCTTGTGTTAATCACCGCTAGTTGAGCATGTGAGGATCCAAGGTGGGCTAGTAAGAGCATAGTTCCTAGATTCAAATTTGAGTTAGACTTCCAAACTAGGATTAAATTATAAATGCAATGGTTTCTCCTCTTTGCTCACTCTCAATTGATTGTGTAAGTGATGTAGAGTTGGTTTTTTTGTCTTTGACTTCTTTAGATGGATGTTACGTTCCTAGATAGATATAGGGTCATTGAATTGGTTCCTATCTTTTGATGTGTAGCATTCAACTGAATTGTCATAGTGGGAGGGTCATGCAAACTACCTTTGACCATTAGATTACTTATCTTGATGGAACATGATGCTCATGTACATGTATTGCATTACAATCGCTTTTAATTCAAGTTGCCTTGTATCCATGTCTCTTGTATCCTAAGTGTATTCACATCTCCTCTTGAATATTTCAATGTGTGAGAAGTCTTTGCAACTTTGCATTGAACCAATGAAGATTTTCTATTGAGATTGTGAGGATAATTCTCTTTATATTCATAATGTATTACCCACATGCATACATACCATCCACAAGCACCCATGTGAGAGTGTTTAACAAGCTACTTATAGAACATTCTTCCTTTTAAGATTGATTCATCTGTATGTTTATTACTATTATCATCATCCATCTACATGTATTGATCTTGAAAGTGTATAAAAAGCTCCTTTTGGACCATTATTCATTTTCATATTTATACATGTGCATGGTGTTTTAGTATTATCATCATTCATGTTCATGTATTATCTCCAAATATATGAGGTTTGGAACTCACAAGTCCCCAAATCTATATAAAATGCTTTTAACCATATTGCCTCTTGGGTTGATATGGTCAAACCTCTGTACTTTGATTTAATTGAGGGTAAGGCAACTATTGGTTGCTTCTTGGAACTCCATGGCACTAGCTTTGAACCTGCAAATGCTAAGTAACGAGAAGTACTTCTTCTATTGTCCTTAGCTCTTGCCCAATCTGCATCTGAATAGATTTTGATATCTAAATCTGAAGAGTAAGGATAGCATATACCTTCATTCATTGTATCTTTGAGATACTTAAGTACTCTCCTAGCTGCATCCATGTGTGGTCTTCTTGGAGAGTGCATGAATTGGCTTAGCACTCCCACACTATATGAGATGTCTGCCCTGTATGAATAGCAAATAGCAAGCTACCTACCAAGCTTTGATATTCTTTGATGTCTTCAATTTTCTCACCTTCATAAAGACTAAGCTTATGATTCATCTTCAAACGTGTACCTGTAGGTTTAGTGTTCTCCATTGAGAACTTGAGAAGTAGATCTTGAATGTATCTTCTCTGAGTCAAATACATTCCTTCATCTTTCTATATCACCTGCATACCTAGGAAATATGTGAGCTCACCTAAGTCACTGATTTTGAACTCCTCTTGCATGTGTCTCTTGATCCTTTGAATGCCATTTAGATCATCACCTATCACAATAATATCATCTACATATACACATACATAGATAACCTCATTGTGATCCCTTATGATGAATAGAGAAGGATCTAACTTGCTATCTTTAAATCCTTGATCTTGAAGATATGTAACCAACCTACAATTCCAAGCCCTAGGAGCTTGTTTCAATCCATACAATGCTTTCTTAAGTATGCAAACATAAGATGGATGATTAGGGTTTTCAAAACCTAGAAGTTGTGACATGTATACCTATTCACTTATCCAACCATTTAAGAATGCATTTTTCACATCAAGTTGGAGGAGTCTCCAATTCCTTGCAGCATCTACACTTATCAATGTTCTGATTGTAGTCATCTTTGCAATTAGTGAGAATGTTTCCTCATAGTCTATACCAAGAGTTGGAGAGCATCCTTTAGAAACTAATCTTGCCTTGTACCTGCAAACTGATCCATTTGAGTTCCAAATCCCAAGTGTTCATCTCCTTCAATGCATCTACTTCTTCATTCATGGTCTTTTCCCAATTAGGGTTTCCCTTTGGCTCTTCGTAGTTGATAATTCTTCTCAAATTGAATCTTTTGCGAAGTAGATTGAATGCTTCGTAACAAATTTGGAATCATATCCATACCTTTCTAGTTGTTTCTTCTCTCTCCTTGATCTTCTAGGTGCTTGTTTGGAGCATTCTCCAACCTCTTGCATCTTTTCTTTGCCTCTTAACTTCCATAGTTTGTAACCTTTTTCTCTTTCACCTATGTATCATGTTTGCTTCCTAACTGATGAGAATTAGAATCAAGATCATATGGTAGAGCTACCTTTTGTTTGTCTTCATCATAACAAAACCTGTGTTCTTCAAACACGACATCTCTACTTGTAGTGAACTGCTTGGTTGAAGGATTATAGAATCTATAACCCATCTGAGTTGAGTCATAGCCAATAAACACCTTCTTTGTTGCCCTTTCATCTAGCTTACCTCTTATTTGTGATGGTACATGAACATAAGCTAAACAACCAAACACCTTGCAATGTCCAAGACTAGGTTTTCTTCCATGCCATGCTTCATGAGGAGTCATACCTTGAAGTGATTTAGATGGTAGTCTATCAACAATATACACGGTAGTTGAACTAGCCTCTACCCATAGATAATGTGGCAACCTCTTCAAGCATTGTTCTGGCTGATCCAACCAATGTCTTGTTTCTCCTCTCTGCAATTCCATTCAATTAAGGAGAGTACCTAGTAGTCACTTCCCTTTTGATACCTTTGTTCTGCAAGAACTCATCAAACTCTTTGGACAAGTATTCTCCCCCTCCATTAGATCTGAGTTTCTTGAGTGATCTACCTGTATGATTCTCCACATGTGCTAGATACTTTTACAGGTTCCGTGCTAACTGTATGCAGCCGAGATTATCATAATAGATAGTGATACGCTTTTGCACTTCCACACCTAAATCTGCAAGTAGCATCTCCAACCATGATGCCTCACATGTTGCCATTGCACCACCTCTATACTCAGCCTCTGTACTTGATAAAGCAACAATAGGTTGCTTCTTGCTGCTCCATGTAATAGCTGCACCTCCAAGTGAGAATAGAAAGCCACTAGTAGATCTTCTATATGGAGTACTACCAGCCCAATCAACATCGGTGTATCCGTGAACCTGCAAATCTACACCAGCTTCATAAAACAATGCACATCCAATGTAGCACTCACATAACATAGAGTGCGCCTAAGAGCATCCAAATGTGGCTTCTTGGGAACCTGCATAAATTGACTTTCAAGTCCAGCAGTATAGTTTAGATCAGGCCTTGTAATTTTGAGATATATAAGACTTCCCACAATTTTCCTGTACATAGCAGCATTTTCCAATGCTTCTCCTGACGTAGCATCCAACTTCAAATTCTGATCTAATGGCATAGAAATTGGCTTACAATCAGCCATACCATACTTTTTCAGCATATTCAAGGCATATTGCCTTTGCGTCATCCATATACATATTTCTGTATGTAGAAACTCAATGCCCAAGAAATAGTGCAACACACCAAGATCTTTCATGTCAAATTATTGCATAAGAAGTTGCTTTACCTCTTTGATGCTTTCTTCATTATCACCACCTAAAATCAGGTCATCAACATAAATAGCCACAATTGTGATGCCATCATCAACTTTCCTTGCATAAACTGAGTGATCTGCATCACACATAGAAAACCCAATGCTGGTTAAGTAATCAGCAATCCTTGCATGCCATGCACGAGGGGCTTCCTTCAGCCCATAAAAAGCCTTTTGCAACCCGCAAACATATTCTGGATGCTTTGAATCTTCATATCCTAGTGGCTGGTCCATACATACTTCTTCCTGTAACTCACCATGTAGGAAAGCATTCTTCACATCCATCTGATGCAAAGTCCATCCTTTTGCTGTAGCTAATGCAACGAGTGTTCTGACAGTAGACATTTTAGCAACAGGGCTGAATGTTTCCTCATAATCAATACCATATGTCTGTGCATATCCTTTTGCTAACAATCGTGCTTTGTACCTCCTTATGCTACCATCAACATTGTGCTTTACCTTGACAACCCACTTGCAGCCTATGGGTTTCTTTCCTTGTGGCAATGGAACGAGCTTCCATGTATCATTTCCATAAAGTGAAGCCATCTCCTCATCCATAGCTTTTTCCCAATCTGCATTACCAATTGCATCTTCAAAACAAGAAGGTTCAGCATCTTGTGTTACCTTTGTCATGTAGGCACAATGGCGAGCCATGTAACTATCATATGTCAATCGTTACACTGAATTACGCATCCTCCCAGATCTTCTTAGTCTTGGATCACTTCTCCTTGTATCATCTACATGTGGCCTTCTTACTCCTGGAGTCTTCACAAAGGGCAATCCAAGTTCCTCATCAAGATTCTTTTCTGAACCACTTGAATCTCCATCAACATCTTCAAAACCTGCACATGTTTTACTACCATCAAAAGGCTTTTCTTTACCTTTCTTGGATGTATTTGATGAATTTGCTGGACTAAAGTTTCCATGCAATATTCCACTCCATGGATTTGAGTTGGAACTATTGCTTGGTGATGCATCTGGTCCACTCAAAACTTGAGATTCTGCACTTGATTTTCAGCATTTTCTTTGTCATTTGGTTCAAGATTCATTCCTTCTTTGGCATCTGCATAGAAGCTTGACATTTCATCAAATACCACATCTCTGCTCACCTTCACCTGTCGTGTGAGTGGGTTATAACATTTGTACCCTTTTTGCTCAAGGGAGTATCCAATGAAGACACATTTTTCTGCTTTCGGATCCAGCTTTGTCCTAAAATCATCTGGAACATGTACATATGCAATACAACAAAAAACTTTCAAATGTGATAAGTTTGGCTTTTTACCTGTAAACTTCTCTTCAGGTGTAACTTGATGTACAGCAGCAGTCGGAGTTCTTTTCATGATGTATACAGCAGTATGCACAACTTCTACCCAATAACAATGAGGTATATTCTTTTCAGCCATCAAGGCTCTTGCGATTTCTGCAATATGTCTATTTTTTTGTTCAGCAACGCCATTCTGTTGTGGTGTGTACCTGCATGAAAACTGACGCCGAATTCCATGATCTTTTAGAAGACTGCTAAACTCATTTGACATGTATTCACCCCCTCAGATCTTAATGTCTGAATGTACTTCCCTGTCTGTTTTTCCACAATAGTTTTAAAATTCTAGAAGTGAGTGAACACCTCACTCTTCTCTTTCATGAAATATACCCATACTTTGTGTGTATGGTCATCAATGAAAGTAACATAAAACCTGAAACCGCCCATAGATGTGGTCTTTGTTGGACCCCAAACATCTATATGTACTATTTCTAGTACATTCTCACTAACATGCTTGTCATGTGGAAATGATGCTCTTGACTATTTACCAAATTGACATGCTGCACATACCTTTTGCATTTCTGCAACTTTGAAATTTGGTAGTCCATGGACAATCACCTTTGGCTGCATCAATTTCAGCCTTTGCAAGTTTGCATGTCCAACCGTTTGTGCCACATCTCATTATCTGCAATAACTCCTGCACCTTTTCCAAACATGGCTGCATTCATTTTAGGAATCTTCACATTTAAGGTGAACATCCTGCCCACTTTGTTTCCTTTGGCAACCAATCGTCTATCTTGCTTGTACCCTTCTACATATAATCCATCAACATTGAACCTGACTTGTTATCCCTGCTCAACCATTTGTCCAATAGAATCTAGATTCTTTGTTATATTTGGAACATGCAGCACATCAGCAAGATGTTTTACCTTTCCATCCTCCATAGATAGTGCTATGTTTCCTGTATGTTCAATGGGATGTGATGGGTCATCCTGTTTCAACATATCCATGAACTGGCAATTTTTGCAAAGTACTAAACCATTCTCCATGACTGGTCATGTGATTTGAAGCACCTGAATCAACATACCAGACATTATCATTTGATTTTGAAACACCAGCATACATCATATTCATCATGTGATGTTGAACCATGAACAACTTCTCAGAATCATCTGTACTTGTGGATGCATAGTTGTTTTGCTGCCTTCTGTTATTTTGATTCTTCAACCTGCAATCACGTTCAAAATGTCCAGGTTTACCACAATTCTAGCATCCTTTACTATCATTACCTGAATCATTTCTTTGGAAATTTTTGCGACCTCTTTGACTCCCCCTGCCTCAAAACTGTCCTCTTCCTCCTGCATGATTCTGTTGTTGACCTTGGTCTTGGTTACTGTTTCCTCTTCCATTTCCAAAACCTCTACCTCTACCTCTTTCTCTGCCGGAGTAGAATACCTACTCAAAACTTGGCTTTCCTTGGGAGTTTGAATCCTCACCAAGATTTTTTTCTTCAATAATGATCATGGATACCAAATTAGCAGAATTCAGAATATTTTTCCTTGTCTGTATAGAAGTTTTGAATTGCTTATATGTAGCTCCTAAACCACGAAGGCACATTTCCACCTTATCATCATCATCTACATTCACGCCAATAGATGCAAGTGACTCACATATGCTTTTGATTTTCAGAGTGGTCACTTACCGACATGCTCTTTTTCTCCAATGTATGCAACTCGTTCTTGAGTTGCAATTTCCGTGCCTTTGTATTGGTCTCCTACAATGTGACCAAACTGTTCCAAGCCTCTTTGGAGTCTTGGCATCATGTATGTGCCCAATCATGCTCTCCTGTATGCTAATAGATAGCCAGTACATTACCTTTCTTGATCCTTGATTCCATTTCTCATATGCTCTTACCTGTTTTGCAATCGGATTCCTTTCTGGTAACTGCGGAGCATTTTCATTCTCTCCTTCGATGTACTTCCAGTAGCCTTTTCCCATCAAGAAATTTATCATTTTGAATCTCTAAGCATGGAAGTTGTTCTTGTCCAGCTTATAGCTCATAAGCTGACTCATTCCATCTGCGTTTGCCATTTCTGCAGCAATTCACAACACTGCAAAACACTACAAGCAGCACTTCTGCTTGAACACTGTCACACTATGACGTGACAATTCGATCTAAGAAAAACACAGTTTTCATGTATCAACAATACACGAAATGGCTTGAAATTTTGGACCTGGAATATATGAGTGTTGCCGAACATAGCGCAAGTTAAAGTTTCTAAAACTGACCTGGTTTTCCTGTGGGCCCCACCTTGCAAGCTCGAAATAGAGGTCGAGATGGCTCCGAAACTTCGATCTAACAAAAACAAGTGACACTAAAGGGATAAATCTTGAAAATATTTTGAGGTCTTCTACCTTCATGGTGATTTTCGTAGCAAAGGGAGGTCGTTTGTAAATCGCGTTTTCTCCACGCCTTGCTGTGTACTCTTCACCGTCGCCTTCTCTACGAGCTCTCTACAGCCACACTGGCTCTGATACCATGTCACGAGGAAGGAGATAAGGAGAAGAGAGCTCACACACACACACTCACAATCAAGGAGAAGCACACACTCAGATTGAGGCAAGGAAGAATGATCTTCTTCTTCTTCTTGTAGTACATAAAAAGGAATGTCCAAGAATGACCTAAAACAAGAATACAAGTGCAATATATAAAGACCAGTACATAAGGCAAAAGCTAATGTCTGCGAATGAGTGAGCTGGTAAGAAACAAATGTGCCATCACTCTCGGTAGATAAATCTAATAAAGCTCAATGAAGTATCCGTGACATATATCGGCGTGACCACTATACATGTCAAAGAAATGAAAAACTGATACGTGTCATCCTAGATCATCACATGTTGAGCTTGATATCTCAATAGTTTCAAATTCCTTATTATGCGGAGTATGCTCACCAATTTTTGTGTAGTTCTAAGACTACACAAAAATTATGCCTAATTGAAGCAATGGCCTGCTTTGATACCAATTGTTGGAGTTCAAGGTCTGTGGAAGCACAAGAAGCACAAGGAAGAAGAAGAAACTTGGAGCACAACACAAAAATGAATGTATTACCAAGAAGATGTAAAGGCATAAGTGATCCATTCGGGTTAAACTCGTATATACAAGCTGAGGGAAAAAAACTTCCTACTGAGGGAAAAAAGTTCCTCAATTGTCCTAAGTGTGTCCACATGCATCACTAATAAAATATATCAACAAAGGATAAGACTTTAAAATAGGTAATAAGCTTCATGTAGAGCATTTGAGGGAAGAAATGTATCAAAGTACATAGGTAAAAGGAGATAAAAGACATGAACAATTCAAGCAATTAAGGCCATCCAAGGTCCTTCAATTGCCCTAATTGCTTGAACTACTTGTGTCTTGTTTATCCTTCAAACAATTGTGCGATGTGTAGTTAAAAACATAAATAAATGAGAAGACATTTTAAACACTCAAGAAAAGCAAGTATACATCAAACAATTGTTTCTAGTGGACATGAACAATTCAAGTGATTGGGGCCATCGGAGGTTCTCCTATGGCCCTAGTCGCTTGTATTGCTCATGTATGTAAAAGCATGTAAACTTAATGGTTATTTGAATGAAAGATTCATATTTAGCTATAAAAAGAGACATTTAAACAAGGAGACATTGCATATCTTACCTTGCATAACTGAGAGAGTTACAAATGATCCTTCTAGCACAGAGTGATTAAAACCTTGGATGAGAGGAACACGTTAAAAACTTGAGAGATCAGAATAAAAATGCCACCAATGAATTTTGGAGCTTACATATGCTCTCAGAAAGATGAAGGTGCTACATAGTAGCTTTTGATTGCTCCATATCACTTGATGGTTTGGGATCCCGAGGTACCTTAACACAGAGTGATATGTGTCATCAACTCACTAGTCCACATCATTTGAATGTAAGGAATTTGTCGTACAATGTAACATGCCATTTTCTCACTAGTCTGCATAAATTCTCCAATGCCTCTTCCCTTATAAATATCAGCTGCCTTGGCTTTTGTCAAATTTCTACCTTGAAGATTTTTCTCAATCCATATTTTGCACTCCTAGGCTTGCATTTTTTATAGGACTAATTCAAGTGATAGTGCTTGTTTGACCAACTTTGATTGCCCCTATTCGCTTGCATTGGTCGTGCATTGCATCCTTAGATTAATACACTCAAAGTGGTCAGTACAGAGGAGAAAGTGCTATACTCATCATTTTTCCATCTGAGAAACTTCTAGATTTCATTGTCCACGAGGGTTTAGAACTTGAATTTCTAGATGTGATGAATACATTCAACCCTACATTTGATTTTTAAGCCCTTGTAGAGAAGTATAAGCCATTTCAAAAAGATGAGTGACATGATTTTATCAGGATTATGAGTGGAAAGAGAGTGTCGATCTATGCAAAAAAACATATTCATCCAAGAACAAGTTAGAAGAGGTGAAAATTTTTGATGCGGAAACTCTTAGAGTAGAGATAGCCATAAAAGATCCTACAAAGAGCATAAATATCTTAGAAAAATCACTTCTCTTGCCTTGAATTGTTCTTGTTAAATGATTAAAGATTATTCCGTAGAAATGTCTACCTGCTTTCAAAGAGCACTTGAAGTGAAGTCAATAGTTAAAGATGAAGATTTTGACAATAAGTAGAAGGAGCTTGGAATGTACTCCTTTGAAAGAATATTTCCTTTTGTAGATGTTGATGAGGACAAGGACTCAATAATAATTGTCAGAAAGGACTTGACTTACACTAGTGTTGTACTTGGACACTTCAGTGTCCTGAAAAAGAGACAATGTTTGATGAATTTTTTAGATTACTAGAAGGAACCATTTATAAATGTAACTATGCAACATGTTGGCATAAGGGTTGAATATTTTTAGAAAAGTATAGTTTTTATTAAAGGATATAAAAATTAATATTTATTCACTAATTTTATGATGCTAATTTCAATACTTGCACAGAAATCACAGTGATGTAAGCTAGAGGTTTTTTTAAATTAAAATCATGATCTTGTTATTTTCATTGGTCTAAATGCAATAAAATCTTTTATTTTATATATGTGAACATGTTTCTATCGATAATTAGAGATTTTTAATGAATTTTACTAGGTTTATGACATAAAATGAAGCTCATTTGTGATATGACAGTCTTATCATCTACAAAATATCTCTTTCTTCTCTCTTTCTTCCTTGAAATATTCTTTGGACACATCTAGAATTAAAAAAAATGTAGAAAATCTTGCCCCATCGTTGGGCGGATGGATTTATGTCCACACCATAGAAGTTGATGTTGATGAGGATAAGGGCACAATCAAAATAGACAAGGAGGAGATAACTGAAAAGGAGGATGAGGTAAAATATGTGGAAAACCATTATGGTTGCAATTGACACTCATCTTTGAGACATGATCAATGCAAACAAGTCCATCCAACTTTTTTCTATGAGCCTAATCGCTTGCATTGCTCATATCCTAGAATCAAAAGATATACTAGGTAATATTGGTTATTTATTTTGTAGTTACCTATTTCCTCATCAGGATAAGATAATTGCCAAAGAAATAAACAAAATATCCTAGTATAACTTATGATTCTAAGACATGACCAATGCAAGTGATTAGGCTCATAGAAAAACTTGGATGATTCTAGTTGCTTGAATTTTTTATGTCTTAAAATCATACATCATGTTGTTTTGATTATTTCCTTTTTTATTATCTACTTCTTTACAAAAAAATAGGTAATAGCAAAAGAAATAAGCAAAAGAAACAGTATATCTTATGATTCTAAGATAGGACCAGTGCAAATGATTAGGCATAATGCTTCAACTTGAAAAGGTTGTAGATCTCTTTGAAATACTGTTCTCATTGTTTCATACTCTTGACTTGGCACTATTATACTTTATGGAATAATGGAATGTTAAATGGGTTTTAATGCCTTGATGTTTTTAATGTGTTTTGTGTTTTGATTTACCAGGCAAAGATTCATGAGGGTGTGAACATGCATGAACTTATTCAAATAGTTTTGGAGATATTTACAGGATAGTTATTTTTAGAAGATAGTGAAAAAAACTCTCATGCACTTCCATGAGTGGTTCTTCTTCTTCTTCTTCTATCTTCCGTGCTTTCTTTCTCTTCTTTTGTTTGCTTTCTGTATCTTTCAGGGATGACTCAGGTTGTTCCATTTGATTTTCCTATTCCTCTTCAAGGGTTTTGGCTTCTACAAAATAAAGATATTCCTCTTTTGTGGAACAGAAGGGTTCCATGATGATGGATTCTAGATCCTTGTCACTTCTCTAGTCTTATTCTTGGGTCTCTTCCATGCATTCTCCTAGGATAGGTTGAATCATAAAAATGGGAATGTCATATCCATCCTCATCACAATGAGGGGTCCATTGTTCTTCATTCATTGCTATGTCCATCGTATCTAAGATTTATACCCAATCATGAGGCTCAAATTCCTTGTCTGGAAATACTATAGGTGCATAAGCTAGGTCTTGAAGAGTTTATGGATGTTGTTCTGAACCTAAAATTCTAGCTTCTAATCATTCTTCCTCTTGTTTGGCTACTTTACACATCCATAGGTGAGTGTCCTCGTGCAACCATGAGGGATTTGATTCCAATGAGTGTACAGACTCTATTTTCTCATTGTGTCTTATGCATGGTGTTCCATTGAATTGGGGGTACAGCTTGATGGGAATAATCTTTAAGATTGACTTTAGTAGTCACTCCAAAATGTTGCAAGTACAAAGAATTCGTTCCCCAATCTTGTACAATTTGTAACTGACGCATGAATGGTCGTCCTAAAATCATCTCGTAGGCATGATTTCTCCCAAAATCACAAATGGAAAAAGTGTGTTCAAAATCCACACCACAAGTGGTAAGAGATATGCCTTCTAGTAAGCCCAGTGGCTTCTCGATGTGTCCGTCAGCCATTTCTAGCTTCATCCTATTGGGTCTTAGTGCTGGCTTACCCCAACGTTTCCATAAAGCAGTGGTAGTGATGGCTACTCTAGCTCCTGAATCTAAGATGGCTTTGGTGGTGTAGCCCTTGTGGGTTATTGGAAGATAAGTTTTACCTTCCTCTCCCTTGCTCACATCTCCAATTTGTTCTATGGGTATCTCTGGTACCTTCTTGTGTGATCCTATTTGAGAGGGAGCAATAGCAAGCTCCGGGAATTGGTTTGCTACATGCTTCTACAATTATGGTTTAAGCTTTAACAACTCCTCTAGAGTGAGATGGCACTGGACTTTGGTGTTCTTGATTACTTATGTATTTCTAGGGATTACAGATTCTTCATTCCTCACTATTATCGTGGGTTCTCTTATGCTAATAGACTTTGTTTCCCAAGGTCGTGTGAACTAAGGTAATTCTTGGAAAGAATTGGATTCAAAATCTGTGTGTTCACTCAATTGTTCTTCATCTACATCGTCATAGATAGAGGGGATGTCTTGGGGAAATTATTATTTCAAGTCATGTATTTCTTAAATAGGAGGATGAGTTTCTTGCTCTTTTCTCCATTTCTCTTCTTGGATTTCTCTTAGAAATTCATGTGAATACTTATGTAGGGAAGACAGGTTGTCTTCAACCTCTATAGTTGGTACTTGAGACAGGAATGGTGCATTCCTTTCCTATGTCTCAGAGACATTAGGTTTCCCTTGCAATTCCTTCTTCTCGTTGTTTTTATCAAGTATTCTAACCTCTCCAATAGTCCTTGAAAGTATAATTCAAGTTTTGCCATGTTGTTCCAATTAATATAACGAGACACTTCAAACATAGCTTGTGTTAATTCTACCATCTTCATGCAAAGTCTAGTTCTCTCAATTTCTAAGTTTGCTCTTGGGTAGTTCTTACTCATTTCAGCTATCTAGGGTCCTTCTTTTAATCTCACCTAATATGCATGAAACATCATGTCTAGGTCTTCTGTTACACATTTGCTTAGTCAATGAGAAAGATAAGTGCAGCAGACTTTCTCTAGAATCATCTTCTTCACAGATTTTTTAGAATCCTTATAATTGAGTATCAATCCTCTAAATTGGTGAAGGTTTTGACTTACTCTTGATATAGAGGTGCTCTAATTTCAAGAGTAGGTTGTTCTTTTGGAGATTAACACTCTCCATCAGTGGTATTAGAGCAGGAAGCATCAGAATTGAAGGAAGGAGGATCCCGACTGCTGTAGGTGCAAAGAATTCAACATCTGAAGGTTCAAAAGGTGAAAGGTTGAGGATAAAGCTTGAGAAGAAGGTCATATGACATCAAGAAAGATAGAAGGAGTATTATTCGAAGTAAAGGTACATCTGTTACTCATAAAGTTTGAAGAATTCAATACACAGGTGAAGAAAAGATGGGAGATTCTCTTCAAATAGAGAAATTGGATAGAGAGAACTATCATGCATGGTCAATGAGGATGGAAGCTCGTCTTATGAGCAAAGACTTGATAGCTTACATTACAGGTGAAGAAGAAAAGCCTCAATTCAGAGATCCTAGTGTTCCAACTAGGAAGGAATTATCAAATTTGAAGAATTGGATGAAGAGAGATGCTCAAGCTAGGAGCATTATCTATATGGCAGTCAATGACTACTTGCTACCTCACATTAGAGGTCTTGAAAGTGCAAGTGACATTTGGAATGCTTTGGAAGAGCATTTTCAGAACACAACCAAATCAAGGAAGGCTTCATTATGGGTAGAGTTTACTACTTTCAAGAAGAAGGCTTCACAATCAATATCTGATTATGTGACAAAGATGAAGGACATTGCAGATGCATTAGGAGCAGTTGATGAAGACATTGAGGAGGATAAATTGCTAAGACAAATTCTCACAGGACTAAGAGGAGATGAGAAGTGGAAGCCTTTTATTTTGTCTACAGAACTTTCATTAGATCATTTCACTCCTGATTTGAATCAATTGTTAGGACATATGCTAACTTTTGAGAATGATATCAAAGGAGATGTTGACAAGAGTGTAGGTCATGCAATGTACTCTAAAGACAAGAAGAAAGCTAACAAAGGAAAGCAACAAGCAAATGAAGAAGAAGGCACAACTAGTCAAGCCAACTTCCTAAGAGGAAGAGGAGGTGGCAAAGGTAGAGGAAGAGGCAGGAGTAACAAAGATGGAGTCAAAGCTTGCTGGATTTGTGGTAAGACAAATCATTTAGCTAATGATTGTTGGCATAATAAACAGAGTAATGGTGGATATAATCAGAACTATAATTCAAGAGGAAGAGGTGGCAGAAATCAAAGAGGTAATTTCAGAGGTAGAGGTAGTAGGGGTTACTTTGGAAGAAATGCAGGTAGAGGATTCCAAAGTCAACAATACAATAATACCTACTACAATTATGCTTCAGATCAGAAGGAGGATTCAACATTGATAATGAATGCAAGTTGTGAAAGGCAAAGTGAAGACCAAAGATTCTTCTACATTGACTCAGGGTGTAGCAATCACCTGAGTGGTAACATAGCATTGATGACTGATTTGGAAAATAAGGTATCTAATCATGTTGTTCAAACAGGTGACAATACAAAGCACAATGTGAAGTTAATTGGATCAGTGAAGGCCAAGGATGGTAGCACCTTATTGAGTAAGGTCTTGTATGTTCCTACAATTCCTAAGAATCTGATAAGTGTAGGACAAATTGTTGAAAAAGGTTATGAAGTGAGGTTCACTAATGAAGGAGTGTTTGTGGAAGACCCTAGCAATGGGTATAAACAAATTGTTTCAGGGAAGAAAGAAGGAAGATTGTTCACATTGAAGATTCAAGGTAATGTTGGTCATGCCTTGTTCACTTATGGAGGACATAAGATCTCTGAGGTAGATCTTTGGCACAAGAGGCTTGGACATTTCAATGAAAGAGGTATCAACGATATGATAAATAATGGTTCAGTGCTTGGATTGCCTAATGTTGCAGGTCAACATATGACATACAGATGTGAGGCATGTCAATTAGGTAAGGCTCATAAGCAATCCTATTCCAAGCATGGGTTTATGTATTCAGAGAAGCTTGAGTTGGTACACACAGATGTGTGGGGACCATCAAAGGATTTCAGTATAAATGGATCAGGGTACTATGTGATTTATGTTGATGATGCTACCAGATGGATCACTATCTATGTGATCAAAGATAAGTCAGAGGTATTCAATACGTTCAAACATTATCATGTGTATGCAGAAAGAATTACAGGACATAAGTTGAAGAGACTAAGGTCAGATGGAGGGGGAGAGTATTTCTCTAATGAATTCAGTGATTACTTGTGGAAAGGGAGGTTACTTGCAGGTACTCTCCTCAACAAAATGGTGTAGCAGAAAGAAGGAATAGAACTCTTGTTGAGTTTGCAAGATCCATGATGAAGGAGAAAAATTGCCCAAATTATTTGTGGGCTGAGGCTGTAAATACAGCTACTTATCTGGTCAATAGGCTACCATG
This sequence comes from Ceratopteris richardii, assembly GCA_020310875.1. NCBI lineage: Eukaryota > Viridiplantae > Streptophyta > Polypodiopsida > Polypodiales > Pteridaceae > Ceratopteris > Ceratopteris richardii. The sequence continues at coordinate 8,294,823 of CM035443.1, forward strand.
TAAAGCCTTGCAGGGTATGACACCTTATGAGGCATGGTGGGGTAAGAGACCTACATTAGACCATTGCAAAGTATTTGGATGTTTGGCATATGCATATGTGCCATCACAATTAAGACACAAATTGGAACCTAAAGATGAAAAGTATGTGTTCATTGGTTATGATGATAAGCAGATGGGATATAGGTTGTGGAGTCCATCCACAAAACAATTCATTGTGTCTAAGGATGTTACATTTGATGAGAAAGGTACTTGGTATGCAGGTACTATCAATATTAATACAGGTGATGAAGAAGTTGTGAGTCAAAGGAAAGGTAAATCAAAGGTACAGATATTTGATGAAGAGGAGAATAATGAAGTGCAGGTTGAAGTTGAAGAAATACCAAGATTCGATCCTGAGTGTGAAGAACCAGAAACCTCAAGGAGTGGAGAACTTAGAAGGTCATCAAGACACAAGTGGCAACCTACAAGGTATAGCTATGATACTTCTTTTTTGGCTACCAAAGATTATGCTTACATGATAAAAGCAGATGAAGACCCTTCTACATATGAAGAGGCAAAAGGTAAAGAAAATTGGGAGAAAGCTATGCAAGAAGAATATGATGCATTGATGGAGAATCAAACATGGGATTTGGTTCCAAAACCAAATAGCCAGAAGATCATTGGATGTAAGTGGGTCTACAAGACAAAAAGGTTTGTAGATGGAAGTGTGTCTAGGTACAAAGCTAGACTTGTTGTGAAAGGGTTTGCTCAGACATATGGTATTGATTATGATGAGACTTATAGTCCTGCGGCAAAGATGACAACCATCAGAACACTCATAGCAATTGCTGCATGTAAAGGTTGGAAATTGTGTCAATTAGATGTGAAGAATGCTTTTTTGAATGGTTATATTTCAGATGATGTTTTCATGGAGCAACCTCAAGGATTCAGAGATGGAAGGTATCCAGATCATGTGTGTAAGCTCAAGACAGCTTTATATGGCTTGAAGCAGGCCCCAAGGGCATGGAACTATAGGCTTGTAAAGTTCTTAATGGAACTTGGATTTCAAGTATCTAAGGCAGATAGTAGCTTGCTTGTTAAAGCAAGTGATGATGGGTTCATTTACATGTGCATATATGTTGATGATATAATTCTTACAGGTACAGATGAGAAAGGCATTCAAAGCCTAAAGAAGCAAATGGAGAAAGAGTTCAAAATCAGTGATTTGGGAGATTTTTTATACTTCTTGGGCATGGAGATTTCATACACTCAACATGGAGTGTATGTGACTCAAGAAAGGTATTTGAGGAACTTTTTAATCAAGTTTAAAATGAATGATTGCAGGGTAGCACCTACTCCAATGGAGGTGAATCACAAATTGAGCAGATATGGTGGAGAAGAATTCAAAGATATGAAGTTATATCAGAGTTTGGTTGGTAGTCTTATTTATGCTACATTAACTAGGCCTGATTTATCATATGCAGTTGGGGTTTTGTCCCAATTCATGCATTGTCCTAGGAAAGAACATTGGATTGCAGGTCAAAGAGTGTTGAGGTACATTAAAGGTACACTCAAAGAGGGTTTGTATTATGGTTTTACATCAGATACAAACATCAAAGTATATAGTGATGCAGATTGGGCAGGTAATCCTGATGATAGAAGGTCAACCTATGGATACATGTGTTATGTGGGAGATAAGTTAATCTCTTGGTGTTCAAAGAAGCAACATACAGTTGCTTTGTCATCTACAGAAGCAGAGTACAAAGGAATGGTTGAAGCTGCAAAGGAAATAATATGGCTTAAGACTCTGATGAAGAGTTTTGACACTATACAGAGTACACCTATCATATATTGAGAAAACATGAGTTCATTGTATCTAGCTGCTAACCCTGTTTTTCATGCCAGGACTAAACACATTGAGATTCAGTATCACTTTCTGAGAGAGAAGGTGATGGACAAAGAGATTGAAGTCATACATACTTCAACAAAAGATCAGATAGCTGATATGCTTACCAAAAGCTTGGATGGACCAAAGCTATAGAAGTTCAAAGACATAGCAGGTATAAAGAAGATAGAGAAAACATCAATTGATGATTGAGGGGGAGCTGTTGGTGCAGGGCAATCAACAATTGAAGTTTTGGAAGACAAAGAATGAAGAAAAGTTCAGATTATGAAGCATGGAAGAAGTTTACATTCAGGAGCTAAAAGATATGTACACATATGTACTCTAGTTCAGATATAGGTCACTTATACTTTTGAATAGTCATAAGCTTGTAAATATTTGCCTATAAATACTATGGAAAATGTCCGGGCAAGTATGAGAGAGTATGAGAATAGTGTATTGAGAAGTTGTAAGAGCCATTAGACCTCCTAGGAGTGAGTTGAAGTCTCTCTCATCACTCAGTTGTAATTTTCTGAGAAATAGAAGAAAAGATGCGCCCAATGTTTCTGTGTTTTCTCCTTCTGTGGTAGATCTTTTGTGAAATGCTTTTGTACAAGTCTAAGTCTATAGTTGATAGACTTTTGTACAAATTTTTAGCTTCCAATTGTGATCAGGCTAAGAGAATTATGTGCAGGAACATTTGTATGTGAAGAAGTATTCACTGGTTCCTGAAACAGGCGCAAAGTTCGAAGTCAATGATTTGATCATTTCTCACTCCACAGTTTAAAGTTTTGAGCAAGCATGCACTCAATCTTTAAGTTGGAAGGTAAAAGCATTTGCTTAAACGGGTGATCGATTGGGAGAACCTTGTGTTAAAAGTTAGGGGTGTCCAAGTCGACTTCTCAGAAGTGTAGATTTAGACATAGGTAACTTGTTAAGTAGATTTCTCAAGATCTACTGAGTCTTTTGTGGTAATTTAACTTGGAGGAGGTGCGCAATCCTTAGGCGACACCTCGTGCAAAGTTTTATTAAAAACTTTACACATTTGCTTAGTCAATGAGAAAGATAAGTGCAGCAGACTTTCTGTAGAATCATCTTCTTCACAGAATTTTCAGAATCCTTATAATTGAGTATCAATCCTCTAAATTGGTGAAGGTTTTGACTTACTCTTGATATATAGGTGCTCTAATTTCAAGAGTAGGTTGTTCTTTTGGAGATTAACACTCTCCATCAATTATGTATGATACCTATCACATTGATGGGTGTTACTTTTGAGGCATTAGCAGGATTCTTGGGACAATCTTTGATGACATGCTCTTTACCACACTCGACACAAAAACCTTGTATGTTATAGTATTGTGAATATCCTGCTATCGGAGGATGTGGGGAATCCTTCATGAAATGATCTCCTTGGCACCTGAGGCATGGTCCTCTAGGGCCCTATGGTCTTTGTTGTCTTAACTGGGGTCGCGGATTAGGGTTGGCATACATGACATTAGCATAGTCGGGCTCCCAAATGAGTTCCAATGGTGGACTATCATATTGATATGTTTCCACATGTTTTGGTGACTCCGTATAATATGCGAGTGGCCTATCCACATGGGTTGAGTCAAAAGTATTAGAATTGGGATCACTTTCTATGATCAAGGGTGAAGAAGGCACTAAAGCCCTATTGAGGTTCTCTTCTACAATAGTGTATTTGACTAGGATGACATTAGCTGGTGGGGGTGGCTGCTGAGTTAAAATAGGTTAAGGTCTCTATTGAGCTTGATAAGGATAGTTCTTAGGAGGCCTATAGTAGTTAGGATGAGCATTGTATTGATCTTAATACCGCCCTAGTTGGGGGTATGCTTGCAGGTAGTTCTGTCGTACTACTTGTTTGTTGTATGGGTAGTCCTGGGCAGTGTGATTCACGTATCATCTCTCAATCAATGTACAGTATTGTCCACTAGGGTTGGCTTGCAGTTGTGTTACATTGGGACACACATTTGACATATGATCACCACCACAGGTGTAACAACGCTTATTTGTTGTTAACCTAGGCATCTGTTTGCTAGAAACTCCTAATTTCTAGGCCACTTTTTCTGCTAGGTCCTCTATCAAGCTAGAAAGTTTTGAGGATGGTAGAGATGAACAATCTGAGTCCTTTGAGACCTTTGAGAGTTCCAACTCATCTCCTAGGTTGTCCTCAATGTCTATACAAATTCTTACAATATTGCTCCAGTGTTCGGGGTTCCTTCAAATATACATAGGAGCGTAGTTTAGAGCTTAAGAGGCCATCTAAAAACAATGATACTTGCTTGGCCTATGAGGGCAGTTCCTGCATTGGACATCTATTAACATATTGTCTAAACCTACATCCTGCGAGTCTGACTATTTCTTGAGAGGTTTGTTTGAAGCTATGAATCAATGAAGAAGTATCATGTCTAATTCCACTTTTAGAGAATTCCGTGATGAATGACTCTAACAAGTGATGGATATCCTTAAATTGCCTTTTTGCAATGGCTGGAACCAAGTTAAAATAGTATTCTTTAACATTGTTCCAAATGCATTTTATTGCATGAACATGTCTTCTACTTCTTGTACACATATTACTTGCTTAAATTCCACAACATGGTCATAGGGATCTCTTGTTCCATCAAAGTAATTTTTCATTGACTTCACTAATTGAGTGGGTCTTAGCACCCTGGGGTGTTCACGTGGTCTTGGTAGAGGAAAAACATCTTTACCAACTGGTATCCTAGGTTCCCTTTTTCTTTCCAATCTATCGGTGTCCCTGGTTGGTCTATCTCTCCGTATGGGATGAGTGAAACTTAATTCTGATTTCTCTTTGTTCTTCTCTCTTTGAGTGCCATGGGCTGCGGATGTCCCAACACCCTGATGGTTAGTGTTTACATTTGTTTGAGATGAAGGGAATACTAACTCACCTCTCCATGTGTAGACAAGTCTTGCATGGTCCGATACTACAAATACTCGTTCGAAAGTATCATCCAGGTATACACTCTTTCCAGGTGTATCTAGGTCCTTGAATTTGTAAATCATGATGGAGCCTACCTCACTAGGTTGTTCCATTCTGTATTGCAGGAAGAAGATTTAAGCAATACCTAGAGAGATGCCCCATTCCTGAGTTACCCACACTAGTCAAACAAGTGACTTTATTTTTGGATGGATTGCTAAGTGCCAAATTGAGATCATATGTGTACTTGAAGGACCCTAGGGCCATAGAAGAGTGTGAACACATGTGCATAGACATTGAGGATAAGCTAGGGGAGGAATTAGAGCTTTCAAAAATCTACAGAGATTTAGATAGCTCTACTAGCTTAGACAAAATTATCCTCAGCCATATCCACAATAGAGAAGATACCAGAACCAATATCCATCACAACAATATGGTAGGCCACAACAACCCTACCCACCACCCTATCAAGGGCAGCAAAGACCTCAACCTATTCTAGTGCAACAGCCACCTCCTCCAGCCAATGTGATTCTAATAAAGTATGTAGCTATAAAAGAAAATCTAAATAGAGCCTTAGTTCCCATGACACCATTGCTTTCAGAAAGTGACCCAAGTGATCATAGTTTTGACTCCACTCATATTCATATTCCATAGGCTTACTACATGCAGTCACTTGAACATAATGAGTCATATTACTATGAAGACCCGAGTGAATCTACTTGGGAGCTAGAGTATGCAAATGACATGTATGCAAACCCCAACTCTAGACCCCAACCTAGGCAGATAAGTCCCCCATTTCTTAGAGGACCATGCTACCGATGTCGGGGAGATCACCTCATTCGTGATTGCCCTATGCTTGCACCTACACCAACCTAGTCCATGACAATTCAAGGTTTTTGTCTCAATTGTGAGAAATAGCATCTCTTGTGAGAGTGTCCTAAGAACCCCAACAATATGGCAAAAATCACTCCTATCAATGTCATGGGATTAGTCGTGGACTTCATAGGAAGTGTAACTTCCATTGCTCTAGTGCAAGTGGTGACTAGAGCCCAAGCTTTGCAGCAAAACCAAGGTTTAGGATAGGAAAAGAGTTCGAAGGTTAGTGAGACTTAGAGCATAACTAAGAAGAGGACCAGAGGTTGGAGGGATAGTTGAGAGAGAATGAAAATGCAATGGGCAAAGAAGATGAGTGAACTCGAGGAAAGTCTAAGAGAAACGAAAGCCAAGATAGTTGAACTCACATCTCAAACTATCTCTCACACTACTCCACACCCACCATTCCCATCTCCCTCCAATCCACCACCTTCCAACCCACCTCACACAATCCCACCACCCCCTAGAGTAGGATCAATCTTAGCAGATCCCACTCCTGAGGACCTAGACATGATGCTTAAGGCATATCAGGCCAGACTTCAAGAAGGTCCAAACGTAACAAAACATGACAAGTGTTACCCTAGAGCTGAACTAGAACTCGAACAAACAAAAATTTGTGCTAAGATGGTGGAATTGGCTCAAACCATTTTTGAAGCCATCTGCCTCTTTAACTTCTCCAGTTCAGCTAAGACGCAGTTGCACTTTGATGGACTGTTAGAAAGATTGGAGAGGCTAATTGCAAAATCTGAAAAGGACTCCGTCTCTCGAGGTAAAGACAAGGCAAGTGAAAGGATAAGCATTCCTACCCCAAAAGCTTATGTGCCTAACTCTACAAAACCAGACACATCTTCTTCTATGAATCAATATTCCCCAGTATTTCTAAGAGAGATTCAAGAAGAGAAATGGGCTAAAGAAAGTGAAAATCCTCCTCCAATTGAACTTGTGGATGATGCACACTATGAATTCCCACAAGGCATCCCTTCCATTTATGGAGGCAAGAGAGTGCCCAATCTCATGATAGATTAGACTTTGCGTCTAATTCCTTACATGAACTACCCCATTTCACAAGCCCATGGGAAGTGAAGTCTACCTATATGAGAGCACCCACGGTGTAGCTCAAGCGTAAGCACCACCTCCTTTACTTGTCAATCCGCGGAGACGTGAGTACCGGTATGAAGACCATGAGCAAGTGAAGGCACAAGTGCGTGAGTGAAAGCACACAAACATGCACACACATACACGCACACGCGCACAAAGTAAGATCAAAGAGAGGAACAATGGAAAGCTTCGATTGCAAAAGAGTTCTCTTACAAAAGCTCTATTCTCTAACAAGCTAAACTCAAAAATGAGCTTTCTAGCTCTTTTTATAGTTTTTTGACTAGTTTTGGCCCTGTCCAGACCTAGTGTCCGGCCTAGTTAAAAATTAGGTTCCAGGGCTTATTTGAGGGCTCAAATGAAGTCTAAAAATTATGAAAATTGGTAGGATGGTACTTCTAATACTCCTCAAGCTCAAGGACTCCTTGGCTTGAACAAAATGGAATTACTAAAAATAGAAAATGGTATTTACAATGGTTTTTAGTGATGAAAATCACTATTGTTGTAGGGGATTCTGCTGCAAAATTTGACATACACTTCTTGGAGCTCCCTAGTTGCTCCCTTTCCTTGTGTGTCCACCTTTTGATGTGCTTCCATGCTTTGTCCTTGACTTTGAGCTTCAACACTCCCCCCCCTCTCGAGTCTGTCGTCCTTGACAGACCCTTGTTGTAGTGGTTATTCCAAGTGGTGCCTTGAGAGGGAGTGTCCCTTCTGTATGAACAAAAGTTTTCTGACTTCCAGATGTGTCTGGTTCTCCATCTATCACTGCGAGTCTTTGCAAGTTGTAGTCCCTTGGTATGTGCTTCTTCCTTGGATTCCAGCATGACTGTGTCGTTGTGAGTCTCCGTTGATGTTTTCTAGATCTTCCACAGTTGATGTTCATAGTAGTCATGCCAAGTACTCATAACCCATATTGAGTTATGGGTAAGTGTGTTCGTGCATGGGTTGAGGAAAATATGTGCCTTGTGCACGGCCTTGTAATGTAGCCCTATGAATTCTTACTTGGGAAATGCATTGGAAGAAGTATGGTGCAAAAGTTGGGGGTCTTGAGCTAAGTGCTCAAGGGTATGCCGACGAAGAGGTTTCCTAAGCTATCATGGTGATGTTTCCAAGGTAAAGATACTTACCATGGAGAAGGTCGATGGATGTTCATCTCTTCGTGTTGTACACTCGGCCTTTGGGATGGAACATTGTTGATGAATGTCCGTCTTGATGGTCCACTGATGAGATCTTTTGAGTGGCAGATCCTGTCTCCTCCTTTCAACGCATCATTTGCCAAATACTGAGAATTGAATTTCTTTATATTCCTTGACAACAACGTTCGATAACTACACCAAGCTTAGTTTCACATATTCTCTTTAGCTCACCATAAGCAGGAGTCTTCTTATCTAGTATACATACAAAGATTTGCAGGGTACCAAAACTACCCCTTGCACATATTTCCGTGGATGCTCTCGGACATGCAGTAGTTAAGCATCACTCTAGTTGCAGACCTTCAAGATCTTCACTTCTACCATAGTAAGAGGGAACCATAGTTGTGGATGCCATGTTCAGGAGAAGTTCTTGACATCTACCAGATAAGGCATCAATTATATCATCTGCTAGCCAAGACACACTTTTATCCAAACTGATAAATGCTCGGTAATCAACACTTCCATCTTCAACTAAGCATGGCTCATTCCTGTTTCATGAGTCAAACCTGGGAATAAGTTCTTCCTCTCTTTCTTTTTTCTTTTCTCTTTTTTTTTTTTAATAGGAACAATATCAAAAATCAAGAAGACAGAGTTTAGTATCAATCAATAAAAATCTTTGACATATGTTAATGTGCTCTTGTGCCTGGGATTCTCAAGTGTGTCTATGCACGGCCATGTAAGGTGGCCCTATATTAATGCATACTTTTGAAATGCATGACCTGAATGGTGCAAAAGATAGGGTTGTGCAAGGCGCACATGGTTGTCGCTCGTCGAGGCCTGATGTCACCTGCAGATGTTGATGTCATCTTTGTTGGAGGTATCCATTGGATATCGAGATGACCACTAATCCTTCCTCTTGATCAGGACCCATTTTAGAACAGCATTTGGCACTGTAGAGATTACTTCAGGCGTCTTCCTCGATGGATGCTTTCTGAACTGTGGTATCCAGTGTGGTTGGCACTTTGGTTCGATGGAGGCTACTTGTACTTTTGGCTTCCAAACCCATATCCTTTTTGCGCGTCTTTCTACTATTGTTGAAGAGCTGATTTGATCTCCTTTCGGTCTCTGTACGTGGTTCTTACCCTCTTCTCCTTTTGGCTTCCTTGTTGAGACCTTTCACATGTGGGAGAACATAGGTTGTTGTATATGTAAGAGCTCCTTAGGTACCCACATCTGTAATCGCCCTTGTTGAGTTGCAACTAATTTCTTAGGCACCCGAACTTGTTGGATACCTTGTGATTGAGCTTGTCCGAGCTGCTTCCTCCATCTTCTGACCTGGTTGGCTTGCCTGGATGGGATTTGTGGGGGCAAGGCTGGTGGTTTCTCTCCTTTGTGTACCCAGATCTGCTTCATGCTCGGAATTGCTTTCTTAGCGAATGGTGTCTTTCTATTTGATGTAGCAGGTGTCATGATCGATTGCGTTTGCCTCTGTGGTGGACTCACTAGTGTGGCTACTTGATTCTTTGGAGAAGAAGAAAGATCCACCCGCCTTCGAACCTGTTCTTCCATGATTGACTCCTTCTGCATCATAGAGCTTTTGACACCTACAACATCTTCTTCCATATGATTAGTCTTAGAAGAGCTAAGAGAGTGTGGGGTGCCATGATCTGGGAGCATGCAGTTCTCTAATTCTAATGTAATGCATTGTTCATGTACCCAAACTTGAAGAATTTGACTTCTTAGGTTTAAGTTAACTCCATGGTCATAGATCCAATCTTGACCCAAGACAAGTGGTTCTGTAAGGTTCTCATCTTCACACAATAGTGCCTTGACTTTCATTGGAACATCTTGAAGGTAGATGGGAAGTTCCACCTCACCCAAACAAGGGGTTTCCACACCTCCTAATCCTATGAGATAAGCTTCTATGGGATTGATGTTCAACTGCAAGTCTCGGCAGTAGGATAGTCTAACTGCACTACTTGCTGCACCTGAATCAATCAATGCTTTCAGAGTCCTTACACCCTTTCCTTGTCCTATCTCTATGGTCACAAAGGGACATCGGTGAATGGCTTGAGAAGTAATTATGCCTGATTTTTGGCACATATCCATGTGATATTTTGGGGCTTTTGATTTGACATCTAGGCCTAGTCGCCTTAACTTATTTCGCCTAATACGCTCTCTGGCCTCTGCCTGTGCTTCTTCCCTCACCCTTAACTCCTCTTCTTTTCGCTTCTTAGCAGTGTTGAGTCTCGTAAGCATATGCTCAGTAAGAGGTTCTTGATATAGCTTGACTCTACATCCACTAATATAGTTTGGCAAGATATCACCTTCTAAAGTAGCCAATTGAACCGCACCGCTAGTGGAAATTCTGTTAATGATCATGGGTCCATATCCTCATTTTTCCAACTTACGGGCATGTTGTTTTAGTGTGTTAACCAACACTAGATCTCCCTCTTTCAGTCCCTTATCCTTAATGTGTGCATCGAAGTATGCCTTTTGCCTTTTCTTTGCAGCGAAGATGCCTGCTGCCGCTCGTAGCCTCGTCTCACCTAAGCGTTCTAGATCAAAGATCCTAGAGGACAATTGATGTCCATTCCACTCATGCTCTTGTGCTACCTTTAAAGCTGGGATTACGAAATCCAATGGTAGCACCGCATTCTATCCGAAGACCATCTGAAATGGGGTAGCGTTGAGTACCGTTTTGTAGGCAACTCGATAAGCCCAAACAACATGATGAAGTTGTTTGTCCCAATCAGAGCGTTTATTATTTACCAGTTTTGTCAAGACGTTACAGAGGATCTTATTGGTGCTCTCAGCTTGTCTGTTAGCTTGTGGGTGATAGGGGGCAGACTTCTTATGTATTACCAAGAATTCTTGGAGAAGATTTTCAATGACTTCATTCAAGAAGTGTGTGCCTCTATCGCTCACTAACTCGATTGGTAGTCCATATCTCATGAACACATTCTCAAATAAGAACTTAGCTGTTGTTTGAGCATCATTCTTTGTTGTGGCTTTTACTTCCACCCACTTTGTAAGGTAATCTATGGCTACAATAATATACTTTGCATAGGAGTTTCTAGCTGGGGGGTTAATAGGACCTATGAAGTCTATGCCCCACTTCGAAAATGCACGCCCTCCCATCATTGGTCTCAAAGGCATCTCATCTTTTCTAACTGGATATTGTGCCCATTGGCATGTGTCACATTTCTTCACATAGGTATGAGCATCCATATGAAGAGTGGGCCACCAAAATCCTGAGAATAGAATGGTCTTGATTACTCGATCAGGACCGAAGTGTCCACTTGCGACACTGCTGTGTGCAGTTTTTAAGACTTTCAAATAATCTGATTCATGAACACACAGTCTTAAGTAACCATCTTTGCCTCTTCGGTATAAGTTATCTCCTACTAAGGCATAGCCTTGAGCTTCTTGTGCCATGCTTCGTCTTCTTGCTAGACTAGCCTCTTTGGGTAATCTTCGGGATCTCATAAACTCTACCAATGGAGCACTCCAATCAGGAATTAATGACACTTGATAAAGGGTGGCATGCTCCACTGGTGGTCTCTCTTTGCATATTGGACAATTCTTAATCCACTCATGTATTTCTTTGTCCATGCTAGGCCAATACACTCCTAAACGCTTCAGATTCTGCAATGTTCATTGTTTAGAATAGTGATTTCCTAGCAATCCTTCATGAGCTTGCTGCAACCAACTACTATGTTCGTCATCCTCAACACAACAAGCAAATACACCCTCAGTATCTTGTTTGTACATGCTTCCTGCCAATATGTGATATTTTTGTGATTTTACAATTTCTTCTTGTGATCTTTTCACATTCTTATTTGTGGGGCCGAAGGTTAGGACTGGTACCAACTTATTTGCCCATTTAGGAATAACTTCTAAATTAAACAAATAAGCATCGGGTAATTCATCAGACACTCCTTGCGGTGACTCTCCTGAAGTAATGCGAGAAAGGTGATCTGCCCGAAGGTGGGTTCTACCTTTCTTGACAACAACTTCAAAGTCATATTCCATTAGTAAGAGGAACCATCTTACTAAGCGTCCTGTATTACAAGGTTTATTGACCAAATATAACAAAGCTTGATGATCACTGAAAAACTTGAACTTGTTGGCCAATAAATAGTGCCTAAACTTCTTCACAGCATATACTATGCCTAAGCCCTCTCGCTCGGTTGTGGTATAATTTCTTTCAGCTAGGTTTAGTTGTCTACTAGCATATGCTATGGGCAAATCTAAATTCCCTTCACCTGTGGGTTGTGCTAGCACACATCCTATGGCGTGATTGGATGCATCCACATGGACATGGAATGGTTTATTCCAATCAGGAGTGGTCAATATTGGTGCTGTGCACAAACGTTTCTTCAGTTCATTGAAAGAATTCTCGCATTCGTCATTCCACTCAAAATTAGACAACAAGGCATAAAGGGGTCTAGGTATGATTGCGTACATGTGGATAAACCTACGGTAATATCCACAATGGCCCATAAAGGCTTGTACCGCCTTAACATTCCTTGGCCTTGGCAGCTCCGCTATGGCTCGTACCTTATCTTCATCTGTTGAGATTCCATTCTTAAAAACAATATGACCTAAGATTTTAGCTTGACGCACCATGAACACACACTTTTCTGGGTTCAGACACACTCGATATTCTCTACACTTGTTGAAGATTTGTCTGAGCTCAGGGATGTGAAATCTTCTTTCTTGGGAATGAGCACATAAATCATCCACATACACTTCTAAGCTCTTTCGCAAGAACTCTTTGAAGACATGACACATGAGCCTTTGGAATGTTGTAGGTGCATTGGTGAGCCCAAATGGCATTACACAAAATGCAAAGATTCCCCACTCTGTGGCAAAAGCTGTTTTGTGTTGATCTTATGGGGCAATGGCTACTTGATTATAACCTGAAAATCCATCAAGGAAGCTGTAAACTTCCTTGCCTGCAACACGCTCCAATAGGTGTTCTATGATTGGAAGTGGATAACTATCTCTGATCGTAGCGGCATTAACTTTTTTAAGGTTAATACACACTCGCAACTTCCCGTTCTTCTTGGGCACCACTACAATGGGGGACACCCATTCAGTATGCTCAATCTCATAGATGAATCCAACTTCAATCAGCCTATCAATTTCTTCTTTTAGTTTGGCTCCATATGTATCATTATATGTGTAGGGCTTCTGTTTGGTGGGCTTGGCATCAGCGGTCATGGGGATAGTATGAGAGTGAATTCTTGGATCTACCCCTTTCAAGTCTCTATAGTGCCACGCAAACACATCCCTATATTCCTTTAATAGAGCTACAAGCTCCATTTCTTCTCTTGCAGTTAGGTCATCTCCTATATATGTGCATCTCTCTTCGTTCTCTTCAATAGTCACTACAATTTTCTTGGTTTTTTCTTTATTATCATATGATTCTCCTATGATGGCCTCTCTCTTAGGCATTCGTACCAAAATTTTGCGGTCGTCAACTTCATATTTCTTGAAGTTTTCTGGTACTTCAAACAATGATTTCTCCTCTTCTTGTTTCACTGCTTTTCTTTTCTTTTTATTTGACTGCTCTCACTCCCATCCTTTGAATTTACCGTTTTAATACTTGTGAGAGGTTCTTCTTCTTTTTGGGTGAACACTCCTATATCTTCTAGATAGTGCTGCTCTGAGTTAAAGCAACTATCCATCACAATGGACTCTATATCATCGTCATTCTCTTCTTCTTCTATGACATCACTAGGGTCACATTTTTCTAGTAAGGGTTGACACATGAACACTGAAATATCATAACCCTCCTCATCACAATGGGGTGTCCATTGTTCTTCATTGACATCAATGTCCATGGTGGCTAAGATTTCAAGCCAGCCATGAGGCTCAAATTCCTCATCTGGAAAGATCATCGGCGTGTAGGCTGGGTCTCTAACAGGTCTATCTCCTGGTGAAGTTCCTTCTTCTCTCGCCTTCAAGCGTTTTTCCTCTTCCTCTGCGACCTTGCACATCCACAAATGAGTATCTTCATGCAGCCATGATGGATCAGGTGAACTTTCAGAATGCACAGAGATTGAATCTTCTTTTGCTTTGTGGATAGGATTCCACTGTAGGGGTGGTACATCTCTGAAGGAGTAATCCTTCAAATTGACCTTGGTGGTGACCCCTAAGTGTTGTAAGTACAAGGAGTTGGTTCCCCAATCTTGTACTATTTGCAATTGTCGTAGGAAGGGTCTTCCTAGGATCATCTCATAGACATTATTTTTCTCAAAGTCACATATAGCAAATGTATGCTCAAACTCTACACCACAAGTGGTTAGAGTTATCCCTTCTAGCAATCCTAGAGGTCTTTCAAAATGACCATCAGCCATTTGAAGCTTCATTCTAGTTGGTCTTAATGTGGGCTTGCCCCATTGCGTCCACAAGGAGGTGGTCGCAATAGCAACACGAGCACCTGAATCTATGATTGCTTTGGTTGTGTAACCTTGGTAGGTGATTGGAAGGTAAGTATTACCTTCTTCACCCTCATACATGTCCCCTATTTTGTCTAGAGGTATCTCTGGTACTTTTTGTTTAGAGCTTGCTTTTGGCATTTTGGAATCAAGTTCTGGAACTTGATCCTTCACATGATTCCAAAGCTCAGGTTTTGCTTTGAGCAGCTCTTCTATAGTGAGATGATACTAAACCTTAGTGTTCTTCACGACATCAGTGTTCCTTGGAACCACTGAGTCTTTATTTCTTACTAGTATTGTGGGAGCTCGAATCTGGAGAGATTCAGATTCCCATGGGCCTGGAAATTGAGGTAGTTCTTCTAGGGTATTAGATTCAAAATCTAATCTTTCATCTTCTTGTTGTTCTGCTTCATCTCCGTAAATAGATGGAATTTCTTGGGAAAATTGATCATGAAGATCATCAATCTCAGGAATAGGAGGGGAGTTATTGTTCTCCTTGGCCCATTTCTCCTCTTGTATTTCCCGCAAGAACTCTTGAGAGTGCTCCCAAATTGAAGGAGGTATTCCAGCATCCGTGGAATTTGAAACATAAGCTCCCATTGGTGGTGAGCTTCTTCTCTCAATAACTGGTTGAGCCTGTGGAGGTAAAGAAACTTGTGGTTTGTTTACCAATTTCTCTAATCTTTCTAGTAAGCCCTGGAAATGCACATCCGGTTTGACAGAGTTTGTCTAATTGAACTTTTGACTAGTCTCCAGTATAGCTTGAGCTTGTTATACCATTTTCATGCACATTTTCATGCGTTCAATCTCTAAGTCCGCTCTAGGGTAACTCTTTTCTAGATTTGAAATTGTAGGCCCTTCTTGAATTCGAGCCTGGTAGGCCTTGAACATCATGTCCAAGCCTTCTGGGGTTGGATCTGCAAGAACAGAACCTGGTTGCGGTCTATTTAGAATGCCTGTATAGGAGCCACATTACTGCTACTAGCACTTGAATCCGCCACTAAGCCTACCACATTAATGGGTGTAATCTTGGGTGCACTGGAGGGGTTTCTTGGACAATCTCTAGGGAGATGGTCTTTGCCACAATCAGGAAAAAAAGCTTGTATTGTGATAGCCTGCCCTTGACTTGGAGACGGTGGGTGGGGACAATCACGAAGGAAATGGTCGCCCTGACATCTAAAACATGCTCCTCTAGGAGCTTGTGGTCTTACTTGTCTCAGTTGGGGCCTAGGGTTAGCATTTGCATACATGATATTGGACTATTCAGGCTCCCAATTTTGCTCCATAGGTGGTGCCTCATATTGATACAAGTAAATCTCACTATGCTCAGGTGACTCTGTGTAATAAGCATGTGGGCTACCTTCATGGAAGTAGTCTGAACTATGAGCATGAGAGTCATTCTCTGAGATTAGTGGGGTCACTGGTACCAATGCTCTATTAAGGTTCTCTTCTACCACAGCATACTTAACTGGAATGGTATTGGCAGGAGCTGGTGGTTGGTTTCCCAAGACTGGTTGTGGCCTATATGGTGCCTGATATTGCTGTTGTGGTCTATAATATGGCTGTTGGTATTGGTTCTGATACCTACCTTGTGGGTAAGGTTGCTGATAATTCTGTCTAATAGCTTGCCTATTGTAGGGACAATCTTGAGCCGTATGATTTGTGTACTTCCTTTCAATAGTGCAGTATGGGGTATTCCTTTCTCTCATATTCTGGTTGTGCATTGGGCACACATTAGCCATGTGGTCGCCTCCACAGGTATAACACCGATTCAATGGGGTGACTCTTTGTGTTTGCCTATTTTGGACTCCTAGCTTCTTGGCAACTTGCTCAGCTATCTCCTCTATTTCCGTGGGGATTTTCGAAGTATGACTAGTAGAACTATCAGAATCCTTATGGAGTTTGGACAATCCTAACTCCTCACCCAAGTTATCTTCTATGTCAATGCACGTCCGCACACACTCTTCTATGGATCTAGGCTCCTTCAAATACACGTATGATCTTAACTTTGTGCTCAGTAAACCATCTAAGAACAAGGCCACTTGTTTGGCTGGTGTGGGTAACTCTGGAGGAGGGCATCTTTCTAGGTATTGTCTGAATCTTCTACCAGCGAGTCGCACTGTTTCTTGGGGTGTCTGCTTAAAACTGTGGATCAAAGATGATGTGTTATGCCTGATACCACTCTTGGAAAATTCTACAATGAATTCGTCTAGCACTTAGCCTACATCGCGATAGTTGCGACTACTCAGTGGTTGAAACCAAGCTAAGGCAGTGCCCTTAAGAGTCAAACCAAATGCCTCATACTGGGTGAACAAATCCTCAACCTGCTCATCTCTTAACACTTGTTTGAACTCGGCCACATGATCATAAGGATCTCCTGACACGTCAAAATAATTCTTCATTGCCTTGATCACTTGTGTGGGTCTAAGGGTTCTTGGGTGCTCTCGAGGTCTAGGCACTAGAAAATCCTGTTCATCTCTTTGTTGCCTATGTGCTTGATGTCTCTCTCTTTCAGGTCTTTCATTTTCAAATCCTTCTCTATTTCTGCCCATGGTGTGTGCAAAACTTACCTCAGGTCTCTCTCTAGTTCTTTCTTTCTGGGCTTCATGAGCGTGGGATGATCCTACTCCTTGGAGGCCATGGGAAACATTGGATCTTGGCGGAGGGAAAATCAATTCACTCTTCCAAGTATATGCATGTCTATCATGTTCTGTTACCAAGAAAATTTTCTCTGATGTGTTATCGAGGTAGACCACTTTGCCTCGTGTCTCTGGATCCTTGAACTCGTAGATGATGACTATGCCCAATTGGCTAGGTTGATCTGGCTTGAATCTCCAAAAGGCTTCCTCTGTTTCTCTATTCAAGAATAGTTCTATGCTTTTGTTGTCTTGAGGGATCAAGTCTGGAGTGATCACTCTGGTCAAAACTGACTTACCTCTAGGAGTCTGGGGTCCTTGTCCTACATTTCCTTGTTCTAGGTCTCCTATTTCGTTCTCAGGAATGACATTTCCAAACTCATCAGTCCTATCTGGTAGGTTGGTGACCACATACATGGTTCCTTCCTTATCAATGTATGAACCCTCTTCAAACTTGACCACCGGGTGTTCAAGTCCAAAGGGTCGATCTGGATTTTTGAGTTGGACCACTGATCGCCTCAGGCTATCCTCATAGATGCGAGCACATCGGTTGGTCCGAATATATTCCAATTGTGTCTTATAGGGACCGTCTGGTGTTTGTAAATGGGCACTTCCTGAGCCACCTACAGGTTTCCCCATGCTAAAAGACATTTCTGAGTCACTTGTGTCAGAGTTTAATACGTAAGGACAACCACTTAGTTGTTGTGCCCAAGACTTAGCTGTATGGTTGACACTAGACTGAGAAGATCTAATGCTTTGTCTATCCTTGCCTAGGTGTCTACCAGATCTCAGGTTCATAAGCTTTGGTTAAGAGTCCAAAATTTCCCCTTGGTATGGTTCAAAATCCTTTGGAGTCCCCTTGGTTTCCTAGTCCCACCGGAGGTATAGAGCTCAAAAAATGGACTTTGGATGAAAAAGTTATGTCAAATCAGGCTCCTGGGGGTCAAAACAGGCAAACAGGCACTTGTGGAAAAATCACGATTTTGTAAGAGAATCGCGATTTTGTGAAACCAAGAGAATCGCGATTTTGTGAAATCAAGAGAATCGCAATGCTGTGAACTCTAAGAGAATCGTGATTTTATGAATTTCAAGAGAATCAAGTTTTCACAAAATCGTGATTTCACAAAATCGTGTTTTGGCTGAAAATCGTGATTTTTGAAAATCGCGATTTTGAGCAGAGAATCGTGTTTTTGAAAATCGTGATTTTGAGCAGAGAATCGTGTTTTTTGAAAATCGCGATTTTGTCTCAGAGAATCGTGTTTTTTACAAAGTCGTGTTTTCACAAAATCGTGTTTTTACAGAATCGTCTTTTCACAAAATCGTGTTTTTGCTAAAAATCGTGATTGGTGAGAATCGCGATTTTGAGCAAAAAATCGTGTTTTCACAGAATCGTGGTTCACAAAATCGTGATTCACAAAATCGTGTTTTTCACAAAATCGTGTTTTTCACAAAATCGTGTTTTTCACAAAATCGTGTTTTGGCTGAAAATCGTGATTGGTGAGAATCACGATTTTGCGTACAACCACAGAATCGCGATTCTGAGAATGACCACAGAATCGTGATTCTTTCAGCAAGCTTTTATGCAGGAAACAGAAAATCGTGATTTTTCAAAAAAATTGAATTTTCACAGAATCGCGATTTTCATCACAAAATCGCGTTTTTTAGCGGGAAATTCAAATTTCTGAGCGCTGGCAATGGCGAGTTCCGTATGAGAAAAAAATCATGAAAAAACACAGCGCTTGCTCTCTCTTGCACCTCCTAACTCCTTCCCACACAATAATGCATGAAAAATGGTATGAAAATGGTGAAAATGCACTAAAAAACAAGAAATTTCTATGAAGAAGAAGATGGAAGAAGGTGGAGATGATGTTGATGATGAAGATGAAGAGGAAAAAACAGAAAATGAACTGAAATGATAGTTTTTTTACCTTCCAACGTCGCAAATCTACGATCTTACCATCACAATGCTCGTCCTCGAAGCTCTCTCCCCGGCAACGGCGCCAAAATTTGGTGTAGCTCAAGCGTAAGCACCACCTCCCTTACTTGTCAATCCACGGAGACGTGAGGACCGGTATGAAGACCACGAGCAAGTGAAGGCACAAGTGCGTGAGTGAAAGCACACAAACATGCACACACATACATGCACACGTGCACAAAGTAAGATCAAAGAGAGGAACAATGGAAAGCTTCGGTTGCAAAAGAGTTCTCTTACAAAAGCTCTATTCTCTAACAAGCTAACCTCAGAAATGAGCTTTCTAGCTCTTTTTATAGTTTTTTGACTAGTTTTGGCCCTGTCTAGACCTAGTGTCTGGCCTAGTTAAAAATTAGGTTCCAGGGCTTATTTGAGGGCTCAAACGAAGTCTAAAAATTATGAAAATTGTTAGGATGGTACTTCTAATACTCCTCAAGCTCAAGGACTCCTTGGCTGGAACAAAATGGAGTTACTAAAAATAGAAAATGGTATTTACAATGGTTTTTAGTGATGAAAATCACTATTGTTGTAGGGGATTCTTCTGAAAATTTGACATACACTTCTTGGAGCTCCCTACTTGCTCCTTTCCTTGTGTGTCCACCTTTTGATGTGCTTCCATGCTTTGTCCTTGACTTTGAGCTTCAACACAGGGTCATGGTAAGGAATGAAGACTCAATCATACCTAGGAATGCAAGGGTAGTGAAGAACACTAAAGTGGAGTGTGATCTCACTTTAGAAGAGCTACTCAAGGTTAAGCCAGAATTATGGAAACATGTAGCCAATCAAGTGCCAGAAGTAGCAAAACCTCATTTCCAGGTACGATCTCATAAAACAGTTCCAAAAATACCCTTGGACAAGATAGGGGACATGAGCGAAGGAGAATAAGGGAACACCTACCTTCCAATCACTCACCAAGGTTACATGGCTAAGGCAATTTTGGACTCAGGTGCAGGAGTTGTAATTGCCACCACTTCCCTATGGAAGCACTGGGGCAAGCTAGCACTCAGGCTAACAAGAATGAAACTGCAGATGTCTGATGGTCACATTGAGAGACCCTTAGGACTGCTAGAAGGAATAACTCTCACTACATGTGGTGTAGAGTTTGAGCATACTTTTTCCATATGTGACTTCAGCAAAAATCAAGCCTATGCGATGATTTTGGGAAGACCTTTTATGAGGCAATTGCAATTAATACAGGATTGGGGAACCAATTCCTTGTATTTGCAACACTTAGGTGTCACTACCGAATTCAATCTCAAGGATTATTCTCATAGAGACATACTCCCCATTCAATGGAATCCCATCCATAGAGCTAAAGATGATGTAGAGTCAATGCATTCCATAGGATCAGGATCCTCATGGATGCATGAAGACACTCACTTATGGATGTGCAAAGTAGCAGTAGAAGAAGAGAAGAGAGAAAAATCCAGAGAGGTAGGTGCGAAGGAAACCCATAGATCAATTCAAGACCCAGTCTATGCACCTATAGCATTTCCAGATGAAGAATTTGAACATCATGGTCGGGACAAAATTTTAGCAACAATGATGTAGCCATCAATGAAGAACAATGGACACCCCACTCTGACGAGGATGGCTATGACATTTGAGTCTTCACAATAGAGCCAATCATGTGTGATTTGGTTATTGAAGAATGTGAACCTAGCACTGATGCATTCAATGATGCAAGTGATTCCGATCTAGAGTCAATCGTTATGGACCCACCTTTTGCATCAGATGAGGAAAATTTCTATGAAGTAGAAGTTCACCCTCAGAGACATGAAGAACTTACAAATGACGTGATATTAGCCACACAAGTAACCATTAAAAATGAGGGCAAGATGAGGAAGAAGAGAGAAGTCACACCAGAGGAGGAAGAATATTTGTTTGAGGTCCCAGAAAACGTTAAGAAGTATGAGGTAGAAGATAGGAGAGTCATTGTGAGAATGCGTAAACATGATACACAAGCAAGAGTGGCTTATGATAACAAAGAAACCACTAAGAAAATTGTTGTAACTATAGAAGAAGGAGAAGAAAAATGCACATACATTGGACATGACCTGAAGGAGGAAGAGGAGCAAGAGTTGATAGCCTTGCTAAGAGAATACAGAGATGTATTCTCTTGGAGTTACAAGGATTTGAAAGGTGTAGACCCTGACATATGATCACATATGATTCCCATGACCTCAGATGCCAAACCCTCTAAACTGAGCCCATACACCTATAATGACAACTATGCTGCCAAGATTAAAGATGAGATAGATCACTTGGTTGAAGTTGGCTTCATCTATGAAATTGAGCACACTGAGTGGGTATCCCCCATTGTAGTGGTGCTCAAGAGGAATGGAAAGTTATGTGTATGATTAACTTGAAGAAACTTAACGTAGCCACTATTAGATATAGTTATCCGCGTCCTATCACTAAGCACCTATTAGAAAGAGTGGCAGGTAAGGAAGTCAGCAACTTTGTTGATGGCTTCTCTGGCTACAGTCAAGTAGCCATAGCTCCAGAAAATCATCATAAGATAGCTTTTGCTATAGAGTGGGGCATATTCGCCTTTAGAGTAATGCCATTTGGTCTTACCAATGTGCCAGCTACCTTTCAGAGGCTGATGTGTCATGTATTTAAAGAATTCTTGAGGAAAAATTTGGAAGTCTATGTTGATGATCTTTGTGCTCATTCCAACATACGGCAAACACATATCCCTGAGTTGAGAGCTATCTTTGACAAATGTAGAGAATATCAAGTCTGTTTGAACCTAGAAAAATGTTTTTTTTATGGTCAAGCAAGGCAAGATTCTGGGACACATAGTGTCAAAGAATGGCATATCCACAGACAAGGAGAAAGTTAGAGCTATTGCAGAGCTACCTAGGCTGAACAATGTCAAAGAAGTACAATCTTTCATGGGGCATTGCGGCTATTGTCACCGATTCATTCATATGTATGCAATCATTGCCAAGCCTCTGTACTCCATTTTAACTAACTTTGAGTGGACTAAAAAATGTGAGGATTCCTTTAACAAGCTCAAGAGAAGATTGTTTTGAGCACCAGTCTTGACCACACCATATTGGAATAAACCCTTTCATGTTCACGTGGATGCATCCAATTATGCTCTTGGGTGTGTACATGCACAACCTACGGGCGAAGGTAATATGGATCTTCCAATTGCCTATGCTAGTAGATAGTTGAATGCAGCTGAATGAAACTATATCACCACCGAATGAGAAGGATTAGGCATGTTATATGCTATTAAAATGTTTAGATACTATTTGCTTGCAAATAAGTGTAAATTTTCTATAGGCCATTGTTAGACGGCCGCCGAACAAGGACAAATGTACTAGGACAGGCGTCTTAAATGTAAAAGAACCTTTTGGGAAACGCACAGGTAACTAAAGGTTCGCGCACCCTTGTAAAAAATCTTCTATATAAGGAAATGAGAAAAGAGTGGCCGAGAGCCCGTTTGGGGAATTGTAAGCGTACTGTTTGAAGTGTGTATGTCATTGAGAAGATTAACCCTATTTTGTTCTGTTCTGTTTTGTGCTCCGTCTAGTCGTTTATACGCACTGTAGTGCAGAGTTACGAATTGGTAATCTTGTGTACGAATCTGTTCGGTAATGGTTGAGTGTGTCTCTGAGTGTTATTAAGTTGCAGTGTGTTGTTTGTCAGTCTTTCTGCTGAACAAGTGAATGTGAAAAGCAACCCCGAACTGTTTGGGCGTTAACATTTTCTGTAAGTGACCAAGTTCGATACAGTAGTCTGCGTTCACTGTTGATTCCGATCACAGGAAGACTAGTATCTGTAATGGTCGGGGTGCGAGTAGGACACTGTTAAGTCTGTGACTAGTCGATTGTTGTTAGGAGATTTGTTGCCCGAGTTTGGCATACAGTGAGTTTACATAACTTCAGGGTATAAATGTCTGTTTGGTATACCTGTCTATTCTGAAGAAGTGCGTAGTAGGTGACCTTCATTTACTGAAGTATATTATTCTATTGGATACAAGTAACCGGACTACTGCTCAGATAACTATAGCAGGATCAGTTTGGAAGTTCGAAGACCAGTACACCGAATAGTTTGAGTTGTTCAGAGTTGAGTACTGAGCTAAGACGCGAGAGAGCATTTATGCTTGTGTAAGAAGCTGGGAAAATAGTATAGGTCCTCTGTCTAACAGACTCCTACCACTCCCAAGAACCCACGTGGCTAAGAGTTAATTTACTTTTAATTATCACGGTAGAAGTAATCAGATCACCCAGCTAACCTGCACACGGAAGAATAGAGAGTCGGGGACGCCCATATTCTTAAGTATTCGGAGTCCGAATCAGAGTCTCTAGCCTAGACGGCTAACAGCCATCATGCATTGTTGTATCTAGTGAACAAGCCATGCAATATAAGTAGATTAGTAAGATGGTTTCTCTTACTAATGGAATATGACTTTGAGGTAGTGGTAAGGAAGGGCAAGGCTCACTTGAGAGCATATCATCTCTCGAGGCTCACATCCGGAGAGGCCCCACAAGGAGTATTAGATGATCTCCTTGATGCTTTTGTGTTCAATTTGGAAGTTGTACCACAGTGGGTCAAGACATTAGTGCCAGTATTGAAATATGGGCCTAAACATCCAGTAATGAACACTCAAGATAGGGAGGTAGAAAAAGCCCAAAAGTACCATTCCATGGCAGGAAGTATGTACAAGTATATAGATCAAGGGATATTAACTTGTTGTGTGGAAGAGGAGTACACAAAATGGTTGCAATTAGCACATGTGGGTGCATTAGAGCAACACTACTCAAGGCAAAGAACTTTACAAACACTAAGGAGACTCGGAGTGCACTGGCCGGCTATGGAAGCAGATGTCCATAAGTTATGTAAGAAATGCCTAGTCTGTCGTATTAGACCACTTGTGGAGCACGTTACACTGTACCAAGTGTCTCTAATACCAGATTGGAGTGAACCATTGGTGGCCTTCTCAAGATATGAACTTGGCTAGGTAAAGAAGTTTAGAACAAGAAGCCCTAGATTATGCATTCATTGGTGATAATCTATACAAGCGTGGCAAAGATGGATATCTGAGACTGTGTCCATGAGAGTGAATATCTTAAGATCTTGGAAACTGCTCACCAAGGTGTAGCAGTAGGACACTCTGGACCATACCGTGTGATTAAGGCAATCCTATTTGCAGGCTTGAATGCAAATGCATGTGAGTGCATGCATGTGTTGCCGTTTTCCTTTCATGCACCAAGCTTAAGTCAAGCAATTTCTTAAGCTTGAAAATGCATGTTC
The DNA here is from genome assembly GCA_020310875.1 of Ceratopteris richardii. Taxonomy (NCBI): domain Eukaryota; kingdom Viridiplantae; phylum Streptophyta; class Polypodiopsida; order Polypodiales; family Pteridaceae; genus Ceratopteris; species Ceratopteris richardii. Next base: position 8,319,069 of record CM035443.1, read on the forward strand.
CCAATTATCCATGCACAAACATTTTACTTGCTAGCTTTTTGAAAAAGATTTAACTCTTCATGTGCATAAACTTGAGCCTTAACTATCTTTTTTAAGCAAGAAGAAAACGTGTTTTGTGCATGAAAACATTCTTTGAAAAGGAGAAATGTAGATGCATACCTATGCTCATGTATAATGAGTGTTTCAATATCTTTATGCTCTTTCATGTAGGTTTCCACAATTTGCATCAAGGTTATCAAGAATGAAGTCTAATACCATACTTCAATGATAAAAATGCCTCCTATATGAAAGCAAAGAGCAAAAAACAAATATTGAAACCAATCATTTACTTGGAAAATATTTATCTCCCAATTAGAGCTACATACCTCCATTGATCTTCAGGAAGAGCTATTCTCCATTCTTGAGAATGCTCCACCGTGTGCTTATTGCTCCAATCATGTTTTGTAGCTAGAGCATAGCTGATGAGAGAGCCAAAAAACAACCCCACATTGGTCCAAACTATGGGGGATAGTAGGTTTGGGTTTGTTTCAAAGATCTGGTATTTCTTAAAAAACCAATGGAATTCACTTTCAAATGTTTATCATTGGTACAAGGATAAGCCGAGACATCTTCATGTTAAGTATACAGGTTTGAATCCCGAACTGGACTTTTTGGATACGGGATAGTAAGAGCTATAGATTCTAGCCCAACTAACTTCGCAATATCTCTGCTGATGATAGTATAGTGGATGTTTTGTGCCTAGTTCTAGAAGGTTACGAGTTTGATACTGTTGTTTCCACTAGAGCGAGATACCATCTTTTTCCTTTTGTCTCTAACGATGTTATCCACATCAGATACCAATGCAAGATTACGACCACCACGTCCTAGAGAGACTCTCCTCCCAACCAAATGTATATAGCTCTCTCTAGGGGACTGCCTGCTTGGGTAGGTGGATACTAACCATCCATGTGTCGGCCATGTAACTACATGTGCACCAAGTGTCCCAATTAACTCGAGTTAACTCAAGTGGATGCTTCTAGAAGGCTCTAGATCTCTTTGGGCAAAATACTCTCCCCATGTCTCCCATGGGGATTGAACCAAAAACCTCCTCCTTCACATCCTTGAGTCTTAACCACTAGGCTAAGTGGATCACTTGGTTACAAGAGCAAATGACCTTCTAGTAAGTCTAGACTCGAGATCCTTGGTCATACACATGGGTGACCAAATGGTGTCTGATTTCAGATCTCTTTGAACCGGCTAGACCCTTGGATCATAGACTTACTTTATTACATAGAGGCTCAAGAGGAAGAGGCAGAGGAGAAAGACAAGGCAAGGGTAGATTCAACAAAAACAATGGTTACAATAACAACAACTACCAAGGAGGTTATAGAGGAAGGAGAGATTACAACAACTATGCAAATGATCAAAGTCAAGAAGAATCACTTTTTTTTATGAACATGACCATGAAGCAAGGTGAAGCAGATGAACATGTATTCTATATAGACTCAGGTTGCTTAAATCATGTAGTAGGGAATGTAGCTCTACTCTCAGACCTAGAGGATCCAAGGAATAGACATGAAGTCCAAACAAGAGATGACAAAAAGCATCCCGTGGAGAAGTTAGGCAATGTGAAGACTTCATATGGTAATATGAACCTATTGATAAAGGTATTGTATTGCCAAGTATCACCAAAAACCTGATAAGTGTAGGTCTGATTGTTGGAAAAAGATTACAAGTCAAATTCCAATGAATGGAGCATTTGTTGAGGATCCACATCAAGGATCCAAGAGGATAGCAAGAGGAGAAAATTTAGGTAGATTATTTACATTTGAACTCCAAGATTCTAGAAATATTGCATTGTTCAAACATGGTCGCCAAACTCTATGAGAGTTGGAAATTTGGCACAAGAGGTCTGCTCACATAGGTGAAAGAGATTTGAAGAAAATCAATAGGTATCAGAGTGTACTTGGTTTACCAAATATCTCCAAACAATACATGATCTACAAATGTAGTGCTTGTCAATTTGGTAAGTCTCACAGACAACCATTCACAAAGAAGGGATACATTCATGGATATCTATTGGAGTTAGTCCATACAGATGTATGGGGACCAAGCAAGGAACCTTCAATCTCTAGATCCATGTGTTATGTGTCACTCATTGATGATTGTATCAAATGGAAAATATTATACTTTATGAAGCATAACGATGAAGTGTTTTCATGTTTCAAGAAATATCTAGCACTTGTAGAAAATCAAATAGCAAAACCCTTGAAGAGACTAAGGTCGAGAGGAAGGGGAGAATATTTCTACTGTCATTTTGATTCTTATCTCCAAGAGAGAGGAATCAAAAGAGAGATTACAACCAGGTATTTTCCAGAACAAAATGAAGTGGTAGAAAGGAGAAATAGAACCATAGTGGAGGTTGCAAGGTCAATGCTAATTGAGAAGAAGCTACCAAATTACCTATGGGTAGAGGTTGTCTCTACAACCACATACTTGATAAATAGACTCTTGTCAAAAGCATTGGATGGGATGAAACCATATGAAGCATGGAATGGAAGAAGACCTAGCTTTCATCATTGCAAGATTTTTTAGTGCATAACATATGCACATATACCTTCACAAACGAGAGGAAAATTTGATCCAAAGGCAGAGAAATGCATCTTTATTGGCTATGAGCTTAATCAGAAAGGTTAAGGGCTATATAATCTAAGCAATAAAGGTTTCAATGTACGTAGAGATGTTGTGTTTGATGAAAAGAAATCCTAGTTTCAAGATGATTGTAGGAAAATCAAGCATCCCTACGATCTAGAGGAAGACTTTCCAACATTGTCAAAGAGGAATGAGCTTACACTTGAAGCATCTTATGATTCTGATGATGATCAAAAGACTCCAAGAATGGAAATAAATTCTTGGAAATCCAAAGGCAAAGCCAAAGTGAAGAAGATGAGATGTGGGAGAATCATCTTAACAAACTATAAGGAGGTCTACTAGAGAGAAAAGGATGCTAGAAAGGTATGGTTATGAAACTTTTTTATTCACTAAACACTCAATATATATAGCACAAGACTCAAACTCTCAAGAACCCTCTACATATGATGAAGCCAAGAAGAATATAGAATGGAGGAATGCCATGGAAGAAGAAATAGAAGTTCTACAAAAAAAATCAGACTTGGGAGTTGGTACCCAAGAAACCATCTATGAAGGTCATTAGCTCAGGGTGGATATACAAGATAAAGAAGAACTCTCATGGCTCAATCAACAAGTACAAAGCAAGTCTTCTAGCCAAAGAGTTTGCCCAAATCCAAGGCATTGATTATGAAAAGACATTCTCACCTGTGGCAAAAATGTCTACAATCAGAGTACTTATGAGTGTTGCATCTTCCAAGAATTGGAAGATTTATCAAATGGATGTTAAATTTGCTTTCTTAAGTTTTTCTATTTTAGAGGAGGTGTACATGGATCAACCTCCTTGTTTTGAAGTTCAATCATAACCTCAACGTGTGTGCAGGTTGAGGAAAGCCTTGTATGGCTTGAAGCAAGCTCTTAGAGCTTGGAGTCATAGACTTGTAACTTACTTGCAAGATAAAGGTTTTATTGCAAACAAGGTAGATCCTTCCCTCTTCACTAAGAGGAATCATTTAGATGAGATAATCCTTTGTGTATATGTGGATGATATAATCATTACAAGAAATGATGCAGATGGAATAAGGAGGGTCAAAGCTCAAATGAAGGAAGAAATGAAGATTAGTGATCTTGGTTTGCTCACATACTTCATAGGATTGGAAGTGGTATATACAAAGAAAGTTATGTTTCTCGCTCACAGGAAGTACATTCGAGACATGCTTTCTAAGTGCAAGATGGAAAATACAAAGATTGTAGGTACACCCATGGAGGTAAATATGAAATTAAGTGCTTATGAAGGTGAACTAATTGAAGACATAACTAGCTATCAGAGTTTAGTTGGAACCTTGAATTATGCTACTCTAACTAGAGTGGATAAATGTTATGGAGTAAGTGTGTTGAGTCAGTTCATGCACACTCCGAGGAGGCCTCACATGGAAGCAACCAAGAGAATCCTAAAGTATTTAAAGGTCACAATCAATGAACGGTTATACTATCCTTATACATCTGATATAGATACTAAACTCTTTTCTGATGTAGATTGGGCAGGATCCAAAGATGATAGGAGAAGCACATCTGGTTATCTTACTTTTGTAGGTACTAAGTTGATGTCATGGTCTTCAAAGAAGCAACCCACAGTTTCTCTTTCATCAACAGAAGCTGAATACAGTGGACTTGCAAATGCTACACAAGAAGCTATGTGGATTAGAACCCTATACTTTGATTAAGGGTCGAACACCTTAACTCCACATATATTTGGAGACAATATTAGTTCATTATATCTTGCTACTAAACCTATTTATCATGCCAGGACTAAACATATAGATGTTCATTATCATTATGTGAGAGAGAAGATTATGAATAAGGAGATACAACTCTCATATGTGTCAACTCATCAACAATGTGCAGATATGATGACAAAGGCATTGGATGGAAGCAAATTGAAAAGGTTCAAATCAATGATTGGATTGTAGGAGATCATGAATAATTAAAGACTCAAGCATCTTAGGCTTGAGGGGGAGCTCTTGGTGCAATTGGCAAGCCTAAGTGCTTTGCTAATTATTTAGGAGTACACATTCATCAATTACTTCACAACAAATAACCTCATGAGAACACATGCTTGTTAATTTGAGCATAGTTACTTTGGATAAATGTAAAAGTCAAAATAGAATGGAATCTTGTGAAGTTAGAAGAGTGAACCCACGAATTATTTGGTGAAGGAATCAAATCAACAAGTCCATAAAGTGTAGGATCACTTTTACTTGAGGAAAAATTCAAATTCAAACTTAGAATATGTGTATAAATACATACTTTTAGTCATGGGATAGAAGAGCTAATTCGAGAGATATTGAGCTACTTCAGTGAGTATACTTTGAGCTCACTTCATATATGAGTAGTCCACTACACTTCCTTTGTATCATATGTTCATTAGCATATCCATTTTGATACATTTCTTCAAGCACAGTTCTGTCTACTATCTACTGTTGCATCTTCTTCATTACAATGATCTTGTGGAATCAATTTCTCCATGTGTTCTCACTCATTTGCTATACTTTAACTTGGGATAGGTAGATTGAAGTGTTTTTGCCATATACATATCAGTTTTCATCAAGTTTTGTTTAGCAAATTTCAAGATATGAAGTAAGAAAGGTGACTTTGTCTACACACCTTCTAAATCCTAAAACATTGGGATGACCCCCCTAACTTGTTAGAATCATTTCTCAGTGTATAGTATAGTTAAATGGATGAGATAACTTTCCTTAGTTAGCTATGAACTCCAATTAGATATGTACAGAAGCTTTTTGGTCAAATCGTACCAATTTGTGAGCTTTGAGCATAATATTGAGCACTTCTATTCCAAAAATAGAAGGTTCTTCCATTTCTTGCATATGTAAGCTATCTATTTTGATGCAAACATTCGGAAATGATGTTCCAAAGGCCTTTGTCATTCCAAATGCATTATTGTGAAGCTAAAGGAGTATACTAAGCATCCTTAGAGTTAGACTAGCAGGTGTAAAGCGTGTTTTGTGCTGCACCATCTCATCTCTAGAACCTATCTCGCCATCTCCTCACACTTATGCATCCATATTTTGAACCTAAGAAAATAATTGTCACCCTGAATTGGAAACTAAAAAATGTTCAAGAGCTTTTAGAGTAACTTGATGAGGTTTCTCCACAATTTATATTCTCAATCTTTTTTGGGTTTTCAATTATGGCAATTAGTTTAAGTTCATAGTGCCTTTTTTAATTGCTTTACATCATGCATTAAGGTTAGATTATATACATCACATAAGTTTTTACTAAACAATAACAATGATTACATCTTAAGAAAGTGGATAGACATAGAAGGAAAAAAAAAGATCGAATAAAGGCCACATATTTCACGTCAGAGATAAATACATCTAATATAGCATTTGAGATAATAAGTATCAAAACGAAAAAGGTTGGAGGAGACATGAGACATGGCGGATTCATGTGATTAGGGCCATCGGAGGTTCTCTAATCGCCCCAAATGCTTGGACTATTCATGTCTTGTTTCTCCTCCAAATACATGTACACTAAGCATTTAGAAACATAAATCAATAAGAAGGTATTCATAACCCTCAAGAAAAGCTAGTAAACACCTAACAACTGTTTTGAATGAACACCAGTTTAGAGATAAATAGATCTCCTTAATGTTAGAAAAAACACTTAAATCTTCCTCAGCTTCAAAAAACTATAAGGACACCAAGATATAGAAGTATACACCAAGATATAGATGTAGAAACAATGATTTCAACTTAGAAACAACCATTACATATATACTATCTTTAGGATCAAGATAGTTTTGCAAACATACAAGAGCTTCTATTTGCCATCTCATATTCACAAATGAGCTTGTGCACATCAAAGAGAAAAGCTTGAAGATGTCTTTTACCACTCTCATGAAGGAAACATGGGGATGAGATATCCCACTAACTTTTGTGTTGATTTTCCATGGTGACTTGAAATGATATCTGATCCTTTTCTTGGTATGGGTCTGTTGAAGCTCAAGGTCAAGGACAAAGCATGGAAGCACATCAAAGAAGTGGACATAGAAGAAGAGAGAGCAAGTAGGGAGCTCCAAGGAGTGTATGTCAATTTTTCACAAGAATTCCCTACAAAAATAGTGATTTTCATCACTAAAAGCCATTGTAAATACCATTTTCTATTTTGGTAACTCCATTTTGTGCAAGCCGAGGAGTCCTCGAGCTTGAGGAGTATTAGAAGTACCATCATACCAATTTTCATAATTTTTAGACTCCATTTGAGCCTTCAAATAAGCCCTAGAACCTAATTTTTAACTAGGCCGGACACTAGGTCTGGACAGGGCCAAAACTAGTCAAAAAACTATAAAAAGAGCTAGAGAGCTCATTTTTGGGGTTGGCTTGTTAGAGAATAGAGCTTTTGTAAGAGAACTCGTTTGCAATAGAAGCTTTCCATTGTTCCTTGCTTTGATCTTGCTTTGCGCGCGTGTGTGTGTCTGTGTGTGCATGCTTGTGTGCTTTCACTCACACACTTGTGCCTTCACTTGCTCATGGTCTTCATACCGGTCCTCACGTCTCCACGGATTGACAAGTAAAGGAGGTGGTGCTTACGCTTGAGCTACAGGGTCTTTTGACAACCAATTTGGTTCTCTGTATTTGTGTTTTCATCCTCATTTCTTTGGTTTTTTTATAGAAGATACCCCTTGATCTTACTCTTCATTTGTGTAAATCTTTCTAGAAGTCTACTTTTTCCTAGCCATGATCTACCTAAAACAAGGATAAAAACGAGTCTTCTTTGCTTAAATGAAATGAAAGGATAGAATAAATGCAAAAGTAGGAGGAGATAAAAGACATTACCAATTCAAGTGATTGTTGAGATATCAAGCTCAACATGTGATGATCCAAGATAACACGTATCACTTTTTCATTTCTATGACATGTATAGTGGCCACATCGATTTATGTCAGGGACACTTCATCTTTATTAGATTTATCTACTGAGAGTGATGACACATTTCTTTCTTACCAGCTCACTCATTCACGGACATTAGTTTTTTCCTTATGTATTGGTCTTTATATATTGCACTTGTTGTATTCTTGTTTTTTAGGTCATTCTTGTACATTCCTTTTATGTAATAGAAGAAGAAGAAGATCATTCTTCCTTGCCTCAATCTATGTGTGTGCTTCTCCTTGATTGTGAGATTGTGTGTGTGAGCTCTCTTCCTTATCTCCTTCCTCGTGACATGGTATCAGAGCTAGTGTGCCTATAGAGAGCTCGTGGAGAAGGCCGACGATGAAGAGTATGCGAGAAGGCATGGAGAAAGCGCGATTCACAGAAAGCCTCAGATTGCTACGAAAATTGGCATGAAGATAGAAGATCTCAAAATATTTTTGAGAGTTATTCCTTTAGGGTCACTTGTTTTTGTCAGATCGAAGTTTTGGATCCATCTCGACCTCTATTTTGAGTCCGCAAGGTGGGGCCCAAGGAAAAACCAGGTCAGTTTTCAAAATTGTAACTTGTGTCATGTTTGACAATGCACATATATTCTAGATCTAGAATTTTAAGAGATTCGGTGTATTGTTGATACACGAAAACTATGCTTTTCTAATATCGAACTGTCACATCATAGTGCAACAGTGTTCGAGTAGAAGTGCTACTTGTAGTGTTTTGCAGTGTTGTGAATAGCTACAAAAATGGCAAACACAGATGGAATGAATCACCTTATGAGCGATAAGCTAGACAATATCAAATTCCATGCTTGGAGATTGAGGATGACAAATTTCCTGATGGGAAAAGGTTACTCGACGTATATCAAAGGAGAGAATGAAAACACTCTGTAGTTACTAGAGAGAAATCAGATTGCAGACCAGTTAAGAACGTATGAAGAATGGAATCAAGGAGCAAGAAAGGTAATGTATTGGCTATCTGATAGCATACATGCTAGCATGATTGGGCACATATAGGATGCCAAGACTTTGCAAGAGGCTTTGAACAGTTTGGTCACATTGTATGAGACCATTACAAAGGCATGAAAATTGCAACTCAAGAACCAGCTATATACACTAGAGAAAAAGGACATGTGAGTAAGTGACTACACTTTGAAAATCAAAAGCATATGTGACTCACTCGCATCTATTGGCATGAATGTAGATGATGATTATAAGGTGGAAGTGTGCCTTTGTGGTTCAGGAGTTGCATATAAGAAATTCTTAACTTCTATACAGACGAGGGAAAATATTTCGCATTTTGCTGATCAAGTATCTATACTAATTATTGAAGAAAAGGATCTTGGTGAGGATTCAAACTCCCAAGGAAAACCCAATTCTGAGTAGGTATTCTACTCTAGAACAGGAAGAGGTAGAGGCAAAGGCTTCAGAAGTAGAAGAGGACACAATAACCAAGACCAAGGTCAACAATAGAATCATGCAGGAGGAAGAGGACAGTTTCTAGGCAGAGGGAGCCAAAGAGGTCACAAAAAGTTCCAAAGAAATGATTTAGGTAATGATAGTAAAGGATGCTAGAATTGTGGTAAACCTGAACACTTTGAACGTGATTGCAGGTTGAAGAATCAAAATAACAAAAGGTAGCAAAAACAACTATGCATCCATAAGTGTAGATGATTTTGATAAGTTGTTCAACATCACATGATGAATATGATGTCTATTTGTGTTTCAAAATCGAATAATAATTTCTGGTATGTCGACTCAGGTGCTTCAAATCACATGAACAGTCATGTTGAATGATTTAGTACTTTTCCGAAATTATCAGTTCCCAAATATGTTGAAATTGGTGATGACAAATCACACCCTATTGAGCATACAAGAAACATAGCACTATCTATGGAGGAGAAAAAGGCAAAACATCTTGCTGATGTGTTGCATGTTCCAAATATAACAAAGAATTTGGTTTCTATTGGACAAATGGTTGACCAGGGATTACAAGTCAGGTTCAATGCCAATGGATTATATGTAGAAGAGTACAAAGAGGATGGAAGATTGATTACCAAAGAAAACAAAGTGGGTAGGATGTTCATTTTAAATGTGGAAATTCTTAAAATGAATGCAGCCATGTTTGCAAAATGTGTAGGAGTTATTGCTGATACACAGATATGTCATAAATGAATTGGACATGCAAATTTGCAAAGGCAAAAATTGATGCAATTAATGGACTACCAAATGGAGATTGTCAATGGCATACCAAATTTCAAGGTTGCAAAAATGCAAAAGGTATGTGCAGCATGTCAATTTTGTTAACAGTCAAGGGCATCATTTTTGCATGACAAGCATGTTAGTGAGAATGTGCTAGAAATAGTACATACAGATGTTTGGGGATCCTACAAAGACCACATATATCGTTGGTTGTAGAATTTATGTTACTTTCATTGATGACCATACAAAAAAACTATGGGTATATTTCATGAAAGAGAAGAGTGAGGTGTTCACTCACTTCTAGAATTTTAAAGCTATGGTGGAAAAGAAGACATGGAAGTATATTCATACATTGAGATCTAATGGAGGAGGTGAATACATGTCAAATACATTCAATAAATTTCTTAAAAGTCATGGAATTTGACATCAGTTTTCATGCAAGTACACACCACAAAAAAATGGTGTTGTTGAATGCAAAAATAGACATATTGCAAAAATAGCAAGAGCCTTGATGGCTGAGAAGAATATGACTCATTGCTATTGGGCAGAAGCTATGCATATTGTTGTATATATCATGAACAAAACTCGGACTGTTGTTGTAAATCAAGTTACACCTGAAGAGAAGTTTATAGGTGAAAAGCCAAACCTATCACATATGAAAGTATTTGGTTGTACTGCATATGTACATGTTCCAGATGAGTTGAGGATGAAGCTTGATCCAAAAGCAGAAAAATGCATCTTCATTGGATACTCCCTTAAACAAAAGGGATACAAATGTTATAACCCACTCACATGATACGTGAAGGTGAGCACAGATGTGATATTTGATGAAATGTGAAGCTTCTATGCACATGTCAAAGATGTGCTTAATCTTGAATCAAATGACAAAGAAAATGCTAAAACATTGAATGCAAAATCCCAAGTTTTGAGTGGACCAGATGCATCACCAAGCAATAGTTCCAACTGACATCCATGGAGTGGAAGATTGCATGGATATTTCAGTCCAGCGAATTCCTCAAATACATCCAAGAAAGGTAAAGAAAAGATTTCCGTTGGTAGTAAAACATGTGCAGGTTTTGAAGACGTTGATGGAGATTAAAGTGGTTCAGAAAAGAGTCTTGATGAGGAACTTGGATTGCCCTCTGTGAAGACTCTAGAAGTAAGAAACGCACATGCAAATGATACAAGGAGAAGTGACCCAAGACCAAGAAGATCTGGGAGGATGTGGAATTTAGTGCAATGATTGGCATATGATAGTTACATGGCTCAACATTGTGCCTACATGACAAAGGCAATACAAGATGCTAAACCCTCTTGTTTTGAAGATGCAATTGGAAATGCCGATTGGGAAAAAGATATGGATGAGGAGATGGCTACACTTTATGGAAACGATACATGGAAGCTGGTTCCATTGCCCCAAGGAAAGAAACCCATAGGCTGCAAGCGGGTTTATAAGGTAAAGCACAATGCTGATGGTAGAATAAGTAGGTACAAAGCATGATTGGTAGCAAAAGGATATGCACAAACATATGGAATTGATTATGAGGAAACATTCAACCCTATAGCTAAAACTTCTATTGTCAAAACACTTGTTGCATTAGCTACAGCAAAAGGATGGACGTTGCATCAGATGGATGTGAAGAATGCTTTTCTATATGGTGAGTTATAGGAAGAAGTATACATGGGCCAGCCACAAGGATATGGAGATTCACAACATCGAGAATATGTTTGTAGATTGCAAAAGGCTTTGTATGGGCTTAAACAAGCTCCTCATGCATGGCATGCAAGGATTACTGAGTACTTAACCACCATTGGGTTTTCTATGTATGATGTAGATCATTCACTATATGCAAGGAAGGGTGATGATGGCATCACAATTGTGGCTATTTATGTTGATGTCTTGATTGTAGGTGGTGATAATGAAGAAAGAATTAAGGAGGTAAAGCAACTTCTTATGTAGGATTTTGACATGCAAGATCTTGGTGTGGTGCACTATTTCTTGGGCATTGAGTTTATACATACAAAAACAGGTATATGGATGTCCCAAAGGCAATATGCCTTGAATATGCTGCAAAAGTATGGTATGGCTGATTTTAATCCAATTTCTATGCCATTAGATCAAAATTTGAAGTTAGATACTACATCAGGTGAAGCTTTGGAGAACGCTACTATATACACAAAAATTGTGGGAAGTTTGATATATCTCACAATTACGAGGCCTGATCTTAGCTACATTGTTGGACTTGAAAGTCCATTTATGCAAGTTCCCACGAATCTACATTTTGATGCTCTAAGGTACACTCTACATTATGTGAGTGCTACGTTGGATTATGCATTGTTTTATGAAGCTGGTGTAGATTTGCAAGTTCATGGATACTCCGATGGAGATTGGGCTAGTAGCATTTCAGATAGAAGATCTACTAGTGGCTTTCTATTCTCACTTGGGAGTGCAACTATTACATGGAGCAGCAAGAAGCAACCCACTGTTGCTTTATTGAGTACAAAGGTTGAGTATAGAGGTGTTGAAATGGAAGCATGTGAGGCATCATGACTAGAGATGGTACTTGCAGATTTAGGTGTGGAAGTGCAAAAGCCTATCACCATCTATTGTGATAATCTTAGCAGCATGCAATTAGCATGGGACCCTATTTATCATGTGAGAATAAAGCATATCGAGGTACATTATTACTGCATCAGAGAGAAGGTATTAGCAGGTGATATTGATCTTGTTTATGTGAGAACAGATGAGTAGGTTGCTGATATTTTCACTAAAGCACTTGGAGCAGAATAGCTTAAGAAGTTTTGAAAGATGCTTGGATTAGAGGACATGGCATTGATCTTGAGGGGGAGTGTTGCGATATTAAGCTCAACATGTGATGATCCAGGATAACACGTATGACCTTTTTATTTCTCTAATTTGTATAGTGGTCATGATGGTATATGTGAGGGACACGTCATTGAGCTTTATTAGATTTATCTACCGAGAGTGATGGCACATTCGTTTCATGCCAACTCACTCATTCGTGGACATTAGGTTTTTCCTTATGTATTGGTCTTTATATATTGCACTTGTTGTATTCTTGTTTTTTAGGTCATTCTTGTACATTCCTTTTATGTAATAGAAGAAGAAGAAGATCATTCTTCCTTGCCTCAATCTGTGTGTGTGCTTCTCCTTGATTGTGAGATTGTGTGTGTGAGCTCTGTTCCTTATATCTTTCCTCGTGACATGAACAACATAACGAAGAAGAAGAAGGACAAGAAGCTTGGAGTAGAACACAACATAGAATGTATTACTGAGTGAATGTACAAAAAGAAACTAACCCATAAGGGTTACGGGAATATATGCAAACAATGAAAAAATCCTCCTAAAGAAAGAAAAAAGTTCCTTTGCAATCCTAAGTGTGTTCACACTTATCACTACAAAAATATATTAACAATTCCTCCCCTACGAATGATGCGCTGAACAAGGATCTCCCACTCAAAAAGGAAGTGTTAAGCTATGCAGATAGAGATCAATCCACAAAAGGAGTAAGTCTAAAGCCTTCCCAAAGGCTTCAAACTTCTCCCTAGATAGAACATTTGTGAAAAGGTCTTCAACATTATCTTATGTGGGCACATAAGCAAAACTAATCTCTCCAATAGAGAACCTCTCCTTGACATAATGATAGTGCACCTCAAAGTGCTTTGTGCGAGCATGGAACATAGGGTTCCTCACAACCACCAATATGCTCTAACTGTGAGTGAAGATGTTGGTGGCAAAAGATTGACCAACACCCAAATCAGCCAAAAGGCATTTGAGGCACACACACTTAATGATCATTGTGAAAGCTACCCTATACTCAACCTCAAAACTAGAAGTGGCCATAGTAGGTTGCTTCTTGCTCAACCAAGATATGCATGAGCTACCAAGTATGAAGCAAAAGCCATTGGTGGATACACGAGCATCATAGCAGCAAGCCTAGTCCACAATAGTAATCCACCCTTGGGATAAAACAATCCAAATAGTTGGGTACCACTCAAGTAGTGAAAGATGTGCTTAAGGGCCTGCCAGTCTTTGACAATTGGGCAATGCAAAAAATTTCTCATCTCACATACAAAAAATTGAATATCAAGACACGTTATGCATAAGTAAATGAAGCATCCAACAGCCTCCTAATAGAGAAGAACATCAAATGCATCTCCAACACCATGAAGACTCAATCATGAACCTATTTCCATGGGAGTGGCAATAGGTTAGAAATCATCATAGCCAAAATGCTACAATAATGTGTCAATATATGTGTGTGTGTATGTATGTATGTATATATATATATATACATATATATATACTGACACAAATATATTCACCCATCAACTTGCATAGATTGAATTCCTTAATAATGATGCAAATGCCCCATATCTGCCATCTCAAAAGAGGCATGTAAATAACCCTTAAACTAATCAATATGCTTCTCATTAGGACTAGTGAGCAGCATGTCAACAACATATACAACAATGATTAGAAGTACATCATCTACATGGTTAACATAAAAGGTGGTTTCAATAAGAATGTTCTCTAAACTATGTGCAATCAAGTAGGCATGTATCTTTTTAGACCAAGCACATGGTGTTTGTTTCAAACCACATAATGCCTTTTTCAACCTACACACTTTGTTTTCATGAAATTTATGTACAAAACCATAGGGCTAAAATACATACACTTCTTTGTGCAAGTCACCATTTAGAAATGAAGTTTTAATAACCAACTGATGTACACAACAATGACGAGCTACAAGTGCACAAATGCTACAAATAGTGTCACTCCACATGTGGAAGCAGAGGATTCTCTCTTTAGCATAACCTTTGGCAACAAGCCTCACTTTATACATGTCAATTGTTCCATTAGGCTTACATTGAATCTTGTATACCCATTTAGTGCCAATGGCCTTTTTTCCAAGATGCAAATTACATAAAGACCAAGTACCATTCTTCATAATAGCATCACATTCTAATTGCATAACAACCATTCAATTTTTTGAGTTTTGTGCTTCATCAAAAGAAATAGGCTCATTCTCATCTCAAAGACTAGAGATATCCATTGCATAGAAATTTGATGCAAAGGAATCACTATGAGGCCCTGAACGAGTACAATATAACAATGGTGCATCTAATTTTCTATCTCTTAAAGTCTCCACTAACCATTTAGTCATAGTTTTGCCCTCCTCTATTTCACTACTTTCATCAAAAAGTGCATCATGTAAATCTGCATAAAGAATAAAATGATCACATCATTATTTGAAACCTCTAAAGCCTGAGAAGTTGCCTCATTTGGACCATCACTAGATTTCCACCTATAAAAAGAGGTAGAAAACTCTCGTACACATTTTTAGAGCTCATTGAAGTCTCCTTGGTACATGAAAGTATTGGATGAATTTCATCTTCCACAAAAACAATGTTATGACTAACCAAATTGCGTTTTGTAGATGGTACATATTTTCTTTCAAAACAACACCCAATAAAAACACATTTCACTGCTTTATCATTGAGTTTCCTATGTTAGACAATTAAAGACACACTGATGAGCCATAGAAGTCGTGCAACCATGCCAATCCTCATATGGAGTGATCAAGTAGTGCTTTTTTGGGACACTTGTTAAGTACATATGCTACACACATTAATGAATGTGCTAGACAATTAAAGACACACTGATGAGCAATAGATGTCCTGCAACCATGCCAATCCTCATATGGAGTGATCAAGTAGTGCTTTTTTGGGACACTTGTTAAGTACATATGCTACACACATTATAGCCTCAAGCCAGAAGCTAGTCTGGCTTTTGACCATAAACCTTGCCATCTCCATGAGAGACCTATTCTTTCTTTCAACAAATCCATTTAGTTGAGGTGTATAGGGAATTGTGCAGTAATGTTTTTTCCCACGCTCTGCCAGAAATGTGTTACAATCATAAGACATGTATTCCCTCCCTTTGATTAGATTGGAGGGTACCCAATTTACATGTTGACATATTTTCAGCCATAACTAGAAACTATTTGAAGCACATAAACACTTTTGACTTTGCTTTCAATGGATACATCCATGCATGCCTAGAGAAATAATCAATAAAAGTTAAAAAGTAAAGGTAGTTTCCAAAAAGTGTATAGGACCACAAACATCATTATGAACAAACTGAAATTTATGAAAAACTCAAACTGAACCATCTTTTGGGAAGGAGCAATGTTGCATTTTCCCCAAAATGCAACCTTCATAGACATGTCTACAAGATGGCTCAAGTTTGGGTTGAGACATTTCAGATTTATGAAGGCATAGAAAACGAGCACAATTCAGATGAACAAAGCATGCATGCCAAAGCTTTATCTTAAGTAGCTTGAGAATCTTGAACTACACATGCTGAATCATTCATAGTCTTTGCATAGTCTATGAGATTATACATTGTTAGAAATGTACAAGCTCAAATGTGTGTGAATCAAGGCTTAACTCAAGTGCCACATCATTCCACTTTTTGGGAAAGTCTACAACCACTTTTCCAATACTTTTTTAGCTCACGATCATTTTATAAGCAATAGCTTGGAAGAAAGTCATGGCCTCCTCAAGTCTCATTTGTGCACTTTTAGGCTCTTATTGGGAGTGTATACTCTAGGTCTAAGCTAGCCCCTAGCTAAGCTAACCCCCTGCTTGCTGAAGTTTTCACTTTGGTTGAGATCTTGTATCACCTATATCTCTTTGTGTAGTTGTCTGTTTCATGCACAAGATAGCTGGTCTTAAAGCTCTTGTTGTAAGATTTCTTTTGAATATAATCTTAGTATCAAGTGTTCATTGTACTTTTGTATATTGATCTTGAAATCACTCCGGTCTATCTCTACACATTCCCCATCATGTGTGTGAAGAGGTACACATAAGTGTAAGCTATCTATTTGGGCAGTTTTGGTCTATCTTGTGCGAGGAGGTTGACATAGGTCAAATTCTCCAAATTGCATGATCTATAGCTTGTTGGAAATCCTAGAAAGTATTTTTTTACTATGAAAAAAATTCATAAGTTCAATTCTCATATCTAGAGAGCAATTCAATGTTTGGTGGACTATGGTAGTGAACTATTTGGTCCGAGGAAGGGCCTATCGTTCTTCTGCTAAAACTAGGAGTGGATATACTCCATCAGTGGTACCAGAGCTCATCATTGAGCATTGAGGACATCAAGAGGAGGCCTTGAAGTTTCTTGAGAGCCAAGGATTGAAATAAAGACCAACAAGATTTGAAGAAGGATTTGAAGCAAGGGGGAGCTTCTATCATCATGGAAAGTTCACGACAAGTGGAGACTCTTGTGGGAAGGTAACATATCATTCTTTCTCACATCTATCACAATCCAAGGAGGGATTAGGAGCAACTTTATAGTCTCATACATAATGGTAGACTATAATACTCAGATTGAGAAGCTTGAAAAGAGCAAATCGCAACCTTGGAAGTTTAGAATCTCTAACTTCCTCATGGGAAAGGGTCTTTGGGGGTTGGTTAGTGGTACTGAGGTGAAGCCGTACATAGATCCACATACACCTACTAAGAATAAAAGGAGATCCATTAGAAAGTGAGAAGAAAGGGATAGGAGAGTGATCTTCATTCTATCTCAACACATAAACAACTCCATGATAGGTCATATCCAAGACCTAGATACATCTAAGAAGGTTTGGGAGTTGGTGTAGCTCAAGCGTAAGCACCACCTCCTTTACTTGTCAATCCGCAGAGATGTGAGGACCGGTATGAAGACCACGAGCAAGTGAAGGCACAAATGTGTGAGTGAAAGCACACAAACATGCACACACATACACACACGCGCGCACAAAGTAAGATCAAAGAGAGGAACAATGGAAAGCTTTGTTTGCAAAAGATTTCTCTTACAAAGCTCTATTCTCTAAACAAGCTAACCTCAAAAATGAGCTCTCTAGCTCTTTATATAGTTTTTTGAGTAGTTTTGGCCGTGTCCAGACGTAGTGTCCGGCCTAGTTAAAAATTAGGTTCCAGGACTTATTTGAGGGCTCAAACGAAGTCTAAAAATTATGAAAATTGGTACGATGGTAATTCTAATACTCCTCAAGCTCAAGGACTCCTTGGCTTGAACAAAATGGAGTTATAAAAATAGAAAATGGTATTTACAATGGTTTTTAGTGATGAAAATCACCATTTTTGTAGGGAATTCTTCTGAAAAGTTGACATGTACTTCTTGAAGCTCCCTACTTGCTCCTTCTTCTTGTGTGTCCACCTCTTAGATGTGTTCCTATGCTTTTTCCTTGACCTTGAGCTTCAACACTCCCCCCCCTCTCAAGTTTGTCGTCCCTGACAGACCCATGTTGTAGTGGTTGTTCCAAGTAGTGCCTTGAGAGGGAGTGTCCCTTTTGTATGAACAAAAGTCTTCTGGCTTCCAGATGTGTCTGGTTCTTCATCTATCACTGTGAGTCTTTACAAGTTGTAGTCTCTTGGTATGTGCTTCTTCCTTGGATTCCAGCATGACTGTGTCTTTGTGAGTTTCCGTTGATGTTTTCTAGATCTTCCACAGTTGATGTTCATAGTAGTCATGCCAAGTACTCATAACCCATATTGAGTGATGGGTAAGTGTGTTCGTGCATGGGTTGAGAAAAATATGTGCCTTGTGCATGGCCTTGTAATGTAGTGTTAGCCGTGAGGCTACAGACTCTGATTCGGACGCCGAATACTTAAGAATGTGGGCGTCCCCGACTCTCTATTCTTCCGTGTGCAGGTTAGCTGGTTGATCTGATTACTTCTACCGTGATAATTAAAAGTAATTTAACTCTTAGCCACGTGGGTTCTTGGGAGTGGTAGGGGTCTGTTAGACAGAGGCCCTATACTATTTTCCTAGCTTCTTACACAAGCATAAATGCTCTCTCGCGTCTTAGCTCAGTACTCAACTCTGAACAACTGAAACTGTTCGGTGTACTGGACTTAGAATTCCCGAACTAATCCTGCTATAGTGATTTGAGCAGTAGTCGGGTGACTTGTGTCCAATAGAATAATCTACTTCAGTAAACGAAGATCACCTAATACGTACTTCTTCAGAACAGACAGGTATACCAAACACACATATATACCCTGAAGTTATGCAACTCATCGTATGCCAACCTCGAGCAACAAATTTCCTGACAACGATCGACTAGTCACAGACTTAACAATGTCCTACTCGCACCCCGACCATTACAGATACTAGTCTTCCTGTGATCGGATTCAACAGTGAACGCAGACTACTGTATCGAGCTTGGTCACTTACAAAAAATGTTAACGCACAAACAGTTCGGGGTTGCTTTTCACATTCACTTGTTCAGCAGACAGACTGACAAACAACACACTGCCACTTAATAACACTCAGGGACACACTCAACCATTACCGAACAGATTCGTACACAAGATTACCAATTCGTAACTCTGCACTACAGTGCGTATAAACGACTAGATGGAGCACGGAACAGAACAGAACATAGTAGGGTTAATCTTCTCAACGACATACGCACTTCAAACAGTACGCTTACAATTCCCCAAACGGGCTCTCGGCCACTCTTTTCTCATTGCCTTATATAGAAGATTTTTTTAGAAGGATGCGCGAATCTTTAGTTACCTGCGCGTTTCCCGAAAGGTTCTTTTACATTTAAGATGCCTGTCCTAGTACATTTGTCCTTATTCGGCGGCCGTCTAACACTGGCACGCACGGTGGACTCAAACCCGCAGGTTCCTATGGTTCTGCTACGAGTCCTTCTAAATACATGTTTCGGGCGAGCCTAAACGTTCAGGTGATTTTCTTTTTAATGGTTTCTATCATCTTAACTAAAGTAGTCGGTTCTAATAACTGAGCATTTGTTCTAACGGAGCTAATAGCTATGGCTTGGGTTAACAAAATTTTGGCCTGGGTCTGTAAGAAGGCCTCTTGTAAATAGAATTCGTTGGATAATGCAGCGTCCCAGGATGTCTTTATTTCGGTGACTTGCTTCTGCATATCAATAACTCGATCCTTCTGATTTCGCAACTAGTTATCTAGTCGCTTGAGTTGCTGGTTTTGAAATTCGATAGTTTTGTAGTATGCATCTCGTTCTCTGCGAGCATTTGCTAGATCCTTTTGGTATTTGGCTTCCCTGGTTAATTGGTGTCTTACAATTCGGTTGACCTCCTCCGCGCATTCTTGGGCTCTTCGTAGCTCGTCTTTGACTTGTTCTGCTTCTCTCTGTTGGTCCTGATTTTTCTGGATGGTTTCCAGCAATTGGGCCTTCGTTTCTTCGACCGATTCCTCGAGAGATGAGCTGATATCTTCTTTTTCCTGTAGTGCGGTCTTCAATTCCCGGATTTCTTCGTGCGCTGCGTGTAATAGCTGGTCTTTGGTGGCAAGCTGCTCCAGTGCTGCATCCCTTTGCTGTATCAAGGCCTGTTGTGCCGAAAACTGTGCTTGGAGGTCTGCTAATTGCGTCTGTAATTGATGATTCTCTTCTTTTACGGCATCGATTTCTTCTTGGAGAGGGATGATGTCGGCTTCCAAGAGGTCGACTTTGTGTTGTAGGTCTTGCCGAATGGTATTTGCGACCTCACTAAGCTGTACTGGAAGTTGTTGAGAGAGGGAAATAAGTAATTGGCCCATGGTAGCAAGCTCGGAAAAGACCGGAACGGAGGAGAGGAGAAGGGGATGTTGTGGTTGCGTAGAGGTTTGGGTATTGATTTGGGGGGATGTCAGGGGTGAATAATTGAGGGAGGATGAAGAGGATTCGGAAAATGGCGGGGGAAGAGGGTTGACTGGTGGTGATCGAGTAGATTCGGTATTGTTGATGTGGGCGATAGTGGATTCGACGGCCTTTAACAGGGTGTTGAGAGCTTCCTCCACAGCTTGGTGCTTGTCGTCCTGGTGTTCTGATGCTTCTTCGGTTGAGGTAGTCGCTGTTGGCGTTGGATTCTGCTGGTCGTGTTGGTCGGCCGATGGTTCATTGTGTATGGAAGTGGTTGTGTCGTGGAAGGTTTCTTCTTGGTTTTGGTTGTCTTTAGCGTTTTCTTGATCCTTTCCAGCGGAACCTTGTGCTTCACTTTCTGATGAACTGATTCAGATCCTTTTGCTGCGGAATAACTGGTTGATTTCTTCGTCTTCTTCTTCATCGTCTTCTAGTGGTTGAACTGATTCTTCGTGTCGTAAGACTGGTCCTCGGGGTGGTGGTTGTGCGGCAAGAATGGCTGGAAAAAAGGAAGGATAGGATATGGGGGAGGCGAGAGCGTGGGGTGTTTCCTTTGTTTACCTGCTTTACTATAGCTGCGCACTCTTTGTGGATTCTCTAAAAAAAGTAGGAGGCGAAATTGACTGGTTCACGCGCAGCTAAATCTAGGGTGGAATAAAATGGGCATGAGATGCCGTAGGTGCGCTTTTGAAGATTGAGTATGGCGACTAAGAATTGCAGGGCGGATCGTTCGGGTTCAGGACGGCAGAGAATAGCGTACTCGTTGGAGGAAGAGCAGGGGAATAGTTCGGTCATGCGGGCGAGGGGGATACTGGGGCCATTTTCTCGGCCTTGTGTGGTGAGGCGGAAAGCTTCAGAAAAGGCTGGGAAGGTGATGACGGTTCTGGAGGGTAGCGAAGGAAAAACCTATTGGCGTTCGGTGGCGGGGGACTGGGCAATGGCAGAGATGATTTGCGCGAAGAAGGGATGGGCTTCCACTGAGTGCCAGGGCAACTCAGCGAAGTTGGCCAACCCTCTGCAACGCTGGTATTCACCTACCTCGGTAGGGATACCATCGCTGAAGGCAGTATAATTGGCTAATGCTTCCATGGCGTTTGCTGATACAGACTATGAACACGAATACAAGAGCACAAGGGGTCGCACAGAACACTAACACTCAACATAGTAGCGATTTTTGGCGCTGCCGAAAGGGTTAAATAGGAACAATATGGTGGGGTGGGAAAGGGGGTTGGGTATCATTGTGCGGTGCGGGAATGATACTGTTTGCATGCTGGCATGCGTGCTTGAGTGACTGGTAAAGGGGGCGGCTGGTAACATAAAGTTTTTTCAAAACACGGCTATTTATAAAAAGAAGAAAGAAAACAAGGAAAGATTAAACAAAACGCAGTCCACCGCCGAAAAATTTAATGCGGGCTAGTGGCGTGATGATATGGCCGCAGCTTCGACCCATTGATTACTTTGGGAAGTGGATTTCCGGTCAACGTAGTCAACCGAAAAGTCGCCGGACCAACTTGTTTTGAGATTTTGAAAGGGCCGAACCATCGTAGTTTGAACTTTCCTGCTGCTCTATCCGACTTTGCGTTGTAGAAGAGTACGAACTGACCTACCGAAAAGATTGGAGTTTTCAAATATCAATCGTGTGTCTTGGCTTGCCTTAGTTGTACTTCACGCATGGTTAAAAAGCTGAGCCATCGGTGCTCATCAAGTTCTCTGAGTGCATCCATTCGTGCTGTCAACGAATCTTCCGGTAGCATCTTCTGAGTGATTGCTACACGCAGACTTAGGATGACTACTTCCAGGGGTGCTATTGCTTCTAAGCCATAAGCTAGTTTGAAAGGTATCAAGCCTGTTGTTACCTTATATGTAGTTCGGTATGCCCATAATACTGCAGGTAGTAGTTGATCCCATCTTTTCAGTGCTTCCATGATTAGTTTCCGGAGGATATTCAACAATGATTTGTTTGTACTTTCGGCCAAACCATTGGCACGAGGGTAATACGGAGAGCTGAGTTTGTGTGTCACCTGGAATGATTGGGTGAGTGCCTTCATTAATTGATTTACAAGGTGAGTACCTTGATCTGTCACTAATTCGAGTGGTAAGCCAAATCGTGGGAAGACATCATTTAGCAGACATTTTGCTACTGCAACCGCTGTAGCAGACCGTAAAGCCCAAGCTTCTACCCATCTCGTCGCGTAGTCTGTACAGGTTAGTATGTATCTATTGTTACTGAAGACTACTGGAGGTGTGATTGGAACGATAAAATCTAATCCCCATTTCTGAAATGGTTCGAGTGGCATAATAGGCTGCAAGGGAAAGAAGTGTTGTTGCAGTGGTTGTCCAGACCTTTGACAGTTATCGTAGTGTTTGACAAATTGGGCCACATCTCTGTACATAGTTGGCCACCAGAGACCTCCTTGCAGAATTTTTCGGTGAGTCAAATCTGTGGCAAAGTGACCACCAGTAGGGGTCGAGTGAGCCATCGTGATGACTGAGTTAATTTCATGCGGAGGGACACAACGAAGTAGGATTCCGGTGTGATCTACATAATATAGTTCTCCAGCAACTAACCGGAATCGGCGACTAAGGACTGCAATTTTCCTTCGGACTGGTTTGGCTGTCTGGGATGGAAAGCATCCTTGGGTGAGAAAAGTTAGAATCTGATCATAATATGTAGGTGGTGCTTGTGATTCGGCAGTCTCATTGGTCAGTGGCTCAGAACTATAGATCGCTGGAGTCGTGTCATCTATGCCTATCAGAGCTTCACCAGAATCTAGACGAGATAAGAAATCTGCTAAGGCATGTGCATTTCCGGGCCGGTGAATGACTTCATAATCGAATTCCTGCAAGAGCAGCACCCATCGTGCTAATCATCCACCTAAATGCTGTTGTCTAAAAGATAGACGAGGGCAGCATGATCCACATGAAAGGTGAATTTCCGGCCTAGTAGATAATGTCTGAACTTTTTGATCGAGTAAATCAATCCTAGACATTCTCTTTCGGTGGTAGAATAGTTCTTTTCTGCAGGTGCAAGCCTTCTGCTGGCATAATAAACGGGGCGAAACCACTTATTTGTTTGATGCATCAGAACACTGCCAATCGCAATATCTGAAGCGTCGACAAAAACATGGAACGGATTGTCCTAGTCCGGTGGCTGTAAGATTGGTGCCTGCGTCAGTAAATACTTGAGTCGATCAAATGTGGTTTGGCATTCTTGAGTCCATTCGAACTGTCGGGGAGTTTTGGTGATTAGTCTGTTCAGTGGTACATCCAGATGAGCAAGCCACCGTAAGTGTCTGCCATGCCACCGTACTTGACCCATGAAACGCATTACTTCTTTTGGAGTGGCGGGTACTGGGGCTTCTAAAATTGCCAAAATCTTATCTGGGTCTACTCGGATACCTTGGGTAGATACAATATGATCAAGTAGTTTGCCACACGAAATGGCAAACACAGATTTGTTTGGGTTAAGGCAGAGTCTGTACTCTCGGCACTTTTGAAAACACCATCGTAGATGAAGCAAATGTGCCATCATCTTCCCAAAAATCGAGAAGTCATCGAGATATACTTGCATAAACGAAGTGAGATAAGGAGAGAAAATCTCATGCATACATTGCTGAAAGGTGCTTGGTGCATTTCTTAATCCGAACCACATTACAGTGCAAGCAAAGTCATCCCAATTGGTAATGAAGGCAGTTTTTGGTATATCTTCTTCAGCCATTCTAACCTGATTGTAACCACTGTATCCATCTAAGAATGAATACATTTCATGTCCTGCTACCCTATTGAGCATGGTATCCAAGAAGGGGATCGGGAAAGGGTCTGGTATGGTTGCTGCATTTAATTTCCGGTAATCCATGCAGATTCGCAGTTGCTTATTTTTCTTTGGCACAATCACAATTGGTGAGATCCATTCAGCATGCTCCACTAGTACGATGAATCCGACCTTTAATAATCTATCAAGTTCGGCTTTTACCTGTGATGCATAATTGGGATTCATCCGGTAGCTGGGCTGCTTATTCGGTTTAGCTTCAGGCTTCAACATGACTCTGTGTTGATAGATGCGCGGATCTAATCCTTTCATATCTTTGTAATCCCATGCAAAGACGTCTGAGAATTCACGAAGAAGTCGAATCAAGTCAGTTTTAAATGATTTCGGTAAGTTTTGCCTTATCTTTACAGGTCGCGGATGATCTTCGTCTCCTAGATTGTACGTGGTCAACTGGTCTTCGGAGACATAAAACTGTTGCGGTTTCTCTGTATCGTCTGTTGACTTGAACAACGATTGTAATTCATCGCCATGTGTTGGGATAGTATATTCCTGCTTAGCTTTTTCGGTGATAGGTACTATTGTGCAAACTGAAGTGTTCCAGTTATCTATAACGGACTGCAGATCAACAGTCCCTAAAGACATTAAATCAGCGTTATTCTTCAGAATTTCCTCTTCTTCATCATCTGATAGTCCATCTAACATGTGGACTGGTTCAGCAAAATATGGTCTGGCGTGGAGTTTGCAAGGTTGTATAGCATCTAATTTTACCACATATCTACGGTTGGCATCTTTGAACGTAAGCTCTTGTGCAGACCAGTCCTGTATTACCTTCGCATGCTTCAGCCAAGGTCAGCCAAACAGAAGGTTGTAATCCAAAGTGGATTCCAGCAGATCTAGTATAACAAAGTTCATTTTGAAGGTCGTACCTTGTAAAGTAATGGATACATTTCGCACAAGTCCTACGGGATGGACTCTAGATTGATCTGCCATTCTGACAAAAAATTGAAATGGTTCGATTTCGGTCCATCCTAACCTTTTGCATAAGGTTGTAGTCGCAATGTTAACACCAGAGCCTCCATCAATCAATACCTGCATAATTATATGATTCTTATACCATACTGTAATCAAGGGAACTGACTGATCAACCGTAGAATCAGGTTCCGGTTGCACTGCTGCTGTTGCCGGAATACAAGAAGGTACCGGACTGAACTGTTGTTGGAACTGTTGTCGAATTCCAAGTACTAATGCCAGTAGTTGGCCTAGAGGCAGGGTGATAGATGCCTTGGATAAAATTTCCCAGGCCTGTTGAGATTGGTTGTCCTTCTCCTTTGAACTTGAGGTCTCTGTTGATGCAGAAGTATCTGCTGTTATGTCTACTGTTGATGATGGCTCCGCTGTTGCTTCCTTTTGTTGTGTTCCTTCCTTTGTCGACGAAGCCTGGGTCACCGGAATAGGTTCTGGAAACACTGGTGGTTCTGTTGCGGTCCAGTGACTAGCCTGGTTATACATCCTATATTGTTCTCGTATCTCCGGTTTGAATATTTCTGTTGCCGACTGCAGTTGTTTACCGGATCAGGTCTGGACTGTAGCAGTCTGTGTTTCTACTGGTGTGATTTGTACCATGTTGGCCATTGGGTTTTGTCGCTCCTTCCTTTGATCATACTCAGCTGCATCTTTGCAAAATCTTCTAATGTGCGCGAATTCACCACAAAAATGACAGCGTGGCGGTGGTAAATTGGGATTTTCCGGTGGTGGTCCGTTCTGCCAACGGTTTACATTATAATTGTTGTTCCTTTGTCCTCGATAGTTCCGATATTCCTGCGGTTGATTGTTTTTCAGTTGCGGAGGCACATAGTGAGTCGCTGGCTGTCCATGTTCTTGAATAACTGCATTGACCGTTGCTGTTCCCTGTACTCTGGCGTTGTAGACACAGTTTCCGGTGGTGTGTCCGGCAGTGTTGCAGATAGCGCAAAACGTTTGATTTAGTGCACAATTGTCACTAGTATGACCTGAATTTTTGCATGTGATGCAGTATACTTGTCTGGTTATATCTTCAGCCATATTTTTGTTTGTTTTTAACCACTCCAGATCTTCTGTAAATCCACCGACTTTGGATTCCAGTTGCAGAGCCATGGCAATGACTGCATCGAGCGTCATCGCTCCGACACATCTTATGATCATGATCTGTTTCAGTTGTGGGGTTAAGCCATTGATGAACCACTGAGTGATGACATCATCAGGTAAGTTAGCGTGGGCCTGTGGTATCTATCGTAAGTGTGTTCTAAAGAGTGTAGCATACTCCTGGACAGTTTGATTTGCCTTCTGTCAGTTGTTTTGTAAATAATCGAAGATTTCGGCGGGATTCTTCTTTAGCGTGAATCGTTGCAGAAAAGCGTCTCGTACTACGTCATAGGTACCGAAATGATTAATGTCGTATTCCGTAAGCCATCTGGCTGCTTCATTGACCAGTGTAAATTGAAAAACAATGGCCTTATATGCCTGATCCGGTGGATGGTTAAGAACTGCATAACTTATTTCGAAAGTACGTGCGTGAGCGTCCGGATCATCTCCTGGGAATCCACCGAATTTCGTGTATGTTACTCCTGTTGGAGGCGGCCTTGGCTGACATAACTGTTGTTGCTGTTGTTGTCCGTTCATTGTGAGTATATTAGGCCCTCCTTCTGTATCTGGAAGTTGATTGGATGAACTATCGGAGCTTGTATCGCCGGATGTTGTGCCTTCCGGTGTGCTGTTTTTACTTAGAATGTGTCGGATTTCTGCTTCGAACAGTTTTCCTTCCTTCTGGATATCCAATATCCGAAATCTTTCTTCCAAGCACGCTGGTTGGGCTGAGGATTCCGTAAAAAATGCTGAGCCTTGGCCGACAGTTGGTGTTTCTATCACCGGAATATCACCGAAATGAACTGAAATTGTGCCAAAATGCAGTGTTTTTCCGCTTTTACTGATCTCTTTTCCTAGAGTGTTTCTGATCGTGGATAATTCTGAATCTTGATCCAAGATTGTTAAGCTGGTTTCCAGCGGCGTCTTGGTAGATTCTGGAATTACTATATCTTCGATAGGCTGGGTCAAAGTATCACCAGAATGTACCAAAGGCGTTGATCGTTCCACCGAAATATGACCGGAATTAATTCTAACGTCCTTAACTTGCTTGACCACTGGGTCAGACCGCGTTATACCTTCTTCTACTAGGTTTGTCTTTAGTACTTTACGTGTTCCAGCCTTATGGTTCTTAGGATACGTTTCGCCAGACCGAGTAACTGGCATGTATCATTGCGCAGTAGCACTATCTGAGTAGTTGGCAACAATCTGGCTCTGTTGCTACCGTCAGTCAATCGAACGATAAACGTGATGTTTGATTCTGACAAACAGCTGGCACTCTAATGCCACTTTCTCACAGGTAACTGGCAGTCTGATGCCACTTTCCCATAGACAGCGCCAAATGTTAGCCGTGAGGCTACAGACTCTGATTTGGACTCCGAATACTTAAGAATGTGGGCGTCCCCAACTCTCTATTCTTCCGTGTGCAGGTTAGCTGGTTGATCTGATTACTTCTACCGTGATAATTAAAAGTAATTTAACTCTTAGCCACGTGGGTTCTTGGGAGTGGTAGGGGTC
This sequence comes from Ceratopteris richardii, assembly GCA_020310875.1. Lineage (NCBI taxonomy): Eukaryota > Viridiplantae > Streptophyta > Polypodiopsida > Polypodiales > Pteridaceae > Ceratopteris > Ceratopteris richardii. The sequence continues at coordinate 8,346,934 of CM035443.1, forward strand.
TGTTAGACAGAGGCCCTATACTATTTTCCCAGCTTCTTACACAAGCATAAATGCTCTCTCGCGTCTTAGCTCAGTACTCAACTCTGAACAACTGAAACTGTTCGGTGTACTGGACTTAGAATTCCCGAACTAATCCTGCTATAGTGATCTGAGCAGTAGTCCGGTGACTTGTGTCCAATAGAATAATCTACTTCAGTAAATGAAGATCACCTAATACGTACTTCTTCAGAACAGACAGGTATACCAAACACACATATATACCCTGAAGTTATGCAACTCATCGTATGCCAACCTCGAGCAACAAATTTCTTGACAACGATCGACTAGTCACAGACTTAACAATGTCCTACTCGCACTCCGACCATTACAGATACTAGTCTTCCTATGATCGGATTCAACAGTGAACGCAGACTACTGTATCGAGCTTGGTCACTTACAAAAAATGTTAACGCACAAACAGTTCGGGGTTGCTTTTCACATTCACTTGTTCAGCAGACAGACTGACAAACAACACACTGCTACTTAATAACACTCAGGGACACACTCAACCATTACCGAACAGATTCGTACACAAGATTACCAATTCGTAACTCTGCACTACAGTGCGTATAAACGACTAGACGGAGCACATAACAGAACAGAACAGAGTAGGGTTAATCTTCTCAACGACATACGCACTTCAAACAGTACACTTACAATTCCCCAAATGGGCTCTCGGCCACTCTTTTCTCATTGCCTTATATAGAAGATTTTTTTACAAGGGTGCACGAATCTTTAGTTACCTGCGCGTTTCCCGAAAGGTTCTTTTACATTTAAGACGCCTGTCCTAGTACATTTGTCCTTATTCGGCGACCGTCTAACAGTAGCCCTATGAATGCTTACTTGGGAAATGCATTGGAAGAAGTATGGTGCAAAAATTGGGGGTCTTGGGCTAAGTGTTCAAGGGTATGCCAACGAAGAGGTTTCCTAAGCTATCATGGTTATGATGTTTCCAAGGTAAAGATACTTACCATGGAGAAGGTCGATGGATGTTCATCTCTTCGTGTTGTACACTCGGCCTTTGGGATGGAACACTGTTGATGACTGTCCGTGTTGATGGTCCACTTATGCCAAATATTGAGAATTGAATTTCTTTATATTCCTTGACAAACAACATTCGATAACTACACCAAGCTTAGTTTCACATATTGTCTTTAGCTCACCATAAGCAGGAGTCTTCTCATCTAGTATATATACAAAGATTTGCAGGGTACCAGAACTACCCCTTGCAGATATCTCCCTGGATGCTCTCGTACATGCAGTAGTTAAGCATCACTCAAGTTGCGGACCTTCAAGCTCTTCACTCCTACCATAGTAAGAGGAAACCATAGATGTGGATGACATGTTTATGCCAAGTTCTTGACATCTACCAGATAAGGCAGCAATTACATCATCTGCTAGCCGAGACACACTTCTATCCAAACTGATAAATGCCCAGGAGTCGATGGTTCAATCTTCAACTAAGCATGACTCATTCATGTTCCATGAGCAAAACCTGGGAACAAGTTCTTTCCCTCTCTGTTTTTTTTTTTTTGGAGGAATGTCACAAAACAAGAAGGCAAAGTTTAGTATCAAAAAGTGGTTTACATGTGTCAATGTGCTCTAGTGCATGGGACTCTCAGTTGTGTCTATGCACGGCCATGTAATGTGGCCCTACATAATGCATACTTTGGAAATGCATGACCTGAATGGTGCAAAAGACAGGGTTGTGCAAGGAGCACATGGTTGTCGCTCGTCGAGGCCTGATGTCACCTGCCGATGTTGATGTCATCTTTGTTGGAGGTATCCATTGGATCTCGAGATGACCACTGATCCTTCCTCTTGATAGGGACCCATTTTAGAACAGCATTTGGCACTGTAGAGATTACTTCAGGCGCCTTCCTCGTTGGATGCTTTCTGAATTGTGGTATCCAGTGTGGTTGGCGCTTTGGTTCGATGGAGATTGCTTGTACTTTTGGCTTCCAAACCCATATCCTTTTTGCGCATCTTCCTAATATTGTTGAAGAGCTGATTTGATCTCCTTTCGGTCTCTGTATGTGGTTCTTACCCTCTTCTCCTTTTGGCTTCTTTGTTGAGACCTTTCGCATGTGGGAGAACAAAGGTTGTTGTAGATGTAAGAGCTTCTTAGGTAGCCACATCTGTAATCGCCCTTGTTGAGCTACAACTAATTTCTTAGGCACCCAAACTTGTTGGATACCTTGTGATTGAGCTTGTCCGAGCTGCTTCCTTCGTCTTCTGACCTGGTTGGCTTGCCTCGATGGGATTTGTGGGGGCAAGGCTGGTGGTTTCTCTCCTTTGCGTACCCAAATCTGCTTCATGCTCGGAACTGCTTTCTTATCGAATGGTGTCTTTCTATTTGATGTAGCAGTTTTCGTGATCGGTTGTGTTTGCCTCTGTGGTGGACTCACTAGTGTGGCTACTTGATTCTTTGGAGAAGAAGAAAGATCCACCCGCCTTTGAACCTGTTCTTCCATGATTGACTCCTTCTGCATCATAGAGCTTTTGACACATACAACATCTTCTTCCATATGATTAGTCTTAAAAGAACTAAGAGAGTGTGTGGTGCCATGATCTAGGAGGAGCATGCAGTTTTCTAATTCTAATGTAATGCATTGTTCATGTACCCAAACTTGAAGAATTTGACTTCTTAGGTTTAAGTTAACTGCATGGTCATAGATCCAATCTTGACCCAAGACAAGTGGTTCTGTAAGGTTCTCATCTTGACATACTAGCGCTTTGACTTTCATTGGAACATCTTGAAGGTAGATGGGAAGTTCCACCTCGCCCAAACAAGGGGTTTCCACACCTCCCAATCCTATGAGATAAGCTTCTATGGGATTGATGTTCAACTGCAAGTCTTGGCAGTAGGAAAGTCTAACTGCACTGCTTGCTGCACCTGAGTCAATCAATGTTTTCACCGTCCTTGCACCCTTCCCTTGTCCTATCTCTATGGTCACAAAGGGTCTTCGGTCAATGACTTGAGAAGTCGCTATGCCTGACTTTTGGCACATATCCATGTGATATTTTGGGGCTTTTGAGTTGACATCTAGGCCTAATCGCCTTAACTTATTTCGCCTAATACGCTCTCTAGCCTCTACCTGTGCTTCTTCTCTCACTCTTAACTCTTCTTCTTTTCGCTTCTTAGCAGTGTTGAGTCTCATTAGCATATCCTCAGTAAGAGGTTCTTGATATAACTTGACTCTACAGCCAATAATATAGTTTGGCAAGATATCTCCTTCTAGAGTGGCCAACTGAACTGCACCACTAGTGGAAATTCTATTAATGATCATGGGTCTGTATCCTCTTTTTTCCAACTTACGGGCATGTTGTTTTAGTGTGTAAACCAACACTAGATCTCCCTCTTTCAATCCCTTATCCTTGATGTGTGCATCAAAGTATGCCTTTTGCCTCTTCTTTGCAGCATAGATGCCTGCTACCGCGCGTAGCCTTGTCTCACCTAAGCGTTCTAGATCAAAGATCCTAGAGGACAATTCATGTCCATTCCACTCATGCTCTTATGCTACTTTTAATGCTGGGATTAGGAAATCTAAAGGTAGCACAGCATTCTATCCAAAGACCATCTGAAATGGGGTGGCATTGAGTATTGTTTTGTAGGCAGCTCGGTAAGCCCAAACAGCATGATGAAGCTGTTTGTCCCAGTCAGAGCGTTTATTATTTACCAATTTAGTCAAGACATTACATAGGATCTTATTTGTGCTCTCGGCCTGTCCGTTAGCTTGGGGATGATAGGGGGCAGACTTCTTATGTATCACCAAGAATTCTTGGAGAAGATTTTCAATGACTTCATTTAAGAAGTGGGTGCCTCTATCGCTTACTAACTCTATTGGTAGTCCATATCTAGTGAACACATTCTCGAATAAGAACTTAGCCATCGTCTGAGCATCATTCTTTGTTGTGGCTTTGACTTCTACCCATTTTGTAAGGTAATCTGTGGCTACAATGATATACTATGCATGGGAGTTTCTAGCTGGGGGGTTAATAGGACCTACAAAGTCTATACCCCACTTTGAGAATGCACATCTTCCCATCATGGGCCTCAAAGGCATCTCGTCTTTTCTGATAGGATATTGCGCACGTTGGCATGTGTCACATTTCTTCACATAGGTATGTGCATCCATATGAAGAGTTGGCCACCAAAGTCCTGAGAATAGAATGGTCTTGATTACTCGATCAGAACCAAAGTGTCCACCTGCAACACTGCTGTGTGTAGTCTCTAAGACCTTTAAATAGTCTGATTCATGAACGCACAGTCTTAAGTAACCATCTTTGCCTCTTCGGTATAGGTTCTCTCCTACTAAGGCATAGCCTTGAGCATCTTGCTCCATGCTTCGTCTTCTTGCTAGACTACCCTCTTTGGGTAACCTTCCCGACCTCATAAACTCTACCAATGGAGCACTCCAATCTGGAATTAATGACACTTGATAAAGGGTCGCATGCTCCACTGGGGGTCTCTCTCTACACATTGGACAATTCTTAATCCACTCATGTATTTCTTTGTCCATGCTAGGCCAATACACTCCTAAACGCTTCAGATTCTGCAATGTTCGTTGTTTAGAATAGTGATTTCCTAGCAATCCTTCATGATCTTGCTGCAACCAACTACTATGTTCATCATCCTCGACACAACAAGCTAATACACCCTCAGTATCTTGTTTGTACATGCTTCCTGCTAATATGTGATATTTTTGTGATTTTACAATTTCTTCTTGTGATGTTTTCACATTCTTATTTGCAGGGCCAAAGGTTAGGACTGGTACCAACTTATTTGCCCATTTAGGAACAACTTCTAAATTGAACAGATAAGCATCGGGTAATTCGTCAGACACTCCTTGCGGTGAATCTCCTGAAGTGATGCGAGAAAGGTGATCTGCCCAAAGGTGGGTTCTACCTTTCCTGACAACAACTTCAAAGTCATATTCCATTAGTAAGAGGAACCATCTTACTAAGCGTCCAGTATTACAAGGTTTATTGACCAAATGTAACAAAGCTTGATGATCAGTGAAAAACTTGAACTTGTTGGCCAATAAATAGTGCCTAAACTTCTTCATAACATATACCATGCCTAAGCCCTCTCGCTCGGTTGTGGTGTAATTTCTTTCAGCTGGGTTTAGTTGTCTACTAGCATATGCTATGGGCAAATCTAAATTCCCTTCACCTGTGGGTTGTGCAAGCACACATCCGATGGCATGATTGGAGGCATCCACATGGACATGGAATGGCTTACTCCAATCTGGGGTTGTCAATATTGGTGTTGTGCACAAACGTTTCTTCAGTTCAATGAAAGAATTCTCGCATTCTTCGGTCCACTCAAAATTAGACAACAAGGTATAAAGGGGTCTAGCTATAATTGCATACATGTGGATAAACCTACGGTAATATCCACAATGACCCATAAAGGCTTGTACCTCTTTAACATTCCTTGGCCTTGGTAGCTCCGCTATGGCTCGTACCTTATCTTCATTTGTTGAGATTCCATTCTTAGAAACAATATGACCTAAGATTTTACCTTGACGCACCATGAACACACACTTTTCTGGGTTCAGACACACTCGATATTCTCTACACTTATTGAAGATTTGTCTGAGCTCAGGGATGTGAAATCCTCTTTCTTGGGAATGAGCACATAAATCGTCCACATACACTTCTAAGCTCTTTCACAAGAACTCTTTGAAGACATGACATATGAGCCTTTGGAATGTCGCAGGTGCATTGGTGAGCCCAAATGGCATCACACGAAATGCAAAGACTCCCCATTCTTTAGCAAAAGCTGTTTTGTGTTGATCTTCTGGGGCAATGGCTTCTTGATTGTAACCTGAAAATCCATCAAGGAAGCTATAAACTTCCTTGCCTGCAACATGCTCCAATAGGTGTTCTATGATTGGAAGTGGATAACTATCTCTGATCGTAGCGGCATTAACTTTTTTAAGGTTAATACACACTTGCAACTTCCCATTCTTCTTGGGTACCACTACAATGGGGGACACCCATTCAGTATGCTCAATCTCATAGATGAATCCAACTTCAATCAGCCTATCAATTTCTTCTTTTATTTTGGCTGCATATGTATCATTATATGTGTAGGGCTTCTATTTGGTGGGCTTGGCATCAGCAGTCATGGGGATAGTATGAGAACAAATTCTTGGATCTACCCCTTTCAAGTCTCTATAGTGCCATGCAAACACATCCCTATATTCCCTTAATAGAGCTACAAGCTCCATTTCTTCTCTTGCACTTAGGTCATCTCCTATATATGTGCATCTCTCTTCGTTCTCGTCAATGGTCACTACAATTTTCTTGGTTTTTTCTTCATTATCATATGATTCTCCTATGATGGCCTCTCTCTTAGGCATTCGTACCAAAATTTTGCGGTCGTCAACTTCATATTTCTTGAAGTTTTCTGGTACCTCAAACAATGATTCCTCCTCTTCTGGTTTCACTGCTTTTCTTTTCTTTTTCTTTTGATTGCTCTCACTCCCATCCTTTGAATTTACCGTTTTAATACTTGTGAGAGGTTCTTCTTTTGTGGGTGAACACTCCTATATCTTCTAGATAGTGCTTCTCTGAGTTAAAGCAACTATCCATCACAATGGACTCTATATCATCATCATTCTCTTCTTCTTCTATGACATCACTAGGGTCACATTCTTCTAGCAAGGGTTGACACATGAACACTGAAATATCATAACCCTCCTCATCACAATGAGGTGTCCATTGTTCTTCATTGACAGCAATGTCCATGGTGGCTAAGATTTCAGGCCAGCCATGAGGCTCAAATTCCTCATCTGGAAAGATCATCGGTGTGTAGGCTGGGTCTCTAACTAGTCTATCTCCTGGTGAAGTTCCTTCTTCTCTCGCCTTCAAGCATTTTTCCTGTTCCTCTGGGACCTTGCACATCCACAAATGAGTATCTTCATGCAGCCATGATGGATCAGGTGAACTTTGAGAATCCACAGAGATTGAATCTTCTTTTGCTTTGTGGATAGGATTCCACTGTAGGGGTGGTACATCTCTAAAGGAGTAATCCTTCAAATTGACCTTGGTGGTGACCCCTAAGTGCTGCAAGTACAAGGAGTTGGTTCCCCAATCCTGTACTATTTGCAATTGTCGTAGGAAGGGTCTTCCTAGGATCATCTCATAGATATTATTTTTCTCAAAGTCACATATAGCAAATGTATGCTCAAACTCTACACCACAAGTGGTTAGAGTTATCCCTTTTAGCAATCCTAGAGGTCTTTCAAAATGTCCATCTGCCATTTAAAGCTTCATTCTAGTTGGTCTTAATGTGGGTTTGCCCCATTCCATAAGGAGGTGGTCGCAATAGCAACACCACCACCTGAATCTATGATTGCTTTGGTTGTGTAACCTTGGTAGGTGATTGGAAGATAAGTATTACCTTCTTCAACCTCACACATTGTGAAGAGATGGATAGGTATATGCTTGAAGATGAAGAGGTGTTCCAAAATCCTTGATCTACACCAGCCAAATGAACTCCAGAAGTATATGGTGGGCCCTTTTAGCTTGCCAATGGATGTATTAGACACCCTATGTACCTTGGAAGATCACTCTCAAAAAGATAGATCAAAACAGATAAGTTGGAGTTAGCTTAGAGGTGAAAACTTGCTATTCTTGGTTCATACACCTGTCCAGTGTTTTACATAATTCTCTGAGCATAGCAGCAATTAGCTTAATTCCTCTTAGGGAAGTCTAGCTAACTTAAAGAGCTAACTTTAAAGAGTAATCTCATCAAAAATAATGAAGCACACACTGAGAATGAGTTTTAACAAGTGATGACATCATCCCGATTTTCACGGGCTGCTATAATTTGAGACCAATGAGCAGAAACATCAACATAACTCAAAATGTACGACTCCAATGATTATGAGAATTTGTATGGTTATACTAGACAGTAAGTTGAAGCCAACAAGCTTTAAATCACTGAATGTGGATAAGTAACCACTGAGAAACACCTCTGACAAGATGAGTGCAAAAGTCGGGTACCTGACAGAGAAGTGAAAATGCACAGACACTGTTGACTTCAACTGCACATAACTGAAGATAGCAACATCCAAATGACATGAAACTTTGTGAGCATATAGTAGACTTATAGAGCTAACTGTACCAAGTTAAATTACTGAAAATGATGCACCAAGCTCAGAGAAAACATCTCTGCAATCTGACTGAGAAAACTGAGAGTAATGGCAGTGAGTAGTACACTTCACAAGAACATGGAAAGATGAACTCAAATAATCATGAAAATGAAAGTATATTGCTTGTACAATACAATGGCTTACTGATACATATGTGTGCCTTGTAATCACACCTTGATATGGCATAAAGCTCAGCTCTTGGAGGTCTTCACATAGGTCTCTCTAGCCACGACTAAAACTGCCATCTATTTATAGTTGAGTTTGGGAGGCTAACTTCCCTCAATCACTCTCCAATCAATCAATGATTGATTTGATTCTCTACCTACCACAAATCATGAATTTGTGGCTCCTCTTTCCATTCTTGATCAAGTGGACTCAACCACTTAAGATTCTTTCACTTTTACATTAAGTAAACTCTTCAAAAGTTACAAGAGGTAGTTCACAAGTGAACTTTACATAGTCTTCATTTAAAGCTTTTTTCATGACTTTGTGGGACTGAAGCCAATACTTAGGCTTGTCATAGACTTGCTCCAACAGCTCCCCCTCAAGCCAAGTATGCTTGAGGTCTTCAATCTTCCAAGATTACCTGCAAACCAATCATAGCCTTGAATTTGTAAAGCTTTGTACCATCCAATGCTTTGGTTAGAATATCTGCACATTGTTGATGAGTGGACACATATGATATTTGAATCTCTTTGCTTAGAACCTTTTCTCGTACATAGTGATAATGAACTTCAATATGTTTAGTCCTTGCATGAAAAATAGGATTAGCAGCCAAATGAATAGAACTCATATTCTCACCAAAAATAGTTGGAGTTCCAAACTCCAATCCAAGATCTTTGAATAATGTCTTCATCCACATAGCTTCTTGTCTAGCTATGGCAAGACCTCTATATTCAGCTTTAGTAGAAGAGAGAGCAACTGTGGGTTGCTTCTTGGATGACCATGAAATAAGCTTTGAACCTGCAAAGGTAAGATAACCTGAAGTGCTCCTTCTATCTTCCTTGGAGCCAGCCCAATCTGCATCAGAAAATAGCTTCAAACCTAAATTAGATACATAAGGATAATAAAGTCCTTCATTTATGGTTCCTTTGAGATACTTGAGAATCCTTTTGGTAGCATCCATATGTGGTTTCCTTGGTGTGTGCATAAATTGACTTAGCACACTCACACTGTAACATATATCTACTCTTGTCAATGTGGCATAGTTGAGACTACCCACTAGACTTTGATATGATGTGATGTCCTCTATGAGTTCACCTTCATGTGAGCTCAATTTGTGATTGACCTCCATTGGAGTACCTGCAATCTTACAATCTTGCATCTTGAATTTTTCCAACATGTCCTTAATGTACTTCCTTTGAGTGAGAAACAAACCATGATCTTTGTAGACAACTTCCAAACCTAGGAAGTAGGTAAGTGAACCCAAATCACTTATCTTGAACTCTTCTCTCATCTGATGTTTGATCTTCTTCATACCATCTGCATCATTTCCTGTCAATATAATATCATCTACATATACACATAGGTAGATGACCTCGGAATTACTCTTTTTAATAAAGATTGAAGGATCTGCCTTGCTTGGTTGAAAGCCTTTGTCCTGCAAGAATGAAACAAGCCTAAAATTCCAAGCTCTTGGAGCTTGCTTGAGACCATACAATGCTTTGTTAAGTTTACACACACAATCAAGATAAGCTTGATTCTCAAAACCAGGTGATTGTGCCATATATACCTCTTCTGTTATCCAACCATTCAAAAATGCATTCTTTACATCTAGTTGAAGTATCTTCCAATTTTTGGAAGAGGCAATACTAAGCAAAACCCTAATAGTAGGCATCTTTGCCACAGAAGCCAAAGCCTTTTGCTACAAGCCTTGCCTTATACCTGTTAATTGAACCATCAGAATTCTTTTTGAGTTTATAGACCCATCTTGAGCCTATTACCTTCACGGATGAAGTCTTGGGCACCAAATCCCAAGTGTTGTTTTCCTCAAGTGCTTCAATCTCTTCCTTCATTGCATGCTTCCATTCTGATTTTGCTTTGGCCTCTTCAAAGGATGATGGCTCCTCTTGGTTTATGTCCTGTGCTATGTAGATAGAATGTTTAGTTACTAATGAGGTGTCAAACCCATACCTTTCTAGTTTTTTCTTTTCCCTCATAGATCTTCTTAGGCCATGATGTGATGATTCTGCCTCATGTCCAAGTTCCTGCAATTTTGCTTTACCTTTAGACTTCCATGCTTTGACCTTTTCCATGTGAGATTCTTCATCATCCTCCGAGGTGTCTTGTTCTTCAATCTTTGATTGTTCTCTACCAAGCTTTGGAAAATCTTCTTCAAGATCATATGGTAAATTGATCTTCCTGCATGAATCTTCATACCATGAATTGTTCTCATCAAAAACTACATCTCTGCTTACCAAGAATCCTTTGTTGGTAGGGTTGTATAACCTGTAGCCCTTTTGATTGTTTTCATATTCAATAAATACACACCTTTCTGCTTTTGGATCCATCTTGCCTCTAACCTGTGAAGGAACATGAGCAAAAGCAATACATCCAAAAATTTTACAATGATCTAAGCTTGGCCTTCTTCCATTCCAAGCCTCATATGGAGTCATCCCATCAAGGGATTTTGAAGGCAACCTGTTAATCAAGTAAGTGGCTGTAGATACAGCCTCAGCCTATAAGTAATTAGGTAAATGCTTTTCATTTAACATAGACCTTGCAGCTTCAACAATTGTCCTATTCATCCTTTCTGCCACTCCATTTTGCTCAGGAGTGTACCTTGTAGTTACCTCTCTTTTGATTCCTCTTTCTTGAAGAAAAGAATCAAACTCATGGGAGAAGTATTCTCCCCCTCCATCTCACCTTAGCCTTTTTAGTGATTTACCTGTTTGATTCTCCACCAGATCCAAATATCTTTTGAAACATGAAAAAACTTCATCTTTGTGTTTCATAAAGAATAGGATAGTCCATCTGCTGCAATCATCAATAAAGGAAACATAATACCTTGATCTAGATATTGAAGCTTCCTTGCTAGGTCCCCATACATCTGTATGAACCAACTCCAAGAGATCTCCATGCATATAACCTTTCTTCATGAATGGTAACCTGTGAGACTTTCCAAATTGACATGCACTACACTTATAAATCATATGTTGTTTTGACAAATTAGGAAGTCCAAGTACACTTTGGTCCCTGCAGATTTTCTTTAATGACCTTTCACCAATATGTGCTAACCTTTTGTGCCATACTTCCAATTCTGTGAGTGTCTGACTACCATAATTAAAGAGAGCAATGTTTCGAGTGTCCTGTAATTCAAATGTGAACAATCTACCTGTCTTTTCACCTTTTGCAATTCTTCTGAATCCTTGACTTGGATCTTCAACAAATGCTCCTGCTTTTGTGAACCTGACTTGCAACCCTTTCTCTACTATCTGCCCAACACTTATCAAATTCTTTGTAATGGTAGGGAGATAGAGTACCTTACTGAGTAGGTTCATGTTTCCATCAGGTGCTTTGACATTGCCTATTTTCTCCACAGGATGTTTTGTATCATCTCCTGTTTGTACCTCATGCTTATTCCTTGGATCTTCTAAATCTGATAGAAGTGCCACATTTCCTGCCACATGATTTGAACAACCTGAATCTATGTAGAAAACATGCTCATCAGATTTACCTTGTGGCATAGCCATGTTCATGATCAATAATGAATCCTCTTTGTTTGAGTCTTCTGTGTAGTTATTGTAGTCTCTCCTTCCTTTGTAGCCTCCTTGATAGTTTGAATGATTGTAGTTGTTGTAGTTGTCATGGTATTTGTTGAACCTTCCTCTTGAGTAGCCATAACTTCCTCTATTGTATCCTCTACCTCTTTGATTCTTGGAATTCCTAAAGCAATTTTCAATTGTATGATTAGTTAATCCACAAATAGAACATGAGTTGGAGTCTTGGGATCTCCCCCTACCTTGTCCACCTCCTCTTCCTCTACCTCTGCCATGTCTTCCTCTACCTGCATAGTTAGCTTGATATGTACCTGCTTCATCATCCACTTTCTTTGCCTTTCCTTTTTTATCTTTAGACTTGCTTTTATCTGTGTATAAAGCTGAAGATTGATTACCTTTAGAGCTTTCTCCATTTTTGATGAGCTTTGCCTCTTGAGTAAGTAGTTGTCCAATGAGTGTGTTGAAATCAGGTACATGCATGTCCATGTACAAATCCATAGTTGTGGTGAATGCTTCCCACTTGTCATCTGCCTTCAAGCCATTGATGACCTGCCTTACAATTTGCTCTTCATCTATTACCTCTCCAATGCTTCCCAACTGATCCGCTATGTCCTTGAGCTTTGTGACAAAATCAGTCACATTTTGTTTGGGAGCCTTCTTGAGAGTTGTGAAATCCAGCCATAGTTGATGCTTCCTAGCTTTAGTACTTGAAGAAAAGAAAGCTTCAAGTGCATCCCACACTTCCTGAGATATTTTACAACTTCTAATGTGAGGCAACAAAAAATATGAGATAGAGTTGAGGAGATAAGACCTTGCAAGTGCATCCTTGGAGCACCATGTGCTCAATCTTTCTTGCTCTTCTTGTGTTGGTTGACTTTTGTTCCTGAAACTTGGCATAACTTCATCTCCAGCCACATAACCATATAAACTTCTACCTTGGAGATAGGCTTCCATTCTTAATGACCAAGCTGAGTAGTTACCTCTGTCTAATTTGTCAATTGATGAAGGAAATCCATCTGCCATGTTATCCAACCTTGCTCTGATACCACTGTGAAGAGATGGATAGGTATATGCTTGAAGATGAAGAGGTGTTGCAAAATCCTTGATCTACACCAGCCAAATGAACTCCACAAGTATATGGTGGACCTTTTTAGCTTGCCAATGGATGTATTAGACACCCTATGTACCTTGGAAGATCACTCTCAAAAAGATAGATCAAAACAGATAAGTTGGAGTTAGCTCAGAGGTGAAAACTTGCTATTCTTGGTTCATACATCTGTCCAGTGTTTTACATAATTCTCTGAGCACAGCCGCAATTAGCTTGATTCCTCTTGTGGAAGTCTAGGTAACTTAAAGAGCTAACTTTCAAGAGTAATTTCATCAAAAATAATGAAGCACACACTGAGAATGAGTTTTAACAAGTGATGACATCATCCCGATTTTCACGGGCTGCTAGAGTTTGAGACCAGTGAGCAGAAAAATCAACATAACTCAAAATGTAAGAATCCAATGATTATGAAAATTTTTATGGTTATACTAGACAATAAGCTGAATCCAAAAAAGCTTTAAATCATTGAATTTGGATAAGTAACCACTGAGAAACACCTCTGACAAGATGAGTGAAAAAGTCGGGTACCTGACAGAGAAGTGAAAATGCACAGACATTGTTGACTTCAACTGAACATAACTGAAGATGGCAACATCCAAATGACATGAAAATTTGTGAGCATATATTAGACTTATAGAGCTAACTTTACCAAGATAAATTACTGAAAATGATGCACCAAGCTCAGAGAAAACAGCTCTGCAATCTGACTGAGAAAACTGAGAGTAATGGCAGTGAGTAGTACACTTCACAAGAACATGGAAAGATGAACTCAAATAATCATGAAAATAAAAGTATATTGCTTGTACAATACAATGACTTACTGATATATATGTGTGCCTTGTGATCACACCTTGATATGGCATAAAGCTCAGCTCTTGGAGGTCTTCACATAGGTCTCTCTAACCACGACTAAAACTGCAATCTATTTATAGTTGAGTTTGGGAGGCTAACTTCCCTCAATCACTCTTCAATCAATCAATGATTGATTTGATTCTCTACCTACCACAAATCATGAATTTGTGGCTCCTCTTTCCATTCTTGATCAAGTGGACTCAACCACTTAAGATTCTTTCACTTTTTACATTAAGTAAACTCTTCAAAAGTTACAAGAGGTAGTTCACAAGTGAACTTTACATAGTCTTCATTTTAAAGCTTTTTTCATGACTTTGTGGGACTGAAGCCAATACTTAGGCTTGTCATAGACTTGCTCCAACACACATGTACCCTATTTTGTCTAGAGGTATCTCTAGTACCTTTTGCTTAGAGCCTGCTTTTGGCATGTTGGAATCAAGTTTTGGAACCTGATCCTTCACATGATTCCATAGCTCAGGTTTTGCTTTGAGCAGCTCTTCGTGAGATGACACTGAACCTTAGTGTTCTTCATGACATCAGTGTTCCTTGGAACCATTAAGTCTTCATTTCTTACTAGTATTGTGGGAGCTCTAATATGGAGAGATTTAGATTCCCATGGGCGTGGAAATTGAGGCAGTTCTTCTAGGGTATTAGATTTAAAATCTAATCTTTCATCTTCTTGTTGTTCTGCTTCATCTCCGTAAATAGATGGAATGTCTTGGGGAAATTGATCATGAAGATCATCAATCTCAGGAATAGGAGGGGAGTTATTGTTCTCCTTGGCCCATTTCTCCTCTTGTTTTCCCGCAAGAACTCTTGAGAGTGCTCCTGAATGGAAGGAGGTATTCCAACATCCGTGGAATTTGAAACATGAGCTCCCATTGGTGGTGAGATTCTTCTCTCAATAACTGGTTGAGCCTGTGGAGGTAAAGAAACTTGTGGTTTGTTTACCAATTGCTCTAATCTTTCTAGTAAGCCCTGGAAATGCAAATCTGATTTGATAGAGTTTGTTTGATTGAACTTTTGACTAGTCTCAAGTATGGCTTGAGCTTGTTCTACCATTTTCATGCACATTTTCATCCGTTCAATCTCTAAATCTGCTCTAGGTAAACTCTTGTCTAGGTTTGCAGCTGTAGGCCCTTCTTGAAGTCGAGCTTGGTAGGCCTTGAACATCATGTCCAAGCCTTCTGGGATTGGATCTGCAAGAACAGACCCTGGTTGTAGTCTATTTACAATGGGTGGTGGGGTGGGCTGAGGTGGAGTGGATGGAGTTTCGGCATGCGAGGGGCTTTAAGATGCAATGTCTTCTATTTTTGTTTTCGCTTCTTTTAAGCTTCCTTCTAGTTCCGATAACTTTTTATTCCACTTGCGATTGGCCTTCTCTCTCGTATCCTTCCATGTTCTTGTTTTCCTCTTACTATGCTCTCCTGATTCACTCGACTCTAATTGTTCTGCTGGTTTATCCTGTTTTAAGGCTTGTGCTCTAATGACAGCTTGTATAGGAGCCACATTGCTACTACTTGAACTTGAATCTGCCACTAAGCCTACCACATTAATGGGTGTAATCTTGGGTGCACTGGAGGGGTTTCTTGGACAAGCTCTGGGGAGATGGTCTCTGCCACAATCAGGACAAAAAGCCTGTATTGTGATAGCCTGTCCTTGACTCGGAGATGGTGGGTGGGGACAATCACGAATGAAATGGTCACCTTGACATCTGAAACAAGATCCTCTAGGGGCTTGTGGTCTCATTTGTCTCAATTGGGGCCTAGGGTTAGGATTTGTGTACATGACATTGGAGTATTCTGGCTCCCAATTTTGCTCCATAGGTGGTGCCTCATATTGATAGGAGTAAATCTCACTATGTTCAGGTGACTCTGTGTAATAAGCATGTGGACTACCTTCATGGGAATAGTCTGAACTATGAGCATGAGAGTCATTATCTGGTATCAATGGGGTTAGTGGCACCAATGCTCTATTTGGATTTTCCTCTCCCACAACATATTTGACTGGAATCACGTTGGCAGGAGCTTGTGGTTGGTTTCCCAAGACTGGTTGTGGCCTATATTGTGCCTGATATTGCTGTTGTGGTCTATAATATGGCTGTTGGTATTGGTTTTGATACCTACCTGGTTGGTAAGGTTGTTGATAATTCTTTCTAACAGCCTGCCTATTATAGGGACAATCTTGAGCCGTGTGGTTCGTATATTTTCTCTCAATAGTGCAATATGAAGCATTCCTTTCTCGCATGTTCTGGTTGTGCAATGGGCATACATTAGCCATGTGGTCGCCTCCGCAAGTATAACACCGATTCAATGGAGTGACTCTCTGTGTTTGTTTATTTTGGACTCCCAGCTTCTTGGCAACTTGCTCAGCTATCTCCTCTATTTCCGTGGAGATTTTTGAAGTATGACTAGTAGAACTATCTGAATCCTTATAGAGTTTGGATAATCCTAACTCCTCACCCAAGTTATCTTCTATGTCAATGCATGTCCGCACGCACTCTTCTATGGATCTAGGCTCTTTCAAGTATACATATGATCTTAACTTTGTGCTCAATAGGCCATCTAAGAACAAAGCCACTTGTTTGGCTGGTGTGGGTAGCTCTGGAGCAGGGCATCTTTCTAGGTACTGTCTAAACCTTCTACCTGCTAGTCGCACTATTTCTTGGGGTGTCTGCTTGAAGCTGTGGATCAAAGATGAAGTGTTATGCCTGATACCACTCTTGGAAAATTCTATAATGAATTCATCTAGCAGTTGACCTATATCGCGATAGTTGCGACTACTTAGTGGTTGAAACCAAGCTAAGGCAGTGCCCTTAAGAGTCAGACCAAATGCCTCGTACTGGGTGAACAAATCCTCAACCTGTTCAGCTCTTAACACTTGTTTGAACTCGGCCACATGATCATAAGGATCTCCTAACCCGTCAAAATAATTCTTCATTGCCTTGATCACTTGAGTGGGTCTAAGGGTTCTTGGGTGCTCTCGAGGTCTAGGCAATGGAAAATCCTGTTCATCTCTTTGTTGCCTATGTGCTTGATGTCTCTCTCTTTCAGGTCTTTCATTTTCAAATCCTGACCTATTCCTGCCCACGGTGTGTGCAAAACTTACCTCAGGTCTCTCTCTAGTTCTTTCTATCTGGGCTTCATGAGCGTGGGATGATCCTACTCCTTGGAGGCCATGGGAAACATTGGATCTTGGTGGAGGGAAAATCAATTCACTCTTCCAAGTATATGCATGTCTATCATGTTCTGTTACCAAGAAAATTTTCTCTGATGTGTTATCCAGGTAGACCACTTTGCCTGGTGTCTCTAGATCCTTGAACTCGTAGATGATGACTATGCCCAATTGGCTAGGTTGATCTGGCTTGAATCTCCAAAAGGCTTCCTCTGTTTCTCTATTCAAGAATAGTTCTATGCTTTTGTTGTCTTGAGGGATCCAGTCTGGAGTGATCACTCTGGCCAAAACTGACTTACCTCTAGGAGTCTGGGGTCCTCATCCTACATTTCCTTGTTCTAGGTCTCCTATTTGGTTCTCAGGAATGACATTTCCAAACTCATCAGTCCTATCTGGTAGGTTGGTGACCACATACATGGTTCCTTCCTTATCAATGTATGAGCCCTCTTCGAACTTGACCACCGGGTGTTCAAGTCCAAAGGCTTGATCTGGATTTTTGAGTTGGACCACTGATCGCCTCAGGCCATCCTCATAGATGCGAGCACCTAATCAGTTGGTCCGAATATATTCCAACTGTGTCTTATAGGGACCTTCTGGTGTTTGTAAATAATCAGTTCCTGAGCCACCTACAGATTTTCCCATGCTAAAAGACATTTCTGAGTCACTTGTGTCAGAGTATAATACGTAAGGACAACCACTTAGTTGTTGTGCCCAAGACTTAGCTGTATGGTTGACACTAGACTGAGAAGATCTAATGCTTTGTATATCCTTGCCTAGGTGTCTACCTGATCTCAGGTTCATAAGCTTTGGTTAAGAGTCCAAAATTTCCCCTTGGTATGGTTCAAAATCCTTTGGAGTCCCCTTGGGTTCTTGGTCCCACCTTAGGGTCAACTTCAAAAAATGGACTTTGGATGAAAAAGTTATGTCAAATCAGGCTCCTGGGGTCAAAACAGGCAAACAGGACCTTTTGGAAAAAATCGCGATTTTGTGATCTTCAAGAGAATCGCGATTTTGTGAACTTCAAGAGGATCGTGATTGTATGAAATCAAAGAATCGCGATTTTGTACCTTGAGAATCGTGTTTTCACAAAATCGTGTGTTGAAAATCACGATTTTGAGCAGAGAATCGTGTTTTTTGAAAATCGCGATTTTGAGCAAAAAATCATGTTTTTTGAAAATCACGATTTTGAGCAAAAAATCGTGTTTTCACAAAATCGTGTTTTTGCTGAAAATCGTGATTTGTGAGAATCACGATTTTGAACACAGAATCGTGTTCTAGAAAATCGCGATTTTGTCTCAGAGAATCATGATTCATAAAATCGTGTTTTTCACAAAATCGTGTTTTTTCAGAATCGTGTTTTTTGAAAATCGCGATTTTGAGCAAAAAATCGTGTTTTCACAGAAACGCCTTTTTCGTAAAACCGTACTTTTATTGAAAATCGTGATTTGTGAGAATCGCGATTTTGAGCACAGAATCGTGTTCTAGAAAGTCGCGATTTTGTCTCAGAGAATCGTGATTCACAAAATCATGTTTTTCACAAAATCGTGTTTTTTCAGAATCGTGTTTTTTGAAAATCGCGATTTTGAGCAAAAAATCGCGTTTTCACAGAATCGCCTTTTTCACAAAATCGTGTTTTTATTGAAAATCGTGATTGGTGAGAATCGCAATTTTGAGCAGAAAATCGTGTTTTCACAGAATTGTGTTCTAGAAAATCGCGATTTTGTCTCACAGAATCGTGATTCACAAAATCGTGTTTTTCACAAAATCGTGTTTTCACAAAATCGCCTTTTTCACAAAATCGTGTTTTTGCTGAAAATCGTGATTTGTAAGAATCACGATTTTGAGCACAACCACAGAATCGCGATTCTGAGAATGACCACAGAATCGTGATTCTTTTAGCAAGCTTTTAGGCGAGAAACAGAAAATCGTGATTTTTCAAAAAATTTTGAATTTTCACAGAATCGCGTTTTTTGGCGGGAACTTCGAATTTTTGAGCGCCAAGCAATGGCGAGCTCCGTATGTGCAGAAAATCATGAAAAAACACAGCGCTTGCTCTCCCTTGCACCTCCTAACTCCCTCTCACACAATAATGCATGAAAAATGGTATGGAAATGGTGAAAATGCACTAAAAAACAAGAAATTTCTATGTAGAAGAAGATCGAAGAAGGTGGAGATGATGATGATGATGAAGATGAAGAGGAAAAAATAGAAAATGAACTGAAATGACAGTTTTTTTACCTTCCAATGTCGCAAATCTACGATCTTACCATCACAACGCTCGTCCTCGAAGCTCTCTCCCCGGCAACGGTGCCAAAATTTGGTGTAGCTCAAGCGTAAGCACCACCTCCTTTACTTGTCAATCCGCGGAGACGTGAGGAACAGTATGAAGACCACGAGCAAGTGATGGCACAAATGTGTGAGTGAAAGCACACAAACATGCACACACATACACACACACGCGCACAAAGTAAGATCAAAGAGAGGAACAATGGAAAGCTTCGTTTGCAAAAGATTTCTCTTACAAAGCTCTATTCTCTAAACAAGCTAACCTCAAAAATGAGCTCTCTAGCTCTTTATATAGTTTTTTGAGTAGTTTTGGCCCTGTCCAGAGGTAGTGTCCGGCCTAGTTAAAAATTAGGTTCCAGGGCTTATTTGAGGGCTCAAACGAAGTCTAGAAATTATGAAAATTGGTACGATGGTAACTCTAATACTCCTCAAGCTCAAGGACTCCTCGGCTTGAACAAAATGGAGTTATAAAAATAGATAATGGTATTTACAATGGTTTTTAGTGATGAAAATCACTATTTTTGTAGGGAATTCTTCTGAAAAGTTGACGTACTTCTTGAAGCTCCCTACTTGCTCCTTCTTCTTGTGTGTCCACCTCTTAGATGTGTTCCTATGCTTTGTCCTTGAGCTTGAGCTTCAACAGGAGTGTTTACAAAGGTTGTACTCTACCTCTACAAAGGCTAGAATAATGCAGCTCAAAAATGAACTCAAGAACCCTTTTTTTTTAATAAAGGAAGTTTGACCTTGCCTACTCTCCTAGACTTGTATTAATTGAAAGAAAAGAAAAGTATAAGTGAAGGAGAATAGTGCCCACGGGATCCCCCAAATCCCATAGAGCAAGGGTAGCTTTTACAACGTTTAGATGGCAGTATAAAGAAGGTTGATCACCCCCTCATCACCCTCGTGCATAGCCCACTTGGTTTTGAGCTTGTTGTTGATCAGAAGGAGCAGTTGATGATGCCTAAATAGGGGGGGGAGGGGGGGGGATTTTCTTATAGTTAGCGATTCTTTTGCGGAGGAGGAACAATGTTTCTCAATTGACCACTGTTTGGGGGAGTCGACAAAGTTATAAGCACATATTTCCCACTAGATCTTCCATAGGACCTCCCCTCTGATGGCATTCAAGAGAGTCCTAGAGCAGCCGATAGCCTCTCCCAGTAGCGCTTGTTTCCAACTGATATGTTTCTGAAGTCTAATTTTCTTCTTGACAATTTGCTAGAGCTTGTTGGAGTTGGGACATGTAAAGAAGATGTGAGAAACATCTTCAATGGACTGGTAGCAATGCTTACACCAGGGAGGCACCCTACAGATTTTTCTAGCCTTTAGTTGGTCCAGATTCCACAATGAAGAATTTTCCATAAAAGGACATACTTTTTGATTTCTATGAGAGGGTGCCAGATAGCCATGAACTTCATGTCCCATTGCATCTACGTCCACAATAGGCACCACTTCTTGTTGAGGTTTACCCGATAATCAATGGTTTCTTTGACATTCGTCATTTTTTATAGGCAATTACCATTGTGCCATCTGAGACCAAGCAGGCTCGGGGTGTCATGCCCCATGAGAATACGAACTTTAGATCGGTCCTAGGAAAGACGTCTATTTTGCAAAGTATTCCATTCTTCATAGGTAATGTTGATGCTAGAGTCAATATCCACGAAGTTGATCCACTAGTTGTTGTCTAGTTTCCAAAGATGTTTCCATTTTTTGAACCCTTTGTTCCATAGCCTCTTGGAGTTTCGAATGTTATAAGATTCCACAATCGAGATGCCATGGAGCAGAGACCAGATAGAGTCAGTTTGTCTGATACTGGCTGCCCACTTCCAATCTTCACTTATTCTTATGAAACATTTGACTTTATTCCAACTCCTCCATAGGGAGCACACAAGATTTGAGCTTTCCGAAAAACCTAGATCAGGGAAAACAAAAGGGTCAAAATGTCAAGATTCTTCCAATTCGGGAATCCCACCAGAGTTAAAGCATTCTTGTTTGTGAAGATTGACTTGGCCCGCGAGGCCTCCCTGTTGCACCATGCCTTAATCATCCATTTTGCCACAAATTTGTTAGCCATGCACCTGATGTCAAGAATGCCAAAGCCTCCATTACCTCTTTGGCTAGTGCAGAAGGACCACTTGATTTTAGGCACCCCCTCCTATTGTGGTTGCCCATCCAAAGGAATTTTCTACAAATACTTTCCAATTTGGTCAACTCTTGCTCTTTTGGACGTCAGTAGGAGAGGAAGTAAATGGTCGATAAATGAAGAACGTGTTGATAACCATTATGCGACTAGCGAGATTGATTTGCATACCTCTCTAAAAGTTTAACTTGCTTTTGAGTTTGGGCAAGACCCAATTCCACCATTGCTCCATCGAGATACCAAAGCCCAAGGGGATCCCAAGCAGCCAAAAAATTTGGCCGTAAGGAATGTTTTGATAGCCATGATCAAAGAGAAGGTCAGGATGGATCCAGACAATAGCTATGAAAGCATTAATCTGAGTCGACGCATTTTCTAAGAGGCTCGAGATCATCTTGGTGAATTTTTGCTGCATCCGAGATCTTTAAGTGACTGCAGAATATAGTCCCATTCCAGCCTGTCGTAAGCTTTGTCAAAGCTGATCTTGAGGAAAACCACATCATGTCTTCACTCCTTTGCAAAGTCGAGACCTTCCCAATTATCTATAATGGCTTCCAATATTGACCTACCTTTGATGAAACCTTTGCATCGGATTTGGTAGCTAATACCTCTTCCTAGAGGGGTGCGATATCTGCTTCCAGTAAATCGACTTTGGACTGGTGCTCGGTCTGCAGGGACTCGTGAGCATCATGTATTTGGTGAGGGAGTTGCTTGGAGAGGTGTAGAAGGAAGTTCCCAATTTGGGCTAATTGAGCAAAGGAGTCAGGTACAATAGAGGTAGAAATGGGTCTAGAAGGATTAACAGATACGATTGCGAAAGAGGAAGGGGGAGAGTAATCGAGAGAGGAAGGAATAGGTTGGGAATGGCAAATGGCTACCGAATGATGAGGCAAAGGAGGAGGGCGAGGAGGTAAGGGCACTTTGGAAGGGGAAAGAGGAGGTGGTGTAGCTTTTGGGTAAAGAAGGAGGGACAAGGGGGTTACCATAACGAGTTGAGCATCCGACTGAACCAGCACTTCCTTGATTTGTGTTTGCTTCATGAAATTCACAGCCTCCGTGACTGTATTGGGTGCTTTTGCATTAGAGTGGGTTTGCTGCTCAACAATTGTATCGATGGGTTGAACGTCTTCCATAACCTTGTCTATAGTAGCTTGATCCTTAGGAGAAGGTGGGGTGGAAATGATAGGCATAGAAGAGGCGGTGTCATACAGATTGATGGTTGAGGAGGGTTGGGCTTGACTCTCCGAGGGGCTGAGTTTTTTATGCTTTCCCCGAAAGAACTGCAAGAGATCGTCGTTATGTTCAACCTCCATAACCTGTGCAAAGTCTTCGTGGAACAGGAGAGTATGCATTGGAGAAGGCTGCACAGGGTGAACCGTCAGAAGGAAGAAGGCTAGAAGATAGGGGAGTCTAGTTCGAGGGATATCACCCTTCATGAGCTGTCAGGATATCATTTGACATTCACAATGAATGAACCGAAAGAAGAACAACGACCACTTAATCGGCCAACAAGTCTATGTCTGGGGAATGTCCGTTGTAGCAAAGATTACTTGAGCAAAAAATGGGTGACATTCGACCGAATGCAAGGGCAATTCGGCAAATACCAATAGCCCACGTGCTCACAAAAACTCGCTAAAATCGGGAGCTAGACCAGCATGGAATGTGGTGATGTTTGCTAGAGCTTCCATGGCGAGCAACAAAAAGTAAATGCAGAATACAGCAAGGAAAACACAAAGCGCAAGTACACAATAGCGGAAAAGAGGGTGAAGAACTTGATGACACAAAACGCCGAATGGAAGCGCGGGTAGAAAACACAATCATCACCAGTGGTTGGGAACATGCATGCATAATGACAACATTCACGCATTAACAAAATCCCAAATGTGTAGTGCGGCGGCTAATCATGGTTATGTAATAAAACGGGAATTTTACGATCAAACGGTCAACCAAAACATGCATAATGGAAATGGAAGTCAAACGACAAAACCAACAAAAATCGGATCAATAATAAAAAAAATACCAGCAAGTAATTAAGATGAAGAAGTCGTGTCATAATACCGACAAAGTGTCGACCCCATGATGGGTTTATGAAGAAGAGTACCATTTAAAGTGGGTAACCGAAAAGTTGGGGGTCCAACCTAATCTGCAATACAGTAAGGACCAAACCACCAAATCTTGAACTTGCTCGCTAAATGATTAGACTTAGCTTTATAGAATAGAACTAATTGTCGTTTGGTAAAAACGGGAGTCCAGATAAATCGATCATGTGTCCTAGCTTGCCGCAGTTGCACTTCTTGCATCATCAAAAAAATTTCCAGACTTTGTTCATCCAAAGACTGCAACACATCCAACCGAAAAGGAAAGGACTCTTCTGGTAATAGCTTATGATCCAATGCCACCCGCAAACTAGGGACCACCAATTCCATGGGTGCAATTGCCTTTGGAACATATGCCAGTTTGAAAGGCGTATTTCCTATAGCAACTTTATAAGTAGTAGAGTAAGCCCATAGAACCGAAGGAAGGAATTGATCCCCACGCTCTAGACATTCCAGCACTAGTTTCCTTAGCATGTTAAGAAGGGTTTTATTGGTACTTTCAGCAAGTATATTGGTGCAAGGATAATACGTGGAGCTAAATTTATGGACAATCTTTAGGGTGCACGTAAGCGCTTGCATTAAGGAATTAACAAAAGGTGTGCCTTGATCAAAAACAATATGTAAGGGAAGACCAAAGCGAGGAAAAACATCAGTCATCAAACGCTTGACCACCACCGACGCAGTTGTAGACCATAAAGCCCAAGCTTCAGCCCACCGAGTAGCATAATCAGTACAAGTAAGTATATACTTATGATTAGTAACTGTAGCAAGAGGTGTAATGGGTCCAATGAAATCAAAGCCCCACTTTTGAAAAGGCTCAAGGGGAGAGACATGCTGCAGTGGGAAATGATGCCATTGTAAAGGCTACCCCGATCATTGGCAAGCATCAGACTATTTGACATAAGCAGCAATGTCATGCTGCATAGTGGGCCACCATAAGCCCCTGTGTAGAACTTTCTAGTAAGTAAGATCTACCAAAAAATGACCACCGGAAGGAGTAGAAGGGGCCATGTCAATAACCGAAGGAACTTCATATGGAGGGATACAATGTAAGAGCGCACTAGATGGATCCATGTAATACAAATTTCCTACAATGATCCGAAATCGTCGACTATACATCGCCAGTTTATGGTAAGCAGAAGTAGAAGTATTAGGCGGGGAGCTTCTACTAGTGAGAAAGATCATAAGAGTATCATAATATGAAGGTGCCACAGGGAGCTCCTGACAACCATCCTGTACCAAATCAATCGCATAGATAGCAAGGGTAGTATCATCAATTCCATCAAGAAGTTCATCAAAATCAAGAGGTGGATAATCTCCCCCCTAAATGTTGCTGCGGACAAGATAAACCAGATCTCCATGATCCACATGAAGGGTAAATGGTCCTCCCAATAAATAGTGCCAAAATTTCTTCACCGAATAAACCAATCCCAGACATTCGCACTCAGTGACAGAATAATTCCATTCACAAGCAGCTAATTGTCGACAAACATAATAAATAGGGTGGAACCACTTATTCTGTTGTTGCATGAGCACACTACCGATTGTGTTGCCCGATGCATCCACAAAAACATGGAACGGAAGCTGCCAGTTCGGTGCTTGCAAAATATAAGCCTGAGTTAAGAGTGTTTTCAATCAATCAAATGCAATTTGGCACTCGTGAGTCCACGCAAACTATTGGGGACTGCTAGTAATCAACCGATTCAGGGCTATAGCTAAATGTGTGAACCATCGAAGATGTCGTCCATGCCAGCATATTTGTCCAAGGAATTGCATAACTTCCTTTGGTATCGTAGGGGCATGTGCATTCAACAGGACTTTCACTTTATCTAGGTCCACTTGAATGCCTTGCTGTGAAATAATATGACCAAGCAATTTTCCACAAGAAACTGAAAAGTTCGACTTGTTGGGATTTAAGCACAAAAAAAACTCCCTACACTTAGAAAAGCAGCATCGTAAGTGATAGAGGTGAGCCGATGCATCACCAGATAACGAAAAATCATCTAGATACACCCGCATAAATGTGGTTAAGTAGGGAGAAAAGATTTCCTGCATGCATCGTTGAAAGGTGTTGGGAGCATTGCGGAGACCGAACCACATCATCGTACACGCATATACGCCACAGTTTGCAATAAACGCACTCTTTGGTATATCCATTTTAGCCATGCGCACTTGATTATAGCCACTATAACCATCCAAAAAGGAATACATTTCTTGTCCAACAACATCATCGAGCATCGTATCCAAAAAGGGAAGTGGAAAGGGATCAGGCACTGTTGCCCCATTTAATTTTTGATAATCCACACAAATACGCAACTACTTGTATTTCTTTGGGATAATGACAATAGGCAAAATCCATTCAGCATGCTCAATGGGGACAATGAAGCCTACTTTCAACAAGCAATCCAATTTAGCTTTCACTTGAGCAGCATGATTGGGATTCATGCGATAGTAGGGTTGTTTAATTGGATGCGCATCCGGTTTCAGCATCACACGGTGTTGATAGATGCGAGGGTCCAACCCTTTCATATCTCGATAGTCCCACGCAAATACATCTTGAAACTCTGTCAACAACTGTAGTAGATCATTTTGAAAAGATTCTAGTAACCCAGCCTTAAGCTTGATCGGTCACAGTGTAACCTCATCTCCCAAATTATAGGTGATTAGCTGATCTTCCGTTACATAAAAGTGTCCGGGCATGGATATATCCTCAAGTGACTCGAATAGTTGGTGTAAATTCATGGCATTCAAAACTTGATCCGGAACTCGATCCACTTCTTTGGTAAGCAGAACTACCATACAAATGGCGGGATTCCAATTATCTGCAACCTCGTGTAAGTCGATTGTACCCAGGGCTAGCAAATCCTAGTTAGCATTGAGAATAGCTTCTTCTTCATCATCTAAAAGTCCATCCAGCATATGCACAGGTTCAGCCACGTCAGGTCGAGCATGAAGGTCACAAGGCTTCATCTCGTCCAAGGGCACCACATATTTCCGATGATTGCTTTTGAAAATAAGTTCGTGTGCAGACCAATCCTGCAACACTTGCTTGTTTCATCCTGGGCCTCCCGAACAATAAGTTGTAATCCAGACTTGAGTCAGGTAATTCCAAAACAACAAAAGTCATTTTGAACACCACTCCTAGAAGAGTTATGGGTATATCGTGCACCAAGCCCATTGGATGGACCCTAGATTGATCCGTCGTTCTCACAAAAAACTAAACAAGTTCAATCTGAGTCCATCCTAACAGTTTGCAAAGTGCGGCTGTAGCAATATTCACACTCGAGCCTCCATCAATTAACGCTTGAGTAATTTTGTGGTTTCTATACCCTACCATAATTAAAGGAATAGGATGGTCCACCATAGAATCAATTTCAGGACTAATAGTTGCCATAGCAGGTGTACACCAAGATCCTGGACTAATTTGTTGCTGAAATTGTTGTTGTACGCCCGAAACCAAGGCTAAGAGTTGCCCTAATGACATTGTAATAGATGCATGCACTAAAATATTCCACACAGATTCAAGATTTGACATATTCGATACCGAATTCCGTGGACTCTCCGGCGAGACTTTCACCCGACTTGGTTCTTCCGGTGGTAGATTCTGTATTGTCTGCTGGACCACAGGTACCGGATTGGGGAAGATAGTTGGTTCTTGACTAGCCGACGTATTGGTTAAAACTCTCTGTTGTTCTCGAATGCCACGCTCTAAAATCTCAAGAGCCACTTGTAACTTCTTGCCGGACCGTGTATGAATTGTTGTCGCTTGGGTATCTACTGCCGAAGTGTATACCATATTTGCCATTGGATGTTGTCGTTCTTTTCTTTGTTATCATACTCGGATGCCTCTTTGCAATATCTGCGGATATATCCAATCTCGCCATAGAAATGGCATCTTGGTGGTGGAAGAGATATACCTTCACCCGATTGGCCTGAGTTCCACTAGGTCTATCCAAAATTGTTTGCTCACCGTCCCCTCTAGTTTTAATAACTTTGGTAAGAAGTATTTCTCAAATGCGATGGTACATAGTGGGTAGGCTATTGTCCCTGCTCCTATATTATGGCATTTACGGTTGGTCTGGTTTGTACTTTGGCATTATATGGACACGTTTCGGTAGAGTGACTCTTCGTAGTACAAATAGCATAGTACATTTGGTTTAGTGCACATGTGGAAGTAGTGTGTCCCGGGTTCTTACATTTTGTGTAGTACACCTGTTTCAATGGATCCTCGATTGTGCTCTTGGATGCCTTTAACCAATCCAGAACCTTAGTGAAACCACCAACTTTATGCTCCAACTGCAATGCCATGGCTATTACCGCATCCAAGGTCATACCACCCACACATCATATAATCATAACTTGTTTGAGCTGAAGGTTTAATCCATTAATAAACCACTGAGTATTCACATCATCCGGTAGGTTAGCATGCGTCGGTGGTAGTTATCGTAGATGAGTACAAAATAAAGTTGCAAACTCTTGCACATTCTGATGTGGTTTCTATCTATTTTTTGCAAATAGTCAAAGATCTCAACTACATTTTTCTTCAATCAAAAACATTGTAAGAAGGCATCCTTAACATCTTCCTATTGGTCAGCCTCATTAACCAGTGTAGATTGGAACACTATAGCCTTATATGATGGATCTGTTGGATCGTTGAATACAACATAATTGATTTCAAAAGTACGCATATGGGCATTAGGGTCATCACCCAGAATTCCTCTATATTTCGTATATGTAACTCCAGCAGGTACTGATTGTGGTGGTATGATATGCTTTTGCTGCTGTTGTTGTTGTTGTTGTTGTTGATGATGGTGTTGTTGTTGCTGTTGTTGTTGGTGTTGTTATTGTTGTTGTTTTGAACCACTCATGTTGTTCAAATCAAGAGGAAGTATCACTGCCGAATGATTTGAACCAGTTAAGCCTAATTGTTGTTGTGTCGTCTCGTTGCCTTGCAAGTTCTCCAGTAATATGATATCGTTAACTCAATCACATGTGCCTACACCCAACTGCCATTCCTCATAGCTGGCTTCTGAGGTAAACTTTTCCCCAAAACTTTCATCCAACAATACACTAGTTTCTTTGAAATCGAAACTTGAAGTAGAGCTATCACGGAATTTCTACAAGCCGACCCCAAAATTGTTTGAACTACCATTGAAATTCCACAAACTACTATCGGAATTTTCCACACTGTCACTGGAACCAATGATTACTTCCCCATCCTTACTTTCCACGGATGAGGTTGGTTGCACTTCTGGTATACCCTGTAATCCATGCACAAGGAACTGCTGAGGTGGCACCCCACTAGCCCATATCTCTCATTTTCCTTTCGATGATTGTCTGTCACTACTACCACCAAGAGGTGTTCCCAATGCGCTAAGAACTTTCCAGGGATGCTGATCCCTTCTCTACTTCAGGTACAATTCTCCGCAATGCATTACATGCATATATCATAGGATTCTTTCTCAAATCCTAATCTATTCGTGGACTGGCTACTCCATGCCCCATGGCCGATGCCAATGTTAATCTAAATTATTAATCTAGTGTTAACAGGTCTGTATGTGGGTTCTTGGAATGGTCAAGGGTCTGTAATATAGAGGCCCTTTATGTATTTTCCCAGTTACTTCAGTGCTTTCTGACAATTACAACAGACTTAACTACCAATCTCCAGCACATAACAAATTATAACAGTTACCATATCCACATACACAAAAACTTTCTATTGCTCATTTATCATCACCGTTATACTCAAAATTCATCAATAATGCAATCAGACATTAACACGATACCACAATTAATCAATACCTAACAACGACAACACCGATGAAACTGCAATGTAACACAATTATGATAGAACCCAGCTCTAGCACATTGTCCAGACGAATAGTTCCGTGACGCATCTATCGCTTGCTTCCAATCACTTCTCTATTAACAGAAAAGAGTTACAATGTTTGCACGACACCCTTTTAATGCACGTCTTTTCCTAATGACCATTTCTAAATAACATTCCTTTCCGGCGGCTTGACAGTATCTATTCTTTCTCTCTGCCATCCCATTTTGTTGAGGTGTATACCTGCAAGTGAATTGCCTTTTGATGCCATGGTCATGTAAAAGATCTGAAAATTCATTTGAAAAATACTCTCCCCCTCCATCGGATATGAGAGTCTTTATATACTTCCCTGTTTCCTTCTCCACTAGGTTTTTGAACCTCTTGAAGTGGTAAAACACCTCTAACTTTGACTTCATGCAATACATCCAAAGAAACCTTGAATGATCATCTATAATGTGAAAAAATATCTATTACCTCCAATGGATGCCTCCCTTGTAGGTCCCCATACATATGTGTGTATGAGATTCAACACTTCATTGCTCACATGTGCTCCCTTCTTGAATGGCAATCTGCTTTGTTTTCCTAATTGAAAAGCATGGCACAAATGTTTCTGTGTACCTAAGTCAAGAATACTTAAGGACTTGTGCCAAAGAGACTAAATCTCATTTGCCACACAAGTGCGTATAGTGGGAAATTGACACACGCTTATTTGTCAATCCGATCAAATGACCTAACCAAATGTATGAGGACATGTGCACACATGATGGAAAATGAAGTGGTTCAGCTTATATGCATGAGAAAAGACCAATCCACCTCTCTAACTCATTGAAGTACTGAAAGCATCTGTTGTGACACCACTTATAGCAGTTTTCACTAAATCGAGGATTTCTCTTAGCTCCAAACTCCGAATATGGTCAATAGTGGATTCTTTTTTTGAAGCTCTCGATAAGACGATTCTATTGCTGTCACTCAATTCTGATAATCGTGCTTCAAGTTATGACCAAAATAGTGAATGGCGAGAAACACCCACACTCACTCCACAACTCCTACAAGCTCACACACACACTATAGTAGCTCAAAAACAGTGGGGGGGGGGGGGGTAGACAACAGTCCTACACACATTCCAAGCATTACACACACATAGAAGATCCAAGAGAAGATGAAAATCTGCAAGAAAGAAGCAAATTCAAAAATCAGAAGCGATCCTTCTTCACAATGGCAAAAAAAGTCTTTACAAAGAGTCACAAAGTGACTTATATACATGTGCCCTAAAATGGTCCTTTCACACAAGAGACCGGCACTTTATTACTAAAGAGTGAATTTCCTACTAATTTACAAAGAATATGTTACAATGGGTTGGGATTATGCATCTATAGGACTCCTCTAGTGCATTTACATGGCTTAAGGGAATTTCCTAAGACTTTGAAGAAGAAAAATGTGCCCATTAATTTGAAAATTTTGGGGCTCCTCTTTTGTGTCTCTTTACTCTGCAACACTCTCCCCCTCTTTGTCTCTGTCATCCCTTGACAGGCTTTTGCTTCTCGTTTGTAGCTCGTCTAAGAGTTTTGAATACACGCACCTAGTGGTCAAAGCAGCAACAAGGACTATCAGACAATTGGTTATCTTATCCGCGGTATGTCCTTTGCTTCTGTTTTCCCCTTGGTATTCCATACATCATAAATCTGGGTTGCTGCATTTAGTCGGGCTGCCACGCACGCCATCTGTGACTAAGAATGTGCTATTCTTAGTCACCCGCTTCAACTTTTCAGCCTCTACCTCTTTCTAACTTTTGGTCTTCTGATTTGTCTTTGTCTTCACATATCTGACCCTGTTGTATTGTTTTGAGCCTGTGTCCTTTCGTTCCACTGCACGCTATCAACGGGAGGACTATTGTTGCGAACATTTGTTTTATGTAGGGTACAAGTTTCAAATTATGTAAATACCTTTGGGAAGTCTTCAAATACTTCAAGAAGGCTCATATTATTCACAAAATGTAGCAAAAATACCACGTGAGTTCTAGAACATGGTGAGTCAAATTAGTGAGTCACAAGGGAGCTTCAATGGTGTCTCAGTGGAAGGTCGATGTGGCTAGTTCTCAAAGTCCATCAATACTTTGCTTGTTTGAGCACTTGAGTCATGTAATACCTCCATCCAAGTGTCTACCACGAATTTAGATGTATTAGGAAGGTTTTAGATTAGTCTCCCATGCTATAAAAAGAGGAGAAAAGTCGTGATCTTGTGGGATGTCCAAGAGAGTCGTATGTGTATCTCTACACTGCTGTAGTTTTGTATGCAGAGATTGCAGAGCTTTTATCTCCCTCATTATATATCCAAATTACATGTTTGATAGCTCATTTGAAATCCCTTACTGTCTATTTTCCTCATATAAATTTTCATAATCATTGGAGTTGTGAGCTGAGAGAAGTACTCTCTGCAAGTAGTATGTGTTCTCTGTTTTTTATCCCTGCTGAAGGTCTCCATTAAACATCCAATTTTCAGAGGTCATATCTCCTTGTGTATGTATCCAAATCATGTGTTCTTTGGCTTGTTACAAAGCTCTTTACGTCTACTTGTATTGTAGAAAGTTTCAAAGTCATTGGAGTTGTGAATTAAGAGCAGTAGTCTCTGCAAGTGATGTGTGTCCTCAGGTTCATCTCTGTTTCAAGGTCTCCATTAAAGTTGCATATTGTAGAGGTCATAGCTCATTGTGTATTTATCCATTTGAGGTGTTCTATATCTTGTTGGAAAGCTCTTAGAGTCTAGTGTATGTGTGTGAAACAGTTTTGCAAAATTCCAAGTGAGTGAAGAGCAATTTGCTCTGCAAGAAAATTGGTCTATGCATAAAAGTTTGTGAAAAAGTCAACTAGGTCCTGTTGGGTTTCACCTACTTCTAGCTGTACTTTGGAGATCAATAAACTCCAACATTGGTATCAGAGCAAGTACTTGGAGGCTTGGAGAAGGTTATCATACCTTGATGAAGAATTTGAAGCTATCAAAGAAGCAGTTCATCATCAACACTACACAAAGGTAGAAGAAGATCGCAAGGAGGCATCTCAAGCAACATCCAAGCAAAGAAAGGTGCACATACCTCATTTACAAGGTAAATATTATATTTCTTCTCATCACACAAATTGGAAAGAAGGCTTAAAGAAGGAAGCTTAGCATTTGTATTATGGGAGACCAACATGCACAAATAGAGAAGCTTGATAAGACCAATTATCAAGCATGGAAGTTTAGAATCACAGCATACTTGCAAGGTAGAGGCTTGTATGGTTTGATTGACGGCACAGATATCAAACCCACATTACCAGAGGACCCAAGTCAGCAACAATTGAGGGAATTTAGACTTTGGAATGAGAGAGACAAAAGGGTTATATTCATTTTATTACAAAATATTCAAGATTCAATGGTAGGGCACATACAAGATCTAGACACAAGTAGAGATGTTTGGCTTGCATTGGAAAGGTTGTATGCTACAGGTACAAGAGCAAGGAAGATTCAACTCAAAAATGAGTTGAATAACATAAAGAAAGATACAAGGACATCGGTCAATGATTACATATTGAAAGTTAAAGAGATTGTAGATCACCTAGGATCAATTCAAGCTCATGTGGAGGACGACGACTTGGTTGCACATACTCTCAACAGACTCAAAGATGATGAGAGATGGAAACCCTTCATTACTTCAGTTTATGTCAGAGGAGAATTACCAGATTTTGATCAACTTATTGCCCTCATGGTCACGGAGGAGATGAATCTAAATGGTTCTACTTCAAATAAAAAAGGATCTCAAGCACAAGCTCTTTATGCAGGATCATCAAGAGGTGGAAACAGAGGTAGAAGAGGTTCAAATAGAGGTTGAGGAAGAAGGAGCGATGATCAAGGGACTTCAAGTGGTCAAGGTGGTAATCGAAGAGGAGGCTATTCAACAAGAGGTAAACAACAAGGAAATTATGCAGTTGAAGGTAAAAGTGATGATTATGATTCTCTTCTTATGATGAATGTAGAAATTAAGATGAATTGCAATAGCGATGTATGGTATGTAGATAGTGGCTGTTCTAATCACATGTCTCATGATGCTTCATGGTTTTCTAATATGCATAATCCTTCATGTAAAGGTCATGTTGAAACAGGAGATGATACAACACATAAGATTATGCAGGTTGGAGATGTTGTTATGCAAGATAAGAGCAAGACAAATTGCTTGAAGGATGTACTTTATGTGCCAACGATCACTAAGAATTTGATGTCGGTTGGTCAAATGGTAGAAAAAGGTCTACAAGTGAGATTTAATCATGCAGGTTGCTTCATTGAGGATCCAAAGCAAAGGAGGTTAATTGCTAGAGGTCAAAAACAAGGTAGATTGTTTACATTCAAGGTAAACCCAAATCATACAAACTATTTCTCTTATGGTATGCATCGAATAGCAGAGCTTGATCTATGGCACAAAAGGATTGGACACATGAACGTACACAGGTTAAAGGAGCTATCAAAGAAGAGGATTGTTGAAGGATTACCTGATCTTACTAAGCAACATATGGTGCATCTTTGTGAAGCATGTAAAATGGGTAAGCAGAGTAGACAACCTTTCAAGCATTCAAGCTATGTAAGTGATGGTTTGCTAGATCTCATACACACAGATGTGTGGGGACCTACTAAAGAGGCATCCTTGGTTGGTAATAAGTACTATGTATCATTCATTGATGATCATAGTAGAATGACATTTGTGTATTTCATTAAACATAAGAGTGAGGTCTTTGATTGTTTCAAGAAGTTCAAATCATATGTCGAAAAGCAAACAGGAAGGTATATTAAGAAGCTAAGATCTGATGGAGGGGGAGAGTATTTCTCTCAAGCTTTTACTGATTTTTTGTATGATGAAGGTATCAAAAGAGAAGTTACATGCAGGTATACTCCACAACAAAATGGAGTCGCAGAAAGAAGAAACAGAATCATAGCACAAGCATCTAGAAGCATGCTTAATGATATGTGTTTGCCTAATTATTTTTGGGCTGAAGCTGTTAACACAAGTGTTTACATTATGAATAGAGTTCCGACTGCTGGAGTTCATCATTTGACACCATATGAGGTATGGCATGGAAGGAAACCAAGTGTAAGTCATTTGAAAGTATTTGGTTGTGTATGTTATGTACATGTACCTAGTGAGGTGAGATCTAAACTTGATGTGAAATCAGAAAAATGTATATTTATTGGTTATGCAGATACTCAAAGAGGATATAGATGCTAGAATCCTCATACCAATAAGGTTGTTGTGTCAAGAGATGTAAACTTTGATGAATCACTTTCATGGTATGCAGATAAGAATTGTTTGTAGGTGATGGATGAAAATGAAGAAGGTGTGGTTGAAGGAGATGAATGCATAGTTCAACCATCACGAAGTTTAAATGATGAAAGGAGTGGTTTAGATGAAGAAAGAGGATCACCTTTCAATGGAAGATTAAGGCAAGAGTCACCTCCAAGTGTTAAAAGTAAAGGTAAACTCAAACTTGTTGAAGTTAATGATGAAGGAGAGGAAACCAAAACAAAAGGTAATTGATTGCAAGTGGGTTTTTAAGATTAAAAGAAATAGTGATGGTAGTGTGTCTAGATATAAGGCTAGACTTGTAGCAAAAGGATATAATCAAACTCAAGGTGTGGACTATGAGGAAACATTTAGTCCAGTAGCAAACATGGCAATGGTAAGAACTTTGTTGGCTTTAGCTGCAAGTAAAAGGTGGAATATATATCAACTCGATATAAAGAATGCCTTTCTTAATGGTGAGTTAAATGAAGAAGTGTATATGTCACAACCAGATGGTTATGTGGATGCAAAATGTCCTAATCATGTATGCAGGTTAAAGAAGGCATTGTATGGTCTTAAACAGGTACCAAGCGCATGGAATGCAAGGTTGGTAAAGTATCTTATGCTGCAAGGATACACAGCGAGTCATGCTGATCCTTCACTTTATGTAAAACATGTAGATGACATGTGTGTCTATGTATGCATTTATGTGGATAACTTGTTGATTACAGGGAATGATGCAAAAGCAATTGATGAGATAAAAGGTAATTTGGGAAAGGAATTTAAAATTTCAGATCTTGGTTTGCTTAGATACTTTCTTGGGATTGAAATTGTGTATGGCGATGAAGGTATGTGGTTGATACAGAGAAAGTATATATATGATATGTTGAAAAGGTTTGGTATGCAGGAATGTAAATTTGTTTCTACTCCAATGGAATGTAATGTAAAGTTGAGTGCAAAGGAAGGTGATGAGTTGCATGATATGAATGCATATAGATCCATGGTAGGATCTTTGATTTATGCAACAAAAACTAGACCTGATATATGCTATGCAGTGGGAGTATTGTCACAGTTTATGCATGAACCTAGAGTACCTCATATGCATGCAGCGAAAAGAGTGCTTAGGTATTTGAAAGGTACCATGAACGAAGGATTATTTTATAGTCATGATGCTGATCTAACTCTTAAAGTCTTTAGTGATGCAGATTGGGTTGGAAGCAAAGATGACAGAAGATCCACAAGTGGATATGTGGTAATAGCAGGAAACAAGACATTAACATGGAGTTCAAAGAAACAGCCTACAGTTGCTTTATCTTCTACAGAGGCTTAGTATAGAGGTTTAGCATTGGCTACTACTGAGGTTATGTGGTTTAAAAAGTTGTTTCATGACTTGAATGTGCAGGTTGATGTACCACTGATATATGGGGATAACTTGAGCAGCATTCATATGACCTCAAATCCTATTTTTCATGCTAGAACAAAGCATATAGAGGTTCACTATCATTATGTTCGAGAGAAGGCCATAAACAATGAAGTACAAGTTTCTTTTGTGGGAACAAAGGATCAAGTTGCAGATATCTTCACCAAATCCTTGGATGGACCAAAGCTTCAAAGATTCAACTATATTCTTGGCATGAAGGAAATACCCTTTGAAACTTGAGGGGGAGAATGTTGCGAACATTTGTTTTATGTAGGGTACAAGTTTCAAATTATGTAAATACCTTTGGGAAGTCTTCGTCGTGATCTTGTGGGATGTCCAAGAGAGTCATATGTGTATCTCTACACTGCTGTAGTTTTGTATGCAGAGATTGCAGAGCTTGTATCTCCCTCATTATATATCCAAATTACATGTGTGATAGCTCATTTGAAAGCCCTTACTGTCTACGTTCTTCATATAAATTTGCATAATCATTGGAGTTGTGATCTGAGAGCAGTACTCTCTGCAAGTAGCGTGTGTTCTCTGTTTTTTATCCCTGCTGAAGGTCTCCATTAAACATCCAACTTGCAGAGGTCATATCTCCTTGTGTATGTATCCAAATCATGTGTTCTTTGGCTTGTTAGAAAGCTCTTTAAGTCTACTTGTATTCTGGAAAGTTCCAAAGTCATTGGAGGTGTGAGTTAAGAGCAGTAGTCTCTGCAATTGATGTGTTTCCTCAGGTTCATCTCTGTTTCAAGGTCTCCATTAAAGCTGCATATTGCAGAGGTCATAGATCATTGTGTATTTATCCATTTGAGGTGTTCTATATCTTGTTGGAAAGATCTTAGAGTCTAGTTTATGTGTGTGAAACAGTTCTAGAAAATTCCAAGTGAGTAAAGAGCAACTTGCTCTGCAAGAAAATTGGTCTGTGCATACAAGTTTGTGAAAAAGTCAACTAGGTTTTGTTGGGTTTCACCTACTTCTAGCTGTACTTTGGAGATCAATAAACTCCAACAACTATTACTTGCCAAGTATCATCTTGCACTTCTTCATGGATACTTCCTTGCTCTGGTCCGTCCTTCCCATGAAATGTCCTGGTTCTGATTGTTCTTTAATTCCATTCCTCACGACCTGGATGTTTTGCGTTGTTGCCTGATGTGTGCCCCTGCGGGGCTTTGGGCAGAGGGTGGTTCTTCTGCTTTATTATCTTCATTCTTTATTCAGCCGTTTTGGTCTTTGATTTTCTTCTTCTTCTCTTCTTACTTGATTCCCCTTCCACACGTCCCTCCTCCTGAACTCTATTGTACCGAACAGGCTTTTTGTGGTGACGTGAGTACGTTTGAATGGCAGTTTGCTGTCTCTGATTAAGCAGGTTGGCATGACATATCATAAATTCTTTCCACTGGGCTGACTTCACTACATCCTCTAGTGCTTGTCAAGATCCTTATTTGTCGTTTTCTTTATATATTGTCGCGTTTGCTCTTTCAGGAGGCCATATGGTACATTAAAAGGCTTCAAAATTGGTTCCAAGTTTTTGCTCTCAATCTTAGCTTCCTTCATGACCTGGATTATTTGATCTTCAAATTCAGCAGTAAGTTGGGACACCAGTAGTGCCCTCTCATGTTGGCTTAGTTCTGCAATATCCCGATTATTACGTTCAAATTGGATCTCCGTGTCCTCCCTTATCGGCGAATGATGTAAGGGGGGAGAGAGAGGACGTACCTTAGTCTCCTCAGTAGCCGCTGTGGATTTTTGAACTACTAGTGTCCCCTCAATTGCCTTCTGCTCTAGCTGCTTTTGTAGTTGCTTGATCATCTCATCTTTTTGCTTGATTTCTTCATTGGCTTTAGCAATAGTTTCCTTGTTTTTGAGAATTTCTTTAGCTACCACATCCAGGTGATCAGTGTCTTCTTTACATTGCACTAAATATCGATTCTCTGCTTTTTTCCACTTTGTCCTTAGAGCTTCAGTATCATCCATATATCTCTTCTCCCATTCAGCAATGACTGCCTGCTCTTGCTTGAGCTGATCTTCATACTTAGCTATCTTTTCCTCCATTTCCTTTGTGTTTATTGTTGTCTCGTCTTGAGCCTCAATCGGTTGGTCACTCAAAAGAGCTATCATCAGCTCCTTGTTTCTGTTCCTCATGTTTTCTACCTCCTCCATATATACCTTTATTTGTGATTCTAGTATTCTACTTCTTGCATTCATCCGTGTCTTCTCGGCCTCGCTAACCTCGTATTTCTTCTGTAAGTCCTGTAGTTCTTCTTTCAATTTTGCATTGTCCGTCTCTAAAGTTTTGTACTACGTTTTGACCTCTTGAACTTCATTTTCTTTATGTATTATTTCCTCTCATGCTAGCTTTAATTATACTGAAAGGTGCTTACCCGTTTCATATAGTTCATGCTTTTCTTGCATCGCTTTGTCATAGTCTTCATCAGCCTCAAGCATTAACTGTTGCGTATCCATTGCGGTTCTTATCATATCTTGCACTACTAGCTTGAGCTGAGCGATGTCGACATTGAACCATGTTTTTGGTATGCTTGGAGGTTCTCCGGTTAGTACATCTTTTCCTTGCTCTACATGAATAGTCTCATTGTGTGGTTGTCTGATTTGTAGTTGAATTGCCAGTTCCTTTTGTCCTTCTTCTAGGTCAATAGTTTTCGTGGCACTCCCTTGGAACGTGACATCCATGGGGGAGGGTTCTGCCACAACCCTTATCGGTGTGAAGGGTTTTGGGTCTTCGAGTGTAGCTTTTTTAGGTTCTTCCTTTGGATTTTTAATTGACACCTCTCATGTAAGCGTTGTCTCCTTGATTTGAATCTTGGAAGTCTCATTGATTCGGATGACATGTGTCCCTTCTTGGTTTCCTTCTTTGTTTGTGGTGTCTTGATCGGGGTGGGCGGAGTCATCATTCACTTTCATGCCCCCTTCTTCTTCATTGTAGTTGACTGCATTAAGTTCCTCCCATTGTCCATCATCCTTTGATTCACTTTGAATATCCACATTTAATAAGGATGTGTCGGGTTCTTCTTGTGCATCTCAAGATGAGCTTGAATAATCCAACCCTAATTCTCTGTATCGATGTACCTTGGTGAGCTTCTTTTTTGCTTCCACATCTTGTTGGGTCTGCTGGTAATGGTGCCCTTGCACTAGTAGATTAAATTGCCCTTCTGTATACTGGTGTGTGTCTTCCAGGGCCTTCGTTAAGTCTTCTTCTGTAATAGGTCTTTGCTCTTCAATCCTGGTCCTTGGAAGTATGTGTGCCCTTTTCGTGGCTGGAACTTCTTCTTCTACTTGCTTTACCTCCCTTAATCTCTTTGTTCCTCTCATTTTCAGTTTAGAGCTAGTTTCTGCCTCCTCTACAATCTTGACTCCTCTTTTCTTTTTGGGAACTATGGCAACCTTTGCATATTTAGCCATAGCAGTCGAAGATGGCATTTTTTGCAGGTGCTCTCTAATACCTAAAGCATGGTAAATTAAAATGGTCAGAGCTACACTGCCGTTTAGGAGCTTCTTGTGATTCCATTGCTTCTTTGCCTCGAATAGTCGTTCCTGTATATATGGAGTCAGATTAATTTGATTTCCAATTTTTTTAACAGCATGTGATAACAATTGGACAATAATCTTCTGAGGAGCAGTGTATCGATGCATGTTAGGGAAGCAAGAGTGCTGATGAGGAGCAGTGTATCGATGCATGTTAGGGAAGCAAGAGTGCTGATGAATCAGTTGTACTTCCTCTTCTATGTTGATTCAATTGTTTTCAATGAAGGTTCTAGTCTTTGCCCCTCTACTTTCATCCTTCAATGCAGTGATTCTGTCCTTCTCCCATCCAAAAGCTTCTTTAATCAAATCACGTGTAAACTGAATGACTACCCATTCACCTACTCCGTCCATAACTCTGGCTTCTGGCACTAATGGGTCATGTAGTGCTGGATGTAATGTATTCATGACTTGTGTGCACCTTTGAAAATCGGATTTGTAGATTGGTAATTCAAAATACTTGTGTATGCCCGCTTTCTTCATGATGTCAACTGTAGATGGGAGCTCATGCACCACTTTAAAATCTTGGGACATAATTGGAAACTGATGATCTGTGTCCATGATTTTGATGGTCACCAGGAAGAGAAATTCTCCAGCCGGTTGCTCTTCCCTAAACCAATGTCCCTTTGCTTTAGTAATGCTCTGTAAAGGAAATTCCAATACTTCTTCCTGAATAGTTGCTTTAGAATCTTCGGAGGCCATTTGCACTTGTAATGAAAAGTGCATTAGCTTCGATAAGTGAGATCTCTGTCTCCCTTGCTTCTATAAGTGAGATCTCTTACCACTTCTTTTCATTTCTTTTCTGAAAGAAAACAAGTATTAGTATAGCCGAAGCATTTATTTATTTACATAGTATGTCCATTCCTAAGAAAGTTGAAGCTATGACCTATTCCCCATTGGAGAATGTGCACCAGTAATTCTATTATCTACATCAAGTGCCAAATGCTTGGCCTTGTAATGTGGCCCTATTATGCATACTTTAGGTGCATTCGATACTTCATGAGTGCGATTGGAATCTTTGTTGTTCTAGTGGTCCATTCCTTTCAGTTGCTTTGGTTTCCAAATCCCTTTCGTGGTCGCGTTGATAGGCCGTGTTTTTACTTTGGTTCCTCAAGATTCATGTGTTTCCTTTGCTTCTTCTAATGTCCTAGTGATAGAGGTTTTTCTCTTCATGTTTCTATGAGGAATCTATCTTGACTTCTGTGTCTGAATGTCTCGATGTAATGTATCCTCTTCTTTGTTTATCTCTTGATTGGCTGCTTGTCTGGCCTTCTTGGGAATACATATTTGTTGTCGTGCCTTCTGAGC
Organism: Ceratopteris richardii; assembly: GCA_020310875.1. Lineage (NCBI taxonomy): Eukaryota > Viridiplantae > Streptophyta > Polypodiopsida > Polypodiales > Pteridaceae > Ceratopteris > Ceratopteris richardii. The sequence continues at coordinate 8,387,907 of CM035443.1, forward strand.
GTCAATCAAAGGCTTAGGAAGCCATACTTGCAAGAGACTTTTTGGTTCGGATTTTGGTGAAGCTAACTTCTTGTTCTCCTTTTTTTCCTCATGAGTTGGTGTTGAGGTCTTTGATTTCTACACTTGATCCTTGCGTACCCATTTGAATCTGACCCTTCCTGGATGCAAGTATTCGATTGTGGTTTTCCAAATTGGTGATTTTCCGTCCTGTGAGATACTCTTCGAGTGTTGGTTTTCTTAGAGTCTGGCTGTTCACCAATTGCATAGGATGAATTCACTTCTTCCTTGGACACATTAGGGTTTGAACGTTTTGCTTCTTCTGGACTTGCTTCTGAGGGATTGGGGCTGGAGTCCTGTTCTAACTTTGGTTTCTTCTGCACTTTCAATGGCTTTTGGTTTCGGTGAGGGATTCTCCCCTAATAGACTAAAAACTTCCTTGTGTCCTATCTTGGCTGAAATATAGCCCGACGCTAGGTGGATGCTTACTTCATTCTCAGTGATCCAATCCTATCCTAGAATCAAGTCTTCTACTAAGTCTTCGTCTTTGCACACTAAGACTCGTTGTTCCATGGAAGAATTTCCTAGGTGGAGGGATACATTAGTTTCTCCCATGCATTCTATGACTTGACCTCCGATACCTATCATATGGGCTTTCGTGGGAGTCACAATCATTTGAAGATCTCGTATGACCGTATTTCATATGCAACTGAGTCCTGCTCCCGAGTCTATCAAGGCCTCTATCAAGCGGTACTCCGTTGTTCCAATTCCTAGGTTTAAATAAAGCTGTGACATATAGGCATTCGTCGTGTCAGACTTATGGACTTGGTAATTAGCCATAGGGATAGGCTCTTCTCCTTGGAGATACTGTTCGTCTCTTTGCCTAATCCACTCTTTCTGTTTCTTAATGCGTTCTAGGGCTTCTTATCGTGCCTCCTCTCTAATCCGCTCTTCCTCTTTCTTCCTATTTTGTGCACCTAAGAGACGTGCTAGCATTTGATCCATCAATGGCTCCATGAACCATTTCACTCTACATCCACTTATGTAGTTAGGAACAATATCTCCATCCAGAGTGGCTAGATTAACTGCTCCACTCATTGAGATCCGATTAATGATTAGAGGTCCATATCCGCGTTTTTGTAACTTCTTGGCATGTTGCTTCAAGGTGTAGACCAGGACTAGGTCTCCTTCTTTTAGTCCTTTTTCTTTTATGTGAGCATCATAATATGCCTTTTGTCTTCTCTTGGTTGTATATGTTCCTGCAATAGCCTGCAACCTAGTTTCATGCAACTTCTCAATTTGGTCTAGTTGTTGGGATAATTCATGTTCGGTCCATTCATGCTGTTGGGCTACTCTCAAGGTGGGTATCAAAAAATCAATTGGTAGGATTGCGTTCTGTCCGTATACTAGATTGAAGGGGGTAGTTTCAATGGCAGTCTTGTACGCGACTCGGAAGGCCCAAATTCCATGATGCAATTGTTTGTCCCAGTCAGACCTCCCATTATTGACAATCTTTGTCAATACTATGCATAATACCTTATTGGAACTTTTCGCTTGACCATTGGCTTGGGAATGGTATGGGGATGATTTTTTGTGGATCACTAAAAACTCATTCATTAGAGACTCTATCACCTCGTTAATGAAGTGCGTTCCTCGGTCACTCACAATCTCAATTGGTAATCCGAAATAAGTGAATATATGCTCAAAAAGAAACTTAGCAGTGGTTTGAGCATCGTTCCTTCTAGTAGCCTTTGCTTCTACCCATTTGATCAAATAATCGGTAGCTACGATGATATATTCGGCATGTGACCCTTTGGCTAGTGGGTTAATGGGTCCTATGAAGTCAATTCCCCATTTGGAGAATGCCTAGCACAAACCATAAGTCTCAATGGCATGTCATCTCTTCGAATTGGGTATTTAGCCCTTTGGCATGTCTCGCAGCTTCATACATATGTCTCAGCATCCATATGTAAAGTTGGCCACCACAAGCCCGCGAAAAGGATCATTTTTACGGTTCTCTCGGCTGAAAAATGACCTCCTGCAGCACCTGCGTGTGCCATCTCTAAAACAGGCAAATATTCTCCCTCGTGCACACATAGTCGTAATTGGTTGTCTTTTCCTCTCTTAAACAAGTTTCTTCCTATGAGTACGTAATCCTTGCTCATCTCTTATAGGGATCATTTTCTTGCTAAGCTAATTCCTTCCTCGTGTAATCATGTCTTTAGGAATTTGACCAATGTTTTGCTCTACTTGGGTGCTATCGTTGAGAAAGGTATGGATGTATTATCCTCAGGAATAGTCTCCTGGCATTCTGTGCAGTTACTCACAAAGTCATGGACATCCTTAGGCATGTCTGGCTAGTATACTCCTAATTGCTTTAACTCCCTAATGGTTTCATGAGTCCCTTTGTGTGTCCTCCATTTGTTCACATGAGCTTGTTCAATTAGCTTCAATTGTTCATCTTCCTCAACACATCTTAGCAATACTCCATTGGGTTCCTTGTAGTATACACTTCCAGCAATAATGTGCAAGTTCCTCGATTGTAGAATCTCCTTTTTACTCTCTTTATTGATTGGGTGTTGTGGGCCATGAGTAAGTATAGGAATTAGTTTCTCTGCCCACTTTGGACACACTTCCAAATTAAACAAATAAGTGTCTGGCAGATCATCGGGTACTCCTCTTGGTGGTTCTCCGTGTGTTAACCTAGAAAGGTGATCTGCTCTTACATGGGTATTTCCCTTTTTCACTATCACTTCAAAGTCGAACTCCATCAATAGTAGGAACCATCTTACCAATCTTCCCATGTTACAAGGCTTATTGACTATGTACAATAAAGCCTGATGATCTATGAAGAACTTGAATTTGTTGGCTAAGAGATAGTGTCTAAATTTCTTCACTGCATAGACCATTCCTAATCCTTCTCATTCCGTAGTTGTACAGTTCCTCTCAGCTTGATTCAGTTGTCTACTCGCATAGGCAATTGGGTGATCTAACTTTCCTTTGTCTGTCGATTGGGCTAAAATACATCCTATTGTGTAACTAGAAGCGTCCACGTGAATATGAAATGGCTTGTTCCAATTCGATGTTTTCAGAATTGGAGTTGTGCTAAGCTGCTTCTTTAACTCATTGAATGCCTTCTCGCATTCCTCTGTCCAAGTGAATTGAGTTAAAAGTCCATACAAGGGTTTGGCGATTATGGCATACATGTGGATAAATTGACGGTGGTATCCACAATGTCCCATAAATGCTTGCAGCTCTTTCGCATTCTTTGGTCTAGAAAGCTCCAAAATAACTTTAATCTTGTCTTCATCCGTGGAGATGCCATTTCTAGAGACTATGTGTCCTAAGATCTTTCCTTGTCTTACCATGAAGACACACTTTTCTGGGTTCAAGCAGACTCTATACTGTCGGCATTTATTAAATATTTTCCGCAATTCAGGAATGTGGTCTTGTCTTTGATTTGAATATGTACTTAGGTCATCTACATACACTTCCATACTCTTCTTCAGGAATTCTTTGAAAACATGACACATCAATCGTTGGAAAGTAGCAGGTGCATTAGTGAGTCCAAAAGGCATCACTCGGAAAGCGTAGACTCCCCATTCAATCGCGAACGCGGTCTTATGTTGATCCTCAGTAGCAATAGCTACTTGGTTGTATCCAGAGAATCCATCTAAGAAGCTATAGACTTCTTTTCCTGCAACACTTTCCAATAGATGGTCACTAATGGGTAATGGGTAGCTATCACGTATGGTGGTTGCATTGACCTTTTTCAAGTTAATGCACACTCTCAGTTTTTCGTTCTTCTTAGGCACAACTACTAGTGGCGACACCCACTTGGTGTGTTCTATTTCATATATAAATCCGGCTGCTAGTAGCTTGTCTATTTCTTCCTTAATTTTAGTCGCATAGACCTCATTGTATGTATAAGGGCGTTGTTTCGATGGTTTTGCCTCAACCATCATTGGTATTCTGTGAGAGAAAATTGACGGTTCCACACCCTTGAGATCCTTATATGTATACGAATACATCTCGATATTCTCGGATTAATTGTATTAATTCTTCTTTGTTAGAAGATGTATTTTTTTGAAGCATTTTTTATAGGAAATAATTGTAAAATGCCAAAAACTTGTAAACATATTTATGCAATTGATGTAAAAATAAGGAAGAGTCTTCCTTATGTAGAATAGAAGGTTATGTAATTTTTCTAGAATTTTTGGAAACTCCTAGATAGCATATTTTTAGAATTAAAGAGGAAAGGACCAAATTTCAAGTGTGAAAAGGGACACTTGAAAATGTATATAAGACAATTTCCTCTATTTTGAGAGGGTTGGTTATTTGTTTACATGCTATCCAAGTGAATAGAGAGAGTTTCCTGCTGAAAATCATGTTTCTCCTCTTTGTGTGGTTTCTTTGATTTGTGAGTCTATTCCTTGTGTATCCATGGAGATTTGTGAGCTTCTATTGTGTATTTCTATTGAATATGTATGAAGAGAGCTGAATATTGATGTGTTGAGTGAGAAATTGATGAAGAATGGTGCTGGATATGAAAATCGTCTGTTTTCACAGAATCGCGATTATCTCATCTGTATGGTACAGGTAATATTTTTGAGTTTTGACTTTATAATTGTGTTCTGCTGAGAAAATAGCATGCTTTAGACACCAAGATTGTGGAAAATGGTGGAGATTTGCTCAAGATAATCCAAACCCTAGAAATTCCTCTTCATTTTCACTATTCTCAGAAATCCAGCCATTATTCTCTTATTTCTTGGATTCTATCATATAGAAGGGGCTCTGGTCTCTTGAATACTTCCAGGATTGACAAAATAAAGATGTATTGTTAATTCTTTATGCTAAATGATTGGAGAGGACAACTCCAAAGGTCAATAACAAACATTTTTTGGCATCGTTGCCGGGGAGTATATCAAAAGCTTCATTGAAGTTGGACCTTGCTGGATCTTCTGTTGGTGATGGTAATGAACACATGGAAAAGGTAATACTCTTTAATCAAGAAATGTGAACATGAAAAGGTAGATGTTTTTGTTTGTCTTTTGGGAAAAGAAAGCAATAGACAATCTTTTTAGAATTGGAAGTGCTGAAATTTTTGTAAATTGATAGTTGCTCATCTCATTTTTTGAAGTAAAGTGCAGGTGTGTGAAAAAATTTGAATCAAGAAAGCTGATGATAAGGTAACATATATCTATTCTTGCATTTGTAGAGTGCTTTTTTACCAAGTACTCGGCAAAATTGTTGATCTTGGGAAGATAACATGGTTGCATCAAGGAAAAGTCAAGTAAAGTAGCTAGATGCAAGTAGATAAGATCCATTTGTTTACCAAGTCAAAGCATTAATCTTGAAATTTATTTTTTTTTTGAATTGCATCTTGAAGAAAAAATGTTTGAGTTTATCTTTGCAAAAATTGATAATTGCATTTCTTGACACATTTTTCTTTGGGAAGTTTTCTCATGAACTGTTTTGATAACCAAAGCATAAAATAGTATAACCAATCAAGGAACACAGGATCAATAGATCACCAAACAAGAAACCCTAAGTGAAGTGTTTACCTTAATTTAGAGCAAAATACTAAAAACAAATTTCATAAAATTCATTAAAACAATCAAACAAATTTCTTTTCTTCTTAGGAATTTGGATTGAAGCTTTGTTGATAAGAGTAATAGGGACCAAGTGAGAGAAAAGCAAAAATTTGTCAAAAAATTAGAAAATTTGAAAAACACGATTCTCTGCACAGGATTGCAATTTTCTGAATAATGTTGTGATTTTGATGCAAAAGTACAGGTGTCTGTTGAATTGGAATTGCTAAAGGGTACTGAAGGGAAACAAGAGAAAAGAATACTCAAATTTGCACAAAATAGAAAGTACAGAAAAAACACGATTCTCTACACAAAATCGCGATTTTCTGTAGGAGAAAAATTTTCTGGAATTTTCAGCATATTTGGGTTTTTGGAGAAAAGGTAATTGCAAGAGATTTCATTAATATTGAGAAAGTGAGGGAAGTTAAGTTCCAAAGAAGCAGGGAAGAGTGAGTATCAAGTGAAAGAGGTAGAAAAGGACAAAATTGCGATTTTCATCAATAGCTAAGGGGGGTGATTAATAAGGAAAAATTTAGAATAGAAGATTAAAAAACCATAAAGTTGTGGAAGGATGAAATTGGTCAAGTGAAAAAGTGGAAATCAGTGAAAATTGCACAGAATCGCAACTTTCTGGACACTATAAAATCCTAGAATTGCAAGAGAAATTCATTTGAGTTTGTGAGAGAGAGAGAGCAAGCAAAAAATCGCGACTTTCTACAGCAAAGTGTTTTGGAGAGATTGTGAACCAAGCAAGCAAGGTAAGGGGCCTCAATATTATTTTGTTGCATTGATTACAATTTTTATGATCATAAAGCACAAAAATATAGGAAAATAATAGAAAAACACGGAATCGCGATTTGTGAATTTTGAAGTTTTTGTAAGAAAATAAAAAGATTTTGGAGAACTTTTTCATTGCATGTTAAAAATTAGATAAGGCGATTCTAATAGTGAAATAAAATTTGGAAAATCAACACCTGAAAATTTTCAAAAAAATTGATGAGAATCGCGATTCTGTAGTCAGACACAAAATCATGATTCTCTAATCTAAGGACAAAATCGCGATTCCCAAGACACGATTTTCATAAGAATCGTGTTATTAACGATTGTGAGCAATCACGATTGTCTGGGAAGAAAATCGTGAAAAACACAATTTTGAGCACAAAATCGTGGAAAACACGATTTTAGCCAGAAAATCGTGAAAAACACGATTTTGATTAGAGAATCGTGGTAAACACGATTTTAGCTAGAAAATCGTGAAAAACACGATTTTGACCACAGAATCGTGGAAAACACGATTTTAGCCAGAAAATCGTGAAAAACACGATTTTGATTAGAGAATCGTAGTAAACATGATTTTAGCTATAAAATTGTGAAAAACACGATTTTGAACAGAGAAATGTGGAAAACACGATTTTAGCCAGAAAATCGTGAAAAACACGATTTTGATTAGAGAATCGTGGTAAACACGATTTTAGCTAGAAAATCGTGAACACACAATTTTCATTAGAGAATCGTGGGAAACACAATTTTGAACAGAAAATTGTGAAAAACACGATTTTGACCATAGAATCGTGGAAAACACGATTTTAGCCAGAAAATCATGAAAAACACAATTTTCATTAGAGAATCATGGGAAACACGATTTTGAACAGAAAATTGTGAAAAACACGATTTTGACCACAGAATCGTGGAAAACACGATTGTAGCCAGAAAATCGTGAAAAATAGGATTTTGATTAGAGAATCGTGGTAAACACGATTTTAGCTAGAAAATCCTAAAAAATACGATTTTGACCACAGAATCGTGGAAAACACGATTTTAACCAGAAAATTGTGGAAAACACGATTTTTACTAGACAATCGTGGAAAACACGATTCTGACTAGAAAATCATGGAAAACACGATTTAAGCCAAAAAAACGTGGAAAACACGATTTTAACCAGAAAATCGTGGAAAACATGATTTTGAGCACAAAATCGTGAAAATTAATTAAATGATCCTTAGTTCTAGAAACAAATTAAACACGATGCAGAAGTGTGAACAAATCATACAGGAAGTACAACTCAAATTGGGATAATTAGATAATGCTCAAAAAATAGTTGAGGAATCTGAGGAAGCAAGGATAAGTGGAAATATTAATCAGGAACATAACCCACAGATAACCTTCCATGTTAAGATAGACAAACAATGTACAATTCTATATCACACCACATTGGAAGAGTTGGTAAAACAGAATCCTCACTTACAAAATTGAATGGAGAAATTGGAAACAATACCAAGTAATCTTCATCCACAATTGCAGGAGTTGGAGGAGTTATGGTACATACCTATTGACAAAATAGGTGGATATTGTGAAGGTGAAGAGGGAAATTCAACCCTACAAATACAATTTGGAAAAAATCAGGCCAAAGCTATTCTGGATAGTGGATCAGGAGTTGCCATAATGACTAAACAAACCTGGGAAAAATGGGGAAAAAATGAATTAATACCCACCAAAATGAGATTGCAACTTGCAGATGGGCATATAGAAAAACCCCTAGGAATCTGGGAAAAAGTAATTGTGGATATATGTGGAATAGAGATTGAACATACCTTTGCCATAGTTGAATTCCCACAATCTACTTCATATGAAATTATCCTAGGAAGGCCATATATGAGACAAATGCAAATTGTGCAAGATTGGGGTAATGATTGCTTATACCTTCATAGCAAAGGAAGAATAACCAGAGTGAATCTAAGAAATGGGCACTACTGTGACATATCTCCTCAAGAATGGTATAAAATACACCAAAATCAAGACTTAAGTGAAGAATCAAAGATGGAAGACCAGGAGCAAACTGAATCATCACTATGGAAGTGCAATATGATAAGAAATCTCACAAATAGAAAAAGAAGATTGAGAAGAGAAGATTGTATAGAAGGAAGAAGGATACAAGATGAGAGCTATGTACCACAAGAATTTAAAGATGAAGAATTTGGGCCCTATGGTTGGAACCAAATTTTGGCTACCATGGATCTAGCCAGTGATGAATATGTAGGATTGGAATTCCAAAATGAAGAAGGGTATGATGTTTTTCACATTGGAATACAAATGATAAAGGTATCAAAAACAGAAGAGGACCAGGAAGAAGAGATGATATTAAAAAAAGGAAAAACACAATATTTGGAAGAAGTGAAAGCTGAAGATGTAATAAAAGATAAAATTTCAGGCAAATACATGAAAAACAAACACAAGGAAATAGAAAAAGACCAGGAGAATGAAAAGAAGGAAAAAATAACAACCAGAGATCAACAGTTTGATGTACCAGCAAATTTCAAGACTTCTGAAGTAGAAGACAGACTACTTCTAAACATGAAACCCAAGAGAGAAAAGAAGAAAGGGGAGGCTTATGATAATGAGGAACAGACTAAAAAGTTCATGATCACTCAGAAGATGGGGAGGAAAGACATATAGTAGTAGCTAATGATATGTCAAATCACGAAGATGAGGCACTAAGAAGTTTGGCCAGAAACTATAGGGATGTATTTTCTTATAGCTACAAGGATTTGAAAGGAATTGATCCTAAAATCTGTGAGCATAAGATTCCTATTACACCTGATGCAAAACCTAGCAAACAGAGACATTACACATTCAATGATAAATATTTTGCTAAAATAAAGGAAGAAATTAACAAGCTGTTGGCTGCCAATTTCATCTATGAGATTGAGTATACAGAATGGATATCTCCTATAGTTGTGGTGCCAAAAAAAAATGGAAAACTTAGGGTATGCATTAACTTGAAAAAGGTGAATGCAGCAACTATAAGAGATAGTTATCCACTGCCTATAACAGATCATCTTCTAGAAAGAGTTGCAGGGAAGGAGGTTTATAGTTTTTTAAATGGTTTTTCAAGATACAATCAGGTACCTATAGCATTGGAAGACCAACATAAAACTTCCTTCCCTAGAGAATGGGGAATTTACGCTTTTAGGGTTATGCCCTTTGGGTTAACCAATGCCCCAGCAACTTTTCAGAGATTGATGTGTCATATATTCAAAGAATTCTTAAGGAATGTAATGAAAATTTATGTAGATGATTTGTGCACTTTTTCATTAAAAAGACAAGATCACTTGCATGATTTAGAGAATATATTCAGGAAATGCAGAACATATAGAGTGTGCTTAAATCCAGAAAAGTGTGTATTCTTTGTGAGACAAGGAAGAATGTTAGGACATATAGTCTCAAAAAATGGAATTTCAACTGATGAAAAGAAAATAAAAGCCATAATAGAACTTCCAAGACCCACAAATATAAAGGAACTTCAGACTTTCATGGGACATTGCGGCTACTATAGAAAATTTGTACACAAGTTTGCTGACATAGCCAAACCCTTATATTCCCTAATTACAAAGTTTGAGTGGACCAAGGAGTGTGACCAAGCTTTTGAAACTCTTAAAACTTGTTTGGTAACAGCCCCAATTCTGAAAACACCTCAATGGGATAAAATTTTTCATGTCCATGTGGATGCTTCAAATTATGCTTTGGGGTGTGTGTTAGCACCATAGAAGGAAGCAAGTTAGATTTTCCAGTGGCTTATGCTAGTAGGCAATTGAATCTAGCAGAGAAAAACTACACAACCACTGAGAGGGAAGGATTGGGAATGATATTTGCTGTAAAAAAATATAGACATTATCTGTTGGAGAACAAGTTTAAGTTCTTTGTGGACCATCAAGCTTTACTATATTTGGTAAATAAACCATGTCATACTGGGAGAATAGTCAGGTGGTTCCTTTTACTAATGGAATTTGAGTTTGAGGTAGTGGTCAGACAAGGGAAAACACACTTGAGAGCAGATCATTTATCTAGAATTCAGTCTAAAGAACCCAGTTCACCTTTAGATGATGACCTGCCAGACACTTATTTGTTCAAAGTCGAGAGTGTTCCTGAGTGGGCCATGACCCTAATACCTTTGTTAACCATGTGACCTTGCAGAACAGTTGGGAACAATGCACACTTAGTATTACAAAGCAGGAACTTTATGTTACTAGCTGGGCATTTGTATCATCTCAACCACACTGGCATATTGGAATATTGTACTCCTGAAGAAGAGCAACGGGAATATCTGAAAAGAGCTAATTGTTGGAACCCTTGCACTCATGCTTCCAGGGTAGTCACCCTAAGTAACCTCAATAGGATGGGGGTACATTGGCCTAATAAGATTCAAGATGTAACAAAATACATTGCTAATTGCAGGAAGTGCCAATCATTGCAAGATTCAGAATTCATAACTCTATATTGGTTGCAGAAAAATCCAGATTGGAGTGAAAATATCATTGAGGAATTGAAAAGAAAGAAGAAGGGAAAACAAGTAATTGTTGGTGCAGATTCAAAAAATCTACAAGTGATCTCTGAAGAGTATCAATTGATAGGAGAGCAATTGTATAAGAGAGGTATGGATGGATACTTAAGAATTTGTGTTCCTGAGGATAAATATCTGGAAATGTTGGAAATGGCACATTTTGGAGTAGCAGGAGGACACTTCTCAAGTGACAGAACTGCTAAACTCATATTATATTCTGGCTTTTGGTGGCCAACACTATTTCCTGATGCAAGAACTTATGTGAAAAGATGTGACATTTGTCAGAGGATGAGTCAACCAAATAAAAGAGATAATATGCCATTAGTTCCACTAATTTCAGCAAGAGCCTTTAGTAAATGGGGGTTGGATTTCATTGGACCTATACATCCTGCAGCAAAACAATCCCATGCTGAATACATCATAGTGGCTACAGATTACCTGACAAAGTGGGCTGAGGCAAAAGCCACAAGGAGGAATGATGCTCATACTACTGCGAGATTCCTCTATGAAAATATCATCACCAGGTTTGGACTTCCAATTGAACGGGTAAGTGATAGGGGGACTCATTTTTTGAAACAAATCATAGAAAACCTAACTGAATATTTCATGATCAGTCATAGAAAGTCAGCCCCATATCACCCACAAGCCAATGGGTTAGCAGAAAGTACCAATAAATTACTTTGTACTGTACTGTCAAAATTAGTAAACACAAACAGGAACGATTGGGACTTACAACTTAGTCATGTCCTATGGGCTTATAGAGTGGCTTATAAAACAGCAATAGGAAACACACCATTCAATCTAGTGTATGGACAAAATGCAGTTCTACCCATGGAATTTCTAATTTCAACATTAAAAGAAGGAAGTCACTACAATTGGACTGGACATGAATTATCAAAGAGAGTAATAGAATTAGAAAAACTGGGAGCTTCTAGACTCCAAGCAATAATGAGTATATATGCAGACAAGAAAAGGCAAAAAGCCTATCATGATGTTCACATAAAAGAAAAAGATTTACAAGAAGGAGATCTAGTCCTGGCATACACAGTCAAAGAACATCAGAAAAAATTCCAGAAAAAAGGACATGGACCATATATTATACATCAGATAAGCAACAGTGGGGGCATTCAACTAGCTAACATAGATGGAGAGATCATGCCAAACTTCATAAGTGGATGTAGAGTTAAGAGGTATGATTGCCCATTAACTGTTGATGAATGGAGAAGGCTGCAACAAGCTCAAAACAAGAAAAAAGAAGAGGAATATATTAGAAAAGAGGCTCAATAGGAAGCAAAGGAAAGAATAAGAAAAACCAAAGATCTTAGGGAAGTCTGTTTGTGTGAAACATCTCTAAAACAAAAAGAACATTTACCTGTGATAACAATGGATTATCAAAATGAAAAAAATTAGGGTTTTGATTGATTCTGCAGCACAAGTAAATCTGATTAGTTCAGCTTTGGTGAATAAATTTAGCCTAACAAGAACTAAAAGCAGAACTTTTATCAAAACTCTGGAAGGACAAATGATACAAAGCACGTCTTCACTATCTATTAAAGTTAGGTTCAATGATGAATATATGAAAATAGATTGTGAAGAATGGCCAGATCATTTGATGACTGAAAAATTGATTCTGGGACAACCATGGCTCAAACAAGGTGAAGTAACTTTGAATTTTGGAAAAATGAAGCTTAATTTGACCATAAATGACAAAAGGTTTTTAATATTTTTATTGAGTAATGAAGAACAGGAAGTTCATCAGGATGTTCATGACCCAGACATGGAAGGATTTACTTTCTCAATGGAGGACATACAAACATTACCAATACAAACACTAAATGATCAAGCTTCATATAATCAAAACCAACAAAAGATTAGAAGAGCAAAAAAGGTGGTGAGACAGAAAGAAGGAGGCAGCTATGGCATAATCAGAAACATCAAAGCATCAGAACAAGGGAGATATGGAAACAAGGCATACACAAATCTTGCTCCTCAAAACAAGATTCCAAGACAAAATGGATATGGAGACCAAAAAATTCTACAAAATGCTTGTCACCAAGAAATGGCTGTTTGCCTAAAACAAGGACAACTCGAGTAAAATATTATTGGGTCAAAAAATCAAAGTTGATTCAATGGAAAGAAGACCATCTATAATGGAACTGTAGTTGAAATTTTTTCAGAAACAAATCAAAAATACTTTTTCCTATCCTTTTTCTAAAAAGGAATTAGGAGGGGAAGAAAAGAAATAGAAAAAATCATTATTAAAAAAAAAAGGGGGAAAAGGGAAGAAGAAAAAAAGAGAAGAAAAAAAAAGAGAAGAAAGAAAAGAAGAAAAAGAAAAATTGAGAAAAATTGTCTATTTTTTCCTTTTATAAGTTTATATAGCACAAAGCAAGATATAGGAAGAAGGTAAGCAGATCCCTATTTATTATTTTTGTATTATCTATTCCATTTTTTTTTATGATTTTCTATTTTTTGTAATTTTTTTATTTTTAAATTCAATCTTTTTCTTCTAAAAAACATCTTCTTCTTGGATGAGAATTGTCAAAAGAGGAGAGTGAAAATTGAGTAGAGTGCATTAGACATCTTGCTACACCTGTAATGATCACTTTGATTGAGTTTTTTTGAAGAACCAGAATTTATTTTGAATTTTATTTTTATTCTTCTGTCATGTCATCTCAAAATAAATATGACTTTTGATTTCTTGTGACTCATGTGGGTGGAGTTCTTTCTTTCTATATGTTATATGTTATCTAGGATGGTGAATACAAAGGAGTTGCAAATTCATGATTTCAAAGCAAAATCAGTTACTCTGTCAAGAGGACACTGGTTTCTGGATAGTGAAGCCGTGATAGAGAAGGTGGACCTGGAGTCAGATGAAGAGCTAGAGATTCCAGAGGCAGAAAAAGTGGTGAAGGAGCTCAAAGAAACCCTGAGCATAATTGGACAGCATATATTCACAGTGGGAGTAGGAGGATATAAATATACAATGCTGTGTCAGGAGTTCTACAGATTTCAAAGAGTTGCTGTCAATCTGAAAAGATGGAAGGCAGTAGGGTTGCATAAATTGATGGAAGAACCCATCTTTTTCATAGATTTTGAGAGAGTAGCACAAGTAATGAATAGTTTATTGGAAGTAGGAAAAGGTAATGATGCTTATTTTTGGTGCAAAGTCAAGAATAAAGACAATCAGGAGGTGCATATCACTATCAAAGCAGAGCATATCAGAGCAGCTTTGCAGTTCTATCCAATGGGAACTAAAATTGACCCTAGCTTTGTGAAGAAAAATAAAGAAACCTATACTGGATATTCAAAATTTCCTAACTTCAAGGAGAGAGAGAACGAGGAATATGCAATTAGAATGTTTTTACAATATTTCTGTTTCCCAAAGCTACCAAGGTATACAATGCCACACAAATCTATTACATTGCTTATGTTTAACAACAAGGACAGAACCAAGCCCTTTGGAGTAATGGATGTGACACCATACATCCATGAACAGCTGAAAGAAGCAGCAAAACACTGGGAGCAGAAAAAATTCATGAATGGAGCCCAGTTTTTAACCAGGATAATTTATCATGCATTGGGAATGGAAGATCAGTTGAAGTTGGCTCCAGAGGCATAATATTTCAGAAGCCTTATGTCATGGATGAAGAGTCCTCCCAGGAAGATGCATGTGAAAGAAACAGTAGGAAAAACTAGCATGAGGGGAGCAGGGATGAAAAGAAAGGTAATATCTGAGGAAGTAGTTCCTGTGAAGAAAAGGAGATTGGATCCCAGGAAAGTTGAATTGGAGCAGGATGAAGCTACAAAAGAAGAACATGAAGCGGCTCAGAAGCAAGTCCAATCTTCTAGTGATCCTCATCCACCCCAAACAAGCAAAGAGCAGTTGTACACTTATCTAACTCAAGGTAATAATAAAAGAGCAATATATGAGGCACAATATCAAAAGATGCGGGAAGATTATTCGTGTAAGGCCACAGATTGGGTCCAAGAGGAGGTAGAGCATTATGAAGCACTTCATGATCAAATGATGACATCTGAGACAGAGGAAATATTTGTTAAAAGGGAAGTAGAGTTGTTAGCTTACTTCAAAGAACTACAGGGACCCCCAGAAACTAGAACCACCATTGTAGTGAAAAAGAAGGTTCAAAAGAAACCAGTGCAAAAGAAGAAGTTGACCAAGAAGGGGAAGGGAAAATCAGTAGTTGAAACTGTAACCATAAAAGAGACAGAGGAAGTGATAGTGGAAGAAATTCAGAAGCAATCCACTGTGGTAGAGGCATCAAGACTAAAAGAACCAGAAATAGGAGGATCTTCACATTTTTCTTCAGACTCTGAAAGTGACATTGAAAGTTTCTTATTAAAAAGTCTGAATTTATCAGTTCCCAGTACTCCTAATGTGGTTACACAGGCCACTGAGAAACAGAAAGCACCTGAAGATTTGAGAATGTTAGTTTTCTTCTTCTCTTGATGGATGCACGTAGACCTGCGCAGAGAGTTAAGCTAGGAGGGAGAATTATATTAAGAGAGAGAAAGATGGCACCCACAGATCTGTGTGGAAACAGACCTGAATCAGGTCCTTCCCTCAAAAATCTCCATAAACTGTGGAGATGGTAAGACTTGGACACAAGAGGTTACTTACAAGAATTTGCCAAACGCGTGCTTCCGTTGCGGGCATCAAGGTCACAGGATCAAAGATTGCCCCTTGAAGAGAAGTACCAATAAAAACAAGCTTAAACCTGATGGGACCCTGGATCCTTTCCCTCAAGTTGACACTCGGGGCGAGCCCCCTCTGATGGAGGAAGAAGACGGAACTCGCGTTGCTGAGACGGATTCAGAAGGATTCACTGAAGTAAGACGCAGGAGGAAAGTTAGCCCTCGAAGATCAACAGCAAGGAACACGAGGACAATTGCTCCTTCGAATAACATGTATTGTAACCTAGAAAAGGAGATTAATGAGGTCGACTTCCCAGGGGACAACGATTATGAAGGAGACCCCACTGATAATACCCATGGGTGCTCTACCAACAAAGAAGACAACCAAGAAGGTTACACCACGAGTAAAGAGGAAGGCTTCACTACTAGCAATGAAGACAACCCAGACAGTGAAAGCTCCTTCCTTGGTCCTACCCTTCCAGTATGCATTCCAAGATTACTGCAACAAAAGTCAAAGCTTAAAGGAAAACAACCAGCGGGCATGCCATGGAAGAGCCCCCTCAAGAGTAGGATCCTAAGTCAAGAAGTTGGGAGGAAAAAAGAAGATCACAAGAATAAAAAAGATCGGGTCCCTCCCCTCAAAGAGGGCAACCATCAACAATGAAATTCACATCGCTAAACGTCAGGGGTTTGTCGGACCCATCAAGAGCGGCGATTCTCGGCCAGTGGTTCAAAGACAAGTGCCTCAACCCTGACTTTATCTGCTTACAAGAGGTTAAAATCGACGGAGAGGATCTCCAGAAATGACTTAAATGCATTTCTCCAAACCACCTTTGGTTCTCCACTTCTCACCCTAGGGGTGCGGGGGGTGTTGCGATCGGTATTAGTCACTCCTTGTCTGGCAGTGTAACCTCGACTTTTGAAGCTCAGAATCATCATTGGATTGCTACCTCTATCGGGTTCCCTTTTCAGTTCTCCGTGGTCTCAATTTATGCTCCTAATGGAGAAGCGGATAGAATTGATACTTGGGCTTCTCTCGACTCCCTCTCACATAATGTTTTGATTTGTGGGGACTTCAACATGGTTGAGTTTCCTGAGGACCGATGGAATAACAAGGGAAAAATTATTGGCGGCCAGGAGAAAGAGATATGGGATAAAATCAAGATCCATCTCGACCTCGTCGAGGTGAAAGACATGAAGGGGTTCTCCTGGTCAATCTCCATTCAGGGGACTCTTTGAGGAAACCAAGACTTGATAGATTTTACATCGATCAAAACACCATCCTCCAGTGGGGTATTCCTTCGATTTCCCAACACATGGACCTGACTATCTCGGACCACTACCCGATTACTCTGTCCTTCAAACCGATTCCCATGCTCCAGAAAGCCCCTTGGTTTCATGCTTGTCAGACATCATTTTCCCTCCCTGTAGCTCAGTGATGAGTAGCACCTCCTTTAATGTCAATCCGGGAAGACATGAGGATGGTATGATGACCTCAAGCAAGTGAAGGCACAAGTGCGTGAGTGAGAAGCACACTAACATGCACACACAGACACACACACGCGCACACACGGCAAGACAAAGAGTGAGAAGCAATGGAGTTCTTAGATTACTTTCAAAAAGCTCATACAAGTTCAATTCAATTACAAGCTAGCCTCAAAAATGAGCTCTTTAGCTCTATTTATAGTTTTTGACTAGGTTCTGGCCGTGTCCATACCTAGTGTCCGACCTAGTTAAAAATTAGGTTCTCTACCCTATTTGGAGGTTCAAACGAAGTCTAAAAAATGTGAAAATTGGCAGGTAGCTACTTCAAATGCTCCTCAAGCTCAAGGACTCCTTGGCTTGCACAAAATGGAGCTACAAAAATATGAATTGGTATTTACAATGGCTTTTAGTGATGAAAATCACTATTTTTGTGGGGATTTCTTTTAACGATTTGACATACATATCTTCGAGCTCCCTACTTGCTCCTTCTCCTTGTGTGTCCACTTCTTTGATATGCTTTAGTGTGCTGAAAAAAATATTGGCCTACTTGCCAGATCGTCGTTGACTGCTCTGTCTGCTTGTACTTTCTCTTCTCTATGACTCCCTTCGTAAGCTTCCTTGGCTTGTGAGTCCTTCAGTTCCAACACCCCCCCCCTCTCTCGCGTCTGTCGTCCCTGACAGACCCTTGTTGGGTGGGTCGTTGGATGTAGTACTCAACAACGTCTTGTGCTAAGTGATGTTCTGCAATCTGCAACCCTTTGGCCAAGTCTGTGAGTAGAGCATCCCAATGTACCGGCCCGGGAACCTCTAGATGTGGTATACGTAACTTTTCTGAATGGAGAGCTTGTTCCACTGCAAACAACTGCAATAAATGTGATGGTCTAGGAATGAATATCTCTGAATGATATTCTCAGAATCCCGTGACAAACATTTCTTCAAACGTCTGTTTGAAGCAGGCTGGTAGATACTTGATACGCGCGTGCC
Source organism: Ceratopteris richardii (assembly GCA_020310875.1). NCBI lineage: Eukaryota > Viridiplantae > Streptophyta > Polypodiopsida > Polypodiales > Pteridaceae > Ceratopteris > Ceratopteris richardii. The sequence goes on from CM035443.1 coordinate 8,405,958, forward strand.
ATGCATATACAACATTAATAGATGGTGTTGCGCTCATGTCGTAGACAAGGTCCTGATTACCTTCATTAAATCCAAGAGCTGAGAGATGAGGTTCCTTGACATTCTTGAAAGTCCTGAAGGTGACCAACATGAGTTCAAAAATTTTAAGGCACATTTGGGCCATGACATCTGGTACATTTTTAAACCTGACCCCCCAATGCCGAATCGTCAAGATCATATATCCTATGGTAGGTTGGCCTTTAGGTGGTGCTAAGTAGACATAATTGAGCCATTTCTCGCATCCTTTGGTTGTCAGCACAGTTTTTGTGTATTCCGGCCATGACCTTCTTCGAAATACAGGGCAGTAGCATGGGTTGTATTTGATGTACAAAGGCATGTTATTCCATGTTCTTACCATCTCTGGGTAGGTTTCCAGTAGACGAATCCTCCACGTCGGTTGATGTATATTGCCCTGCTTGGCACTTGTTGGGATGTCGTCCAGTGCAAACTGTGTAGCCGAGGTTGGTTCTTTTGAGGTGTGGTGCTTGATTTCGGCATTGTAGTCCGCCATTAAGACACAGAAAGGAACATACAAATCGTCGGATGTGCCGATCCACCTATGATGGGAGAGGTTTCGAAAGTACTCCGATTTTATAACTACCTCTTCCAATCGTGACATTGATGCTATCTGAACTGCCACTCTATCATCATGGGTTGTGGCCACTTTCTCTAACCTCTGCATCCATTCAGGAGCCTCTAGCTTGATGGTGTCCATGCCCTCTTCTGTTTGCTTGCCCCCAGGTGCAGGCATGGGAACGTATGGATCTTTGAAGGTTTCCTCGATTTCAATTGGCACTAAGTCCTCAGGCTCGGCCTCTACAAGGGGAGAGGGTTGACGCCCGTATTGCATGACTTTACTGCATAATTCTTCGAGTTCTGCTCTGAGTTTTGAGACTTCTTCAGATGTGTCGTCTGCGGCAGTGACTTTGCTTGGTGACTCCTGCTGAGTTGCCAGTTGCTTAAGTAGGTCATCTCTTTCTCGTTCCAATGCTGCATGGGCCTCCAGGAGGTCGGCATGGGTTTCTAACACGATTTGCATATTCTCTGAGGGAATGGCCTTGAATTTCTCTGGGTCGATTTCCTATGGGGAACCCTCCATGGCTGCTTCCAAGTTTTCTTCGTTTTCTTTCTGTAGTCGTTTATTCTCCTCGAGTGCTGTAGACATGTGTTTTCGTAGGAGGGCTAGGTTGCATCGAAGCTTGAGGTTCTCCGTTATCTGGGAGTGTAGCAATTCATCCATATGTTGTCTTTCTTCTGCATCTGACTAGGGTGGATTGGCTACTAACTGTTCATGTTGTTCCTGTAAAGTGGCGTACTGTTGTTGTACTAGCCGCTTTTCCCTTTCGAGATCAATGAATCGTACTTGAAGTTCTTCATGGCTTCGAAAGAGTCGCGTATGTTGGTTATCAAGATGCTGGTAGTGCTGTTGTAGTTGCGACATACACTGATACATATTATTAAATACATTATTAATAGGGGTGGATGCAGGAAGGGTGTTGAATGCAGAAGGGAAGGGAAAGGGGAAGGGGAATGGAAGTGTGGATGCAGTGCTGGAAAATGGTGAAGTGGGAGGTGGGGGAATGGGAGATGGTGGGTGTATGGGGGGAGGGAGAGGTGCGGAGATGGGTGATATGTCCATAAGATCAACGGTGGATGCAGTAGTGGGAGTGATTGTGAATATTGGAATTGTGGGTGCGGTGATAGTGGTGAAAGTGTACAGTGGTGTGTGCAATTGTGAATATGAACTGCTCGGGAGTGTGATTGGGGGAATGAGATTTTCTGTGGCTGCGGTTAGAGTTACTGTTTCAGTGGCCGTATAGACAAAAGAGGTGGAGATAGTGGGTTGTGTGGGTTGACTGACGGTCTGTGCTTCGGTATGGGTAGTGGACTCGAAGGCGGTGACAATAGTGGTTACACTGGTAGTGGGAGGTGAATGTGGTGGGGTTGGAGGCAGGGGTGGCAAAGGGGGTGACGGAGGTGCACTTGATATATGGGTTTCCTCAGTATCATGAACAGTGTGTGCGGTGCCCGTGGTTATGGATGTGCCTTGTGGTTCTGATACTAATACATTCATCTGCTTTCCTGATCGAGGGGGGCGTCTTCCGTATCATCGCTCCGTTCTTCGTGACTGTGCAAGGGCGGTATGAACCGTCTCAGGTACTCCTAAAGCATCAGATATCATGTCAAGAGTGGCGCGATATTGCTCGTCTACGCCTTCCTCCTCAAGGATTTGATTCATGAGGGCCTTGCCTACTGCTAGGGACAGTCTATGTTGCTCTTGAACTCTGTTCATGGTATCATAGAGCTTTTTCAATGCCTTCGTATAAGCTGGAGCACCTTCAAGTACCTGCAGAGCTTCCTGATCATATTCCTGCTCTTCTTCCTTGGATTGTCCATCATGTTCCTCCTCTTGTTCCTCTTCTTCTCCACCCTCCACATCGTGACATCTGGTTGTCTGGAATGGGGTTGGTCTATAGCAGTTTGTTGTCCACTAGCTTGCTCTGCCTCGACTTCCGCGTTAACAGCTTCGATTATTCTGGCTACCTCCTCATCAGTTAGGTCTTCTAATGTGAATCCGTGAGGAAACTCTAGGTCGGTTGGTACGGGTGGGAACACCAGATTCGGTCCGTCAGTGCTGTGTCTTGGTAATCTGATAGTGAAGGGTTGTACCCGCCTTGGAAGTCGTGGAGTTGTCTCTGGTGTCAATGTCGCACCGCGGGGTTGTGCACAGGGCATCTGAACTACGCCTCTCACTTTCTTAGATGGCGGTCCTACGGTTGATAGTCTATGTTGGAATTCCTGTACCCTGGTCCAATTTAATGCCCTCTGCACTGACACATCATATGCTAGACATCTATACACAATCCTGGTGAGGTTACAGTACATATTTTTGTTTCTTATACTACCTTTGATGAGCCAAGTGGATTTGGTTAATAATCTAGTGGGGCATGTTGATTGTCAAATCAAAGGCATCAGCAAAGTATAGACTAAACCATATCTTCTTAGGTGGCATTGTGAACCTCTCTTGAGCGGGAAATGCAAAATGCTGCATGACCATTCGCAAGTGAATGGCAATTGTAGGTGTCATTGCCACCATGTCCTTTAATTTTGTTAGATTCCTGTTCTTCATATTGTCGGGGACCATTGTCTCTTTCTCCGTAGGAATGTGCATACCTTTCATGTCTAGAGCTTCCCTTACCAAATTGATAGTCAACCTGAAACGCTTCAGTTCATTGCCCCTTGTGAGAGATGGGAGGACAAAGGAGTTGTATCCCTTTTTGTCTTTGCTCGGAGTGAGGGTGCTAATCAAATAAGAGCACCTTAGAAAATCAGGCTTTGGCAATTGGAATTTGAAGTAATCGTAGAGTCCCGCCTTCTTCCATATAGGTTTCAGTCCTTCATTATTCTGCAGTCTCTCAAATTCCCTGGTCAAAAAGTGATATCTGCCCCAGCGCCCATTGAACTATCTCGGCCTCCCACATGTAAGTGCCTTCACCTAGGGGTCCTTCCACATCACTGAACCAATGTGAGTTTTTACTGACCGGCATTGTGTGCCCCTGTGGAGGATTCTAAACCGGCATGGCGTGTAATGCCCTCAATGCCACTGGGCGTTCCTTCAATTCCTCCTCAACGGGAAGACTTTCAATGTCCACGACTTGGGGGCTGGTGCCTGCCTGGGAGCTAGTTCCTGCCATATCTGCCATGTTACTTCTTGCCTCCTGACTCTGTGAGAATATAGAAACAGGTGTTAACATTGTAAAGGACAAGATAGAACCGTTTTAGTCCCCGTTACAGCATTAACATGAGGTTCGGGAGAGATTAGTAGGTTATTAAGTGCTCGGTGCTTGTGCGTGTAGTTAGGAGTTGGGTAGACCTAGAAGCTAAGTGGAATGATGTAGTGAGAGAGTGATGTAGTTAGTAGGTGTGCATGGATTTACAACTGAGGTCCGGGGGTTTATTACAAGTTTTAGGTTTCCAAACACAGTGGATGGGTTTTGATCTTGATTTTGTGGAGACTCTGAAGAGTTTAATAGGGGTATCTACTTGAAAATGAGGCTTTTTAGGGACCCATTTACAAGTGATTCTACTTGTGCTTATGGAAGGATATGTGTCCGTGCGTGATGTATGAGAATGGGCATCGGATGTTCGCATGAGTGAAACATGTTGTACCGGGTGTGGCCTTGGTGTAGCTATTTGAGCCCGCAAGCAAGCCTTAGGCACCCAGATTTGTCGTGATTGTGGGCTGGCCTTCATCAACTTCTTGGGTATCCAAATAGACTTTACTTTCGTAGAAGAATTTATGAAAGACTTCTTATTAGTGTCGTGTTGTTGACTACTAATAAGAGGTTTTGGCCGTGGGATTGGCCTGGTCGCAATAGGGTGTTCGCCTTTCAGCATCCATACTTGTTTCAACGACTGAAACAATCTGCTTTGCTCCTTTTTTTGGCCTCCAGTATAGGTAGTGCTTTGCTTCCTCTGTTTTTGATCTGCCGTTGGTTGCTGCATCCTTCTGGCCTTTGGAAAAGAAGAGAGTGCCGTCTTATGCTTGACTCCATTGTTGAGACAATCCTCTTTCTGCATCATACAGTTTTAAACAAGAATAGCATTGTCAACTTCATGTGTGCCCCTGGAAGGACCAAGAGTTCGTGCCTTACCTAATTCCTTGAGTGCCTCATTTTCCAATTCAACTGTAATTCGACTATGATTTACCCATACCTGAAGAAGTCCACTTCTTAGGTTTAGGTTGACTGCATGATCATAGATCCAGTCCTGCCCCAAGACAAGAGGCTCAGTGAGGTCCTCATCTTGACACACTAGTACTTTGACTGTCATTGCTTCGTCTTGAAAATAGAGGGGAAGTTCCACCTAGCCCATGCAAGGGGTTTCCACACCTCCCAATCCTATGAGATATGCTTCTATAGGATTGATAATTAATTTCAACTTTTGACAGTAAGAAAATTTAACAGCACTAGTGGCTGCACCTGAGTCAATCAAGGCTCTTACAGTCCTTGCACCCTTTCCTTGTCCTATCTCTAAGGTTATAAAAGGACGTCTATCAATTATCCTATGAGAGTTGATACCTGAAACTTCACACATAGCCACGTGATATCCTTGATCTGCATATGCATCTGTCCTAGGTTGCTCTCTGCCTTGTCTTCTTAATTTCATTCTCCGTATGCGCTCTAAAGCTTTTGCTTGAGCTTCTTCTCGAATTCGCTTTTCTTCTTCTTTGCGTTTCTTAGCAGTATTGAGTCGACTTAGCATTTCCTCTGTGAGAGGTTCCTGATATAACTTGACCCTGCATCCGCTTATGTAGCTTGGGAGAACATCGCCTTCTAATGTGGCTAGTTGCACTGCTCCACTTGTTGAGATTCTATTAATGATCATGGGTCCGTAGCCTCCCTTCTCTAGTTTCCTCGCATGTTGTTTCAAAGTGTAGACTAGTACTAGGTCGCCTGCCTTCAAACCTTTATCCTTAACGTGGGCATCAAAGTATGCATTCTATCATTTCTTAGCTGCATATATCCCTGCATCCGCTCTCACTCTTGTTTCTCCTAATTGTTCAAGGTCAAACAGTCTAGAGGAGAGTTCATGACCCGTCCATTCATGCTCTTGTGCTACTTTCAGTGTAGGTATAAAGAAGTCCAACGGTAGCACTGCATTTTGGTCAAATACCATCTGAAAGGGTGTGGCTTGGAGTACCGTTTTATAGGCAACTTGGTATGCCCAAACAGCGTGGTGTATCTGTTTGTCCCAATCAGAGCGTTTATTGTTCACTAATTTCATCAGTACATTGCATAGGATCTTATTGGTGCTCTCAACCTGGCCATTAGCTTGAGGGTGATAGGGGGCAGACTTCTTATGCACTACCAAGAATTCTTGGAGCAGATTTTCAATAACTTCATTCAAGAAGTGAGTGCCTCTATCACTTACCAGCTCTATAGGTAACCCGTACTTGGTGAACACATTCTCAAATAAAAACTTAGCTGTTGTTTGAGCATCGTTCTTCATTGTGGCTTTTACCTCTACCCACTTGGTTAGATAGTCTGTGGCCACAATGATATATTCAGCATGTGAACCCTTGGCTGGGGGATTAATAGGACCTACAAAGTCTATTCCCCACTTAGAGAATGCACGTCCACCCATCATAGGTTTCAGTGGCATCTCATCGTTGCGTATAGGATACTGAGTTCTCTGACAAACATCACACCGTTTCACATAGGCATGTGCATCCATGTGAAGGGTCGGCCACCAGAAGCCCACAAATAGTATTGCCTTGATCACCCGATCTGGTCCAAAGTGTCCTCCTGCTACACCTTGGTGAGCAGTTTCCAAGATCTTGAGATATTCACTCTCATGGACACATAGTCTCAGGTAACCATCTTTACCACGCTTGTATAGATTATCACCAATGAGTGAGTAATCTAGGGCTTCTTGTTCTATACTTCTTTGTCTCGTCAGGGTCATATCTTGGGGAAATGTTTTCGTCCTCAAGAAGGCTACTAATGGTTCACTCCAATCTGGCACTATGGACACTTGATAAAGAGTGGCATGTTCCACAGGTGGTTTAGTGCAACAGATTGGGCATTCTTTACACATCTTCTGTACATCAGCTTCCATAGTAGGCCAATGCACTCCGAGTCTCCTTAGTGTCTGTAGGGTTATTTGCTTTGAGTAGTGTTGCTCTAACGCACCTACATGTGCTAACTGCAACCATTTAGCATACTCATCCTCTTCCAAACAACAAGCCAAGATCCCTTGATCTGTGTGCTTGTACATACTACTTGCCATGATGTGGTACTTCTGGGCTCTTACTACCTCTCTATCTTGTGTGTTTATTACTGGGTGGTTAGGTCCGTATGTCAATACTTGCACTAATGGCTTAGCCCACTGTGGCACCACTTCCAAATTAAATAGGTAAGCATCACGAAGGTCATCTGACACTCCTTGTGGGGCTTCGCCCGATGTGAGCCTAGAGAGATGGTCTGCTCTCAAGTGGGTCTTCCCTTTCCTCACCACAACCTCGAAGTTGTATTCCATTAGTAAGAGAAACCATCTTACTAATCTACCTGTATTACACGGTTTGTTTACCAAGTACAATAATGCCTGATGATCGGTAAAAAATTTAAACTTATTTGCAAGCAAATAATGTCTAAACTTTTTAACTGCATATACCATGCCTAATCCCTCTCGTTCAGTGGTTGTATAGTTTCGTTCAGCCGCATTCAACTGTCTACTTGCATAGGCAATTGGAAGATCCATATTGCCTTCGCCCGTAGGTTGTGCAAGTACACATCCAATAGCATAATTGGATGCATCCACATGAACATGGAAGGTCTTATTCCAATCTGGTGTGGTCAAGATTGGTGTTGAACACAATCTTCTTTTAAGCTCATTGAAGGAGTTTTCACATTCATCAGTCCACTCAAAGTTAGTCAAAAGTCCATACAAAGGCTTTGCTATGATGGCATACATCTGTATAAACCGTCGGTAACAACCACAATGCCCCATGAAAGCTTGTACTTCCTTGACATTCTTTGGCCTAGGTAACTCGGCTATGGCTCTCACTTTCTCTTCATCAGTGGATATGCCATTCTTTGACACTATGTGTCCTAGAATCTTGCCTTGCCTGACCATGAAAACACACTTTTCTGGGTTCAAGCAGACTTGATATTCTCTGCATTTGTCAAAGATTTGTCTGAGTTCAGGAATGTGTGTTTGTCTAATGTTGGAATGAGCACAAAGATCATCAACATAGACTTCTAAGTTCTTCCTCAGGAACTCTTTAAATACATGGCACATCAGTCTCTGGAAGGTAGTTAGTGCATTGGTAAGCCCAAATGGCATTACTCTAAAGGCAGAAATGCCCCATTCAGTGGCAAAAGCCGTCTTATGCTGATCTTCTGGAGCTATGGCTACTTGATTGTAGCCCGAAAATCCATCAAGGAAGTTGTACACTTCCTTGCCTGCTACTCTTTCTAAGAGATGCTCTGTGATAGGAAGCGGATAGTTATCTCGAATTGTGGCTGCATTGACCTTCTTCAAGTTAATGCATATACGCAGCTTTCCATTTTTCTTGGGCACCACTACGATGGGGGATACCCACTCAGTATGCTCAATTTCATAGATGAATCCAGCTTCAACCAGTCTATCTATCTCTTCCTTGATCTTGGTCGCATAGTTGTCATTGTATGTGTATGGCTTTTGCTTAGAGGGCCTAGCATCTGAGGTCATGGGGATAGTGTGTGAGCATATGTCTGGATCGACACCCTTCAAATCCTTGTAACTCCAAGCGAATACATCTCTGTATTCTCTTAGCAAGGCTATCAATTCGTGCTCTTTGTCTTCCATCAAGTCGTGTCCTATATAAGTACATCTCTCCTCTCCTTCTTCTAGGGCTACCACTATTTTCTTGGTGGTTTCTTTCTTATCATAGGCCTCTCTTGATTGTGCCTCTCGTTTAGGCATTCTGATCATGACTCTCCTGTCATCTATCTCATACTTCTTAAAATTTTCCGGGACCTCAAACAAAGATTCTTCCTCTTCTGGGGTGACTTCTCTCTTCTTTCTTTTCTTTCCTTCTTCCTTCGGGGTCACATGTGTGGCTAGCCTTATGTCATTTGTAAGCTCTCCATGCCTCTGGGGTTGAAATTCTACTTCATAGAAGTATTCTTCATCTGATGCAGAAGGTGGGTCCATGATGATTGACTCTAGATCGGAGTCGCTCGCATCTTCAAATGCATCATGGCTAGGTTCGCATTCTTCTAGATCTGCCTCTCCCATGATTGGCTCTATGGAGAAGATTGAAATGTCATAGCCATCTTCATCACAGTGAGGTGTCCATTGTTCTTCATTGATGGCTACATCCATTGTTGCTAGGATTTCTGCCCAGCCGTGGGGTTCAAATTCTTCGTCAGGAAAGACTACAGGTGCATAGGCTGGGTCTTGAATTGATCTATGTGTTTCTTTTGCACCTATCTCTCTCGCTTCTTCTCTCTTCTCTTCTTCTACTACTACTTTGCACATCCATAAGTGGGTGTCTTCATGCATCCATGAGGATCCTGATCCTATGGAATGCACAGACTCCGTATCATCTTTGGCTCTATGGATGGGGGGTACATCTCTAGGATTTTGAGATTGACTTTGGTCGTAACACCTAAATGTTGCAAGTACAAGGAATTGGTTCCCCAATCCTGTACTACTTGCAACTGTCGCATGAATGGTCTTCCCAAAATCATCTCATAGGCATGATTTTTGCTGAAGTCACATATAGCAAATGTGTGCTCAAACTCTACACCACAAGTAGTGAGAGTTATTCCTTCAAGTAGTCCTAAAGGCCTCTCTATGTGACCATCAGCCATCTGCAATTTCACCCTCGTGGGCCTGAGTGCTGGCTTGCCCCAACGCTTCCATAGGGAAGTGGCAGCAATTGCAACTCCTGCACCTGAGTCTAGAATGGCCTTGGTGGTGTATCCTTGATGGGTGATAGGAAGATATGTGTTTCCCTCTTCGCCCTCACTCATGTCTCCTATCTTGTTGAAGGGTATTTCTGGCACTGTTCTCTGGGATCCTACCTGTGAACGAGGTTTTGCTATCTCTGGTACTTGTTTGGCTACATGTTTCCATAGCTCTGGCCTTACTTTGAGTAGCTCTTCTATGGTGAGGTTGCACTGTACTTTGGTGTTTTTCACTACCTCCGTGTTCCTAGGTATGACTGAGTCCTCATTTCGTACCATGACTGTGGGTGCTATCATACAAGTAGACTTAGCTTCCCATGGGCCTGTGAAGTGGGGTAATTCTTGTAGAGAGTTAGACTCAAAATCCAATCTTTCCTGAGATTGGGTGCTCTCCTGCTCCTCATAAATGGATGGGATGTCTTGTGGGAATTGGTCGTGTGCATCATCCACAAGTTCAATGGGAGGAGGGACTTCACTTTCTTTAGCCCATTTGTCTTCTTGAATCTCTCGTAGAAATTCTGGTGTGAACCGATTCATAGAAGATCTGGCTCCGTAGAGTTAGGCACATAGGCTTCCTGGGCAGGAATGCTTGCCCTCATACTTGCCTTGTCCTTGTGTTGAGAGGCGGGTTCCTTTTCTGATTGTGCAATTAGCCTCTCTATTCTTTCTAATAGTCCTTCAAAGTGCAACTGCGTCTTGGCTGAGCTAGATATGTTAAAAAGGCGGCTGGCTTCAAACATGGTTTGAGCCAACTCCACCATCTTAGCACAAATTTTAGTTCGTTCAAGCTCTAATTCTGCTCTAGGGTAGCACTCTCCATGATCAGTTACGTTTGGCCCGTCTTGGATTCTGGCCTGATATGCTTTAAGCATCATGTTTAGGTCCTCGGGAGTGGGATCTGCTAGGACTGATCCTACTCTAGGGGGTGGAGGGATTAGGTGAGGCGGGTTGGAAGGTGGCGGGTCAGATGGAGTTGGGAATGGTGGAGGTGGGGTAGTGTGAGAGGGAGTTTGAGATGTGAGTTCGGTTATCCTGGCTCTCGTTTCTCTTAGACTTTCCTCAAGTTCACTCATTTTCTTTGCCCATTGCCTTTTCATTCTTTCACGACTATCTCTCCAAGCTCTAGTCCTCTTCTTTGTCATGCTCTCCGTTTCACTAACATCTAGGCTCTTTTCCTGGCCTACACCTGGGTTCTGCTGTGAGGCTTGGGCTCTAGTGACCGCTTGTATCAGTGCAGTGGAAGTGACACTTCCTGTGGAATCTACCACTAGCCCAATAACGTTAATGGGAGTGATTTTTGGCATATTGCTGGGATTCTTTGGACAATCTCGTAAGAGATGCTCCTTTCCACATTCTTGGCAAAAGCCCTGGATCGTCACTGATTGGGGTTGTGTAGGTGGAGGCAAGGGACAATCACGAATGAGATGATCTCCTTGGCATCTGCAGCATGGTCCTCTAGGGAATGGTGGTCTTACTTGCCTAGGTTAAGGTCTAGGGTTGGGGTTTGCATACATGACATTTGTGTAATCTGACTCCCAACTAGGTTCATTTGGCTCTTCACTATAGTAGGACTCACCATGTTCAGGAAACTGCATGTAGTAGCCCTGGGGGCTATCGACATGTGTAGAATCAAAACTATGGTCACTGGGGTCACTTTCTGATAGCAATGGGGTTACTGGCACTATGGCCCTATTCAGGTTTTCTTCTACAGCTGCATACTATACAGGGATCACATTGGATGGAGCTGGAGGTTGTTGGGCTAACACAGGCTGAGGTCTTTGCTGGGCCTGATATTGTGGTTGGTAGGTTTGTTGGGGCCTAGCATACTGCTGTGGTGGATATTGGTTTTGATATCTGCCTTGCTGGTATGGCTGAGGGTAGGTTTGCCTAACCGCTTGCTTATTGTATGGGCAGTCTTGTGCGGAGTGATTTGTGTATCTTCATTCTATGGTGCAGTACTGGCTACTAGGATTTACTTGGGGTTGAGCCATAATGGGACATACATTTGCCGTATGGTCACCTCCACAAGTATAGCATCTTTTCACTGGGGCAAATCTTGGGATCTGTTTGCTAGTGACACCTAATTTCTGAGCTACTTTCACTGCAAGTTCCTCAATTGATGTGGATTGCGAGGAAGAGAGGCTAGAGGCACTATCTGAGTCTTTGTAGATTCTGGAAAGCTCTAGTTCTTCCCCTAGGTTATCCTCGATGTCAATGCACATGCGTACACACTCTTCTATGGTCTTAGGGTCCTTCAAGTACACATATGATCTCAATTTGGTACTTAGCAATCCATCCAAGAACAAAGCCACTTGCTTAGCTGGCGTGGGTAACTCAGGGACAAGGCATCTCTCTAAGTATTGCCTAAATCTTCTTCCAGCAAGTCTCACGGTTTCTTGAGGGGTTTGCTTGAAGCTGTGAATCAGCGAGGAAGTGTTATGTCATGCCACTTTTAGAGAATTCGATAATGAATGCCTCTAGAAGTTGGTCTATGCTCTTGAAATGCCTCTCGTTTAGTGGTTGAAACCATGTCAGGGCAATGTTCCTAAGGGTTAGACCAAAGGCATTGTACTGCGTGAACAAATCTTCAACTTGTTCAGCTCTCAAGACTTGCCTAAACTTAGCCACATGCTCGTATGGATCTCCAGTGCCATCGAAGTAGTTCTTCATGGACTTAACTAGCTGAGTCGGTCTCAAAGTCCTTGTGTGCTCTCTAGGTCATGGTAGAGGGAACTCATCCGCATTTCTTTGATTCCTGGAGCTCTAAGTACCTCAGGTTCTACTCTATTTGTTTCCGTCCTCGTCCTTTCTCTGCCCCCTAGGTTGGCAAAGCTTACTTCTGGCCTATCTCTACTTCTATCTCTTTGAGTTCCATGAGCTTGGGATGTTCCAGCTCCAGGGTGACCATAGGACACGTTCAATCTTGGTTGGGGGAAAACAAATTCACCCTTCCAAGTATAAGCATGCCTGTCATGTTCTGTAACCACAAAGATCCTCTCTGAAGCGTGATCTAAGTAGGTCACTCTGCCTGGGCTATCAGGCTCTTTGAACTCATAGATCAGGATTGATCCTACATCATTTGGCATATTTGATATATACCTCCAAAAGGCTTCATCGGTTTCTTGATTTAGGAGCAGATCTATGCTCTTATTATCTTGGGGAATCCATTCTGGATTGAGGATTCTAGTAAGAACAGATTTCCCTCGAGGGGTCCTAGGTTCTATACCCATGTTTCCTTGCTCCAGGTCACCTATGTCCGCTTCTGGGATCACATTTCCGAATTCGTCTGTCCTATCTGGGTGACTGGTGACTACGTATATGGTTCCTTCTTTGTCCAAGTATGCTCCATTTTCAAACTTTACAGCTGGGTGTTCTATTCCAATGGATTGGTTAGGGTTTTTAATCTGGACCACGGATCTTCCTAGGCCGTCCTCATAGATGCTAGCACCTAATCGGTTGGTCCTAAGGTATTCCAGCTGCGTCTTGTAGGGGCCTTCCACCCTATACAAATGTGGCACACCTGAACTCCCCGCAGGTCTCTCCATACCTTGAGACATCTCTGATTCACTAGTCTCAGAGCTAGGGTAATGCGAGTGGTGGCTAAACTGCTGGGCCCAAGACCTAGCAGTATGATTAACGCTAGCCTCTAAAGACCTAAGACTTTGTCTATCTCTTACCAGATGCCGTCCTGATCTAAGGTTCATATGCCTATTTAAGTAGCCCCTATTTTGCCCAAGTACAACCTCGTTGCTGAGTTCTTTTGTACCAATTACTTGACTCCTTCTTATGTTGATTATCGTGTTTATACTCTTGTCTGATATCACGTCGTCAGGAGCATTTGAGTTAATTTCCGCACTTGAAGTTGATCGTTCCACGTTAAGTCTTTTCCTTTAAAGTTCTCGGTCACACACAAGTTATCTCTTGAACTTGATTTCTTAGATAGTCTTTGACTTGTCACGTGCCTATCGTGTCCTGACTTACTCCTAGCACTACTCGAACTTAGCCTACGCTAGGAATTGACAAAGGGAGTTGAGAATATTCCGACCTTTCTTCCTGATCCCTTGTTCTTTAGTGCTCGAGAACCCGATTCTCAAGCTTGCACAAAGCCCTTGCTTTGGATGCTCTCAATAGACCTGTATCAGTCCCAAGATTAGCTCAAGACTTAAATTCAAAGGACAGAACCAAGAACTTTCATTCATGTAACTTAGATACCAATTAGCCTTTTGTCTTTATGGAAAACAATTCTAGAGATCCCCTGGTTTTGTTCCCCCTGGATATGGTCAACTTCAGAATACTATATCTAATAATCCTGATATTAATTTTACTGTAACCAGTGGAAGTTTTGGTTGTACTCCCCACGAGCTTTCCAACAAGACAAGAATCACAACAAACGGATTTCGTATGAGGAAGTTATGTCAGTTCAGGGTTCTCGTGCTAAAACAGGGTTCAAACAGGCTGACAGATTCCAGGATTTTTCTCAAAAATATACATGTAGGGACCTCACAACTCACGAATAGCTTGCTAATTATGCCCAAAATTACCCCAAGGACGTGGAAATATTAACCCTAAAATTTTGGCCGAAAAGCCTGTCAATCGCGATTGACAGAGGTGTCCGTCGGGGCCTGTTGGTCGCGATCGACACGTCAGTCGTGATTGACAGTGTCAATCGCGATCGACAGAGTCGGTCGTGAGCCCTGTCAATCGCGATCGATGGTGTCAATTGCGATCGACACTTTTTCCGGGATTTTCGCCGTGATTTCAATCAATTGGGGATGTGTCTGTCGCGATGGACACGTGGCAATGCGAATTTTGGTGTCAATCGTGAATTTTCAGTCGGTCGCGATCGACGGTGTCAATCGCGATTGACTAAATCCTACGTGGCAGTCAGTCGGTCGTGAGGTCTGTCGGTCGTGATTGACAGGGTCTGTCGGTCGCGATTGACAGGTTCTGTCGATCGTGGCTGTCGATCGCGATCGATGGTGTCGGTCGTGATTGACAGAGGAACACGGAATTTTTTAACTGTTTTTAGTGATTTAGAATGTGCTCATCATGTAGATTATGGTGGTGCACTTTGTTTTACCAAATGGGCGATTTTTCTGGTCTGTGACACAGAGACAGTTTCGTGATGTTTTGTGACCTGCATGGAGTGCTGGAGATGATGATGCAGCAAGTACCTGCAAGAAAGCTCAAGAAACATGCAAAAAAAATGCACACAATATCGCTCTCTCGCTCTCTCTCACAAGTGGAATGAGGGAAATGAGGTGGAGAAGGTGATATGATCAAAAACTGAAAATTTTCGCGATGATGGAGATGGAGATCGGATATGGTGAGGATGATGATGGTGATGATGGTGGTGAGGTAAGAAAGAGAAAAATAAGAAGAGTGAAGAAATTACCTACAACGCCAACGTCTCAAATCTACGTTTTACCATCACACGCTCGTCCTCAAAGCTCGATCCCCGACAACGGCACCAAAATTTGGTGTAGCTCAGTGATGAGTAGCACCTCCTTTCATGTCAATCCGGGAAGACGTGAGGATGGTATGATGACCTCAAGCAAGTGAAGGCACAAGTGCGTGAGTGAGAAGCACACTAACATGCACACACATACACACACACGCGCGCACACACGGCAAGACAAAGAGTGAGAAGCAATGGAGTTCTTAGATTACTTTCAAAAAGCTCATACAAGTTCAATTCAATTACAAGCTAGCCTCAAAAATGAGCTCTCTAGCTCTATTTATAGTTTTTGACTAGGTTCTGGCTGTGTCCAGACCTAGTGTCTGGCCTAGTTAAAAATTAGGTTCTCTACCCTATTTGGAGGTTCAAACGAAGTCTAAAAAATGCGAAAATTGGCAGGTAGCTACTTCAAATGCTCCTCAAGCTCAAGGACTCCTTGGCTTGCACAAAATGGAGCTACAAAAATATGAATTGGTATTTAAAATGGCTTTTAGTGATGAAAATCACTATTTTTGTAGGGATTTCTTTTAACGATTTGACATACATATCTTCGAGCTCCCTACTTGCTCCTTCTCCTTGTGTGTCCACTTCTTTGATATGCTTTAGTGTGCTGAAAAAAATATTGGCCTACTTGCCAGATCGTCGTTGACTGCTCTGTCTGCTTGTACTTTCTCTTCTCTCTGACTCCCTTCGTAAGCTTCCTTGCCTTGTGACTCCTTCAGTTCCAACACTCCCCTCTGTCTACCAAGAAATCTCTGCAGTGTGGGCAGAAGCCTTTGCCTACTGTAATGAACCAGCTAAGTGTTGGAGAAGCGTGGTGGAAAGGACTTGAAAAATTCTGATAAGGACTCAAAAGGCAATAAGAGATATCCGGAAAAAAAGAAGAGAAACGGTGTATCGGAGGCTCTCACGGCTTGAAGAAGAGGTGAACAAAGGTAACTTACAATGCCAACAAGGTCTTTTGAAAATCAGGGGAAGACTAAGATTAGAAGAGGAGGTTCAAAGGAAAAATCTTCAAATATTCTTCAAAGATTGGTGGGCGGGGAAGGCCGACAAACCATCAAAAGAGATGTGTAACATCCTCAAAAGGAAACAAGCTAGAGAATCCATCCCCTTATTGGTCAACAACAATGGATCCGAATGTAGCATGGAAGTTGAGAATAGATCTATCATCGTCAAGCACTTTACCCATCTTCTCGGCGTCTCGACTCCTCTTTCCCCGCACAGGCGTGACTCCATGGCAACCATCTCTAGGGTTGCTCAAGCTAGGATCCCACAGAACATGATTTCTCTGCTAGATGCTAACATTTCCAAGAATGAAATTATCGAGGTTATTGATGCTCTTCCCAATGGGAAAAGCCCAGGTCCTGATGGCCTCACCAATGAGTTTTTCGAGTCCTTCAAAGATGAGGTGGCCACCCCACTTCGTCTGGTGTGGCAAGAGGCTCTCTCCTTCAGTGCCCTCCCTGAGTGTCTTAATAATGGAGTCATCAAGTTAATCCATAAAAGGGGAGAGAATAACAAAATTGAAAACTGGCGACCGATTACCATGCTCCAAACAGGATACAAGATAATTGCAAAAGTTATCGCCAACAGAATCTCTTGTCATTTAAAGTCATGGCTTTGTGATGACCAAAAAGGTTTTATGAAAGGTAGATCTATACTTGAAGCAATTGTCGACATTTGGGAAGGCCTTGCGTTTGCTGAGGAGTCTGCACAAGATTTGGTTTTCATTAAGATTGACTTCGACAAAGTGTATGACAGATTGGAATGGGACTTTACTCTTCAATCATTGAAAGACCTTGGATGCAGCCAAAAGTTCACGAAGATGGTTTCCACTCTTCTTGGAAACGCTTCAACTAGAATAAACATCAACGGTAAGCTCTCTAAGCCCATTCGTTTAAAAAGATCAATTAGGCAAGGCTGCCCTCTGGCTCCATTACTCTTCGCTATCGCCTCGAATGGACTCAGTCGCCTATTAAAGCATCACATGGACGCTGACAATCTTAAGGGTCTTTCCCTACCTCTAAATCACAGACAAATGATTGCAAGACTCTTTGCCGATGACATGAATGCCTTCGTGCACAATGATACTAACAGCATTGAGGTGTTTTGGTGGTGCCTTGACACCTTTTGTGTGGCATCAGGTTCGAAAATCAACGATGCTAAAACTGCTTTTAGAGCAATCAGCGGACCTACACCCCAATTGTTGTTAGATCAAGGGTGTCAAGTTATCCCTAGAGGTCAAGTCTTCCGTCTCCTCGGCATTCCGATGGGATTCGACATCTCAATGGACCAACGATGGAACTTGGTGCTATCCAAGCTGGATAATAAACTAAATCATTGGAAAGGTATGCAAGTCAACTTGGCAGGGCGTGCTATGGTTGTTAACACATTTATGCTTTCTACAATTATTTATTTTATCTCGTGTTGGAGACCTAAGGAGAAAGACTTGGCCAAAGTGGAAAGAATCTACAGAAACTTCCTTTGGACTGGGGACTCCAACAGGAGGGGGATTCCCAAAATCAAATGGGAAACTTGCATTAGCCCGAAAGACTCAGGGGGTTTGGGAATCTTGGATATCACTGGGTTGGCTAACAAGCTAGCGGCAAAATGGCTTATCAAGGCTTGGAGCAATAGTGAGTCCTCTTGGGCTAAATTGATCTTCAGAAACATGCAAGACCTTACCTTAGTTTGCCATCGTGGTTGGAAGGACATAGGGATTCTCACGCTTTTGTTCTCCCCCCACCCAGTGTCCCCTAAAGGCTCTAGCCTCGTGTGTTCTTTATGGAAGAGTTGGAACAAGGCCGAACAATTCATCAGAATCAGTGAGGAGTGGAAGTGGGCGGCTGGGATAAGACAAAATGACTCTATCTAGTTCTCGATCAGTGGCATTAGGGGAGTGGAGTCTTGGAACCTCCAAACAGCAAAACGGTTATGGAACAAGGGGTTCAAATAGTGGAAACAACTCTGGAAACAAGAGACTAGCCAGTGGATTAGGTTCGAAGACTTGGATCCGAGACTTAGAGTTACCCTTGAGGAATGGACTCTTCTTCAAGGCAGGTGTTTAGCATGGGACCGTGCTACTACCCGCCTTCTCTGCGGTCAGGATCTTCCTTGCCTGGAGGGCCTCAAATGGAGCAATGGAAAGAAACTATCCAGAATCCCCAGCTTCAAAGAGAACTCAGATGTTCATCACACTCTTAACAAGAGATGGTGCCTCTCTTGGACCAAACTTCGTTGGGAGCTAAAGTTCATGTCTATTTGGCACCCCCTGATTGAGATAAAAAAGTCCGTTCTCATGTGGCAGATCTTGCACAAAGGTATCTGGTCTAATGCAAGGGCTAGCAAAATTTGTGGTGTGTCGCCATGGTGCAAGCGTTGCCATCGATGCATCGAAGATTTAGTTCACTTGTTCTTTGATTGCCCCAAGTCTCGTGTTATCTGGCGTCATGTGTCTCGGATATTGAGACTCACACACCAAATCAATTGGCAACAGGTTTTGTTGGGTGAGGCGGTCGGCTGCTCATCGAGGCTATGGAATGCCATCAGGGGCGAGACCCTTTGGAAGATATGGAGGGAGCGATGTGCTATCAATTTTAGCCAAACTCCTAAGGAGTGGTCGATCAAGAAATCCTTGTTTCTTCTAGGTAAAAGAATCTCCCGAGGTAAGAGATCTCCACCGTTTAGACACCACTGTATTTATCTCCTCGAAAACAACAAGTTGAAACCCAAATGGATCCCACATGAGGGTGATGATAGATTTATCCGCCTCATTTGTAATGCCCTCTAGCTTCACATACTCCTCCCCAACATTGTGGGATTTGGGGGGTCCCTTGGGCACTAGTCCCATTCATGTGTAACCTTTCTTCTTTATTTTAATCAAAGTCCGGGAGAATAGGCTAAGGCCGAACTTCCTTTTATTAAAAAAAAGAGAGAGAAAGAGAAATGAATTCTTTTTTTCGGGTGTTGTAGACTTTGACGTACACAGAGATTGAGAGTGAGGAGTGAGAGAGTTTAAGAAAAAGAGAAGCAATTCTTTTTTTTTTCTCCCCCTCGCTTAGCAGTTGAAGATGTGCAGAGCGGCAAAAGAGAGAATACTCGGTGCACACATTTTTTTTTATATTTGAGTGGACTATAGATTTCAGAGGAATCATGTTAGCATTTGAGTATCTGAGTTTCTCTGATACGTGGTGTAGGGTTTATTGCTCGTCATTCTGTACATGGCAGACTCCATACCGTCGAAAGTGCACGATGGTCAATCTGAGGATGAAGTGCACGGAGCGGCCCCGTCAGGAACTGAATTCAAAACCCAATCAGTGGACTCGTCAGATGGTAGTGAAGGGGACGGGAGAGAGAGTGGCGGGCCGACGGCATCTGCAGCATGCAGTGCATGTGGAGAGAGAGAAAAAGTACTGAAAAACTAGAGATGCTGCAAGCGAGTGGTATATCATACTGTCCAGAAAGAAAGAAAGAGAGTGAAAAAGTACAGAGATAGTTTGGCAGCGGTCTGAATATGCACAGATAACTGAGAGAGAGAGTTAGAGAAAGAGATTAAAGTAATTTCCTTTTTCTATGGCTTGGCAGACCGCTGATCTTTACATCGACCATTCTCCATGTTTATAATTAATCCTGAGAAGCTCCTTGTCTGCAGATCGTTGATCTTTACATCATTATATTTATAATTAATACAGAGAAACTCATTGTCTGCAAACCACTAATCTTTGGGGGGTCCCATGGGCACTAATCCCATCCACTTGTAACTTTTTTTTTTATTTTAATTAAAGTTTGGGAGATTAAGCTAAGGCCGAACTTCCTTTTATTAAAAAAAAAAAAAAAAAAACCACTAATCTTTGCATTGACCGTTCTTGATCTTTATAAATACTGCTGAAATTTACACCCATACAAATTCAAGGAGGAGCAATATGTTTGGTTTTGATCGATAGTATTAATGAATGGAAGCACATCTCTAATTTCGTCCTGAATATTTACAATAGTTATTCTGAATAATGTAAGTAACGATGATTTTGCCACCAGATAAGCTCAATGTCTGCAGATACTTACAACTTTGCACATTTTAGAAATGTATGCAGGAGATAAATCTGGAGGCTATGGCATAGATTCAGCTGAATATGTAATAGTTTTAGTTTCGATCAGCAGTATAAACGTTACTGTTACTGTGAGAAATGTAATATGCTCTTTGATTCGATGTGATTAGTTATTCAGCTTCGCTACCTTCGAACGATGTGAAATCCAGGGGGTAACTTTTGACCTTCTCAATTCACAGGGAAAGAGCCTCGCATAGCGATCCACATCATTATCAATATCATCGAGAAGGGAGGGACAAGTGAGAGAGAAAGAAAGAAAGAAAATGACAATAGAGAGAGATTCTTTTATATTAATTACTTATTTATATATTTATATTTATTTCTTTCTTCATATCTTTTGTGGTAATTAGAATAAATTTATTTAAATGAATTGTTAATATAAAATGATTAGTTATTATATAGTAAAAACATTCAAAATCAAATACGCATATGATGTAGGTATGTATTTATGTATGAATACGTATTTAGATGCATGTATAAATATATGTTAATACATATGTCTAAACGGTATACTAATGATGTTAGCATGCATAAGCATAAGTTAAAGCATAAACTTAATATGCAAAAGCATGAATGTGCATTAGTATATGCATGATTAGCATATTTGTATGTGCATGAGAGTGTGAACAAGTATATTAACATGAATTAGAGTGTGTGTTAGTATTCAAGTAAGTATATGTTAGCATGGACTTATAAGCATGTGTAGCTAATTTTTTGAGATACTTATATTTTCTAATGTTTTTTTGCAGACATTAAAAGAAGAAGTGACTAAAAAGCATCGTGACAAAAGTGAAGAATTCAATGAACCAAAGATCCGTCAATCTGATATAAATCCATAGAAATTATCTTTGATTAAGCTATTTGTATAGGAATCACTAGTTTTTAGCAACCTTTTAGATAAATTACATTATTTAGAAACATTGATTTATAGCATTGTAAATACCTATTATTGTCATTAGCATTAATTCAATTTCTATTCGCATTATCTTTATTGTCGATGTCTTCTGAACATACAATTGAATCTGAAAGTAACACAACTTTAGAAGTCGAAGTAGAAGTAGTTAAAGACATTATTACACACGAATTATTAATATCAGTATCTCATGATTATTGTCTAACTAGGTTTTAGCATTATTTTCGATTGCATCTCCCGAGTCTCAAGATAGTGCAGTTTCATCTCCACCACCTCTAATTAGACAAATGCAACCTCAGCATATTGAAAACCAAGAAGAAGAAATTATAAAAGAAAACATAACTGAGGAAACCTTAATATTACCTTCACCTCAAGAAGCTATTGATAGGTATAGGGAAGCTCAACCATATGGTCCTTAGAAGTATTAAGTGATAAGCTTACCTATTAGATATTTCTTAGATTTTTGAGTTATTTAGAATTTCTTTTACCCTAGACGTAAAGAAAAATATACTTAATTTACTTGAGATTGTCTCAAACACCCTGCGTGTGCCAAGGGATTTAGCGGTTGACTGATCCACCAGCCGTGTGTTTGCAACTTCCCGACAGCGTGTATGAGATTAAAGTCGAATACTTCTCTCAAAAGACAATAATAAATTGGTGAGTACTCACAACCATAAATAATAATAATGAAATCATGAAGTGTTTCCTTCCCTCTAGGGAAAGGGCAGAGTTATTCCTATGACTTTATCAGTCATAGCTATCTGTAACATCAACTCATCTTGAGTTGAAAAATAAGAAACTATATAATAAATCAACTCAATGAGAATTGTCAACGATGTGGCTTGCATCAAAAATCAACTCATGTGACTTGAGTCAAATATTAACTCACAAGAATTTGGAATTTATACAACTTGTATGAATCCAAAATATATGAAATGAGAACAACTACTAAAGTTCTCTTGTTCCATACTCTCATGGCACTATATATATTATTGAAAATTTTGGCAAAGTCTCCTCTGTCCTAGTAAGAATGGTCACCATAAACCAATGACCAATAAGCAAGTATCTAGGGCATGGCTAGCCCATGATGACCACACCACATCAAAAAATATCATAAAAACCTATGGAAAATCTTTTCCTTTCAACGATATCTCCTGCATAATAATTTTTAATAGTAGCAAATTAAAACTTAACTTTAACTATCTTTTACTCATGAAGAATATATGACATTTTCTAGCCTTATATAGCTTTTCTCAAGCTTTCATTAAGCTCAAAAATCACTTGATCTAGACATTTCCTTAGAGTTTTATCACCATTTCATGGGAAGGGTCGAGCAGTT